>JAYKAV010003292.1:2676-100532 GCA_035582835.1 Phoebastria nigripes
GAGCAGCCGCAGTGGCTGTCGCCTTGTCATCAGTTCTGGAGACCTTCTTTTCCCCTTGAGGGTTCTGAATAGTGTTGAACAGGGCTCGGTAGGCATGGGCCAGGCCCCAGCACGTTGCAGTGATCTGCGTCTCTCTAGAATTGCCAGGGTGACAGCRTACTTTTTCCAAATATTCTACCAATTTTTCAGGGTTCTGCACTTGTTCAGGTGTGCATAGCTGGTCTGTGTAACCATCTGCTTCTTTGACCATTATCCTAACCTGCTTTGCTTCTCATTCTTTTTGTTCATGGCTACACCCACTGGATATGTCACCTTAAATTAGCTTCCGAACTCCTAAGGGATGGTAGTGTATCAGAGTTTGTGTTTGGAGTTTCCAGCATCATTCAGTAGAAGCTAGATGTACAGCATGAAAGAGACTGTATGTGCATTCTGTGAAATGATGAGGCAGAATTTGACCAGGAATTACTTAGAATTAAATAGAAAGGAATGACCAGTGAGTGAATCCAAAGAAATGTTACGCAGTTTATTAAAGTGTGACCATCCCATTTGACGTGTCTGAAGATGTAAGTTGTGCACCTTTTCCTGTACAGCAAAACAACGGGAAAATTGATGTATTAGCTGCTGCAAGAGCTGATGTAATTTGCTTCCTGGAAGGAAAATGTCAAAGCAGTAATTAAAAGTCCATATTTTAAAAAATTTTCAATAGCTTTGTTTTTGATATAAGTGTGAATCTACTTTCACTGAAAACTGAAAATGCTTATTTTGACATCATTGCTTGTATCTTGTAGAAGAGAGAGAGTCTCTTTGAGCAGTTTGAGAGTCCCTCTGATCAGTTCTTTTATTGTAGGCCCATTGGTCAACACATGATGCATTACAGTCGGTCGTCTTTGAGAGAGGAGAACCTTACTTGAATGCCTATATGCAAGATATATAGTTTACCAGGGAGTCTGGTCTTTCAAAGAGAATGAGAACACAAGGCAGCAGATTTGTAAATTCCAAACATAATTTTAGTATTTCCAAATGTAAGTGTTCCAGTGTGATGTTCCTGCTTTTAGCAGAAAGTCAAAATTCCAGAGAAATGCTGAATTTCAGCTGCAGTTAGAATGCTCTTAGTTAGCTTTATCAGTGTGAGTCCTGATGTTGGCTAGCATAGCTCACGTTAACATCGCTCACGATGACTGATGTGTGTTAGGTGATGGTCATATAAGCAGCTCTGCCAGCTTGGCATAGGGTGGGAAGGGTAACTTCTTCAGCATATGCAGCAGCTACTGGAATAGAGCTTATGAACAGAGCTCCATCTCCCAGTGTCCTGGTGCGTTGCTGCTGTTTCTTTTTCAAGGTGTTGCCTGTTACAACTAAACTCTTCTTTTAGTTGTTCTGGGGAGAGATATTGTCTTGGAGTGACTGGTGTTTTTCAAACATGGCATATTTAAATGTGATTACCATGTTTGTGCTCCTCTTGCTAGTGAGGAATTCAATCAAAATCAGCAAGTATTTAGCATTCTGCTGTTTCATAAATTGTTGGCAGCAATTCAGAGGTCTTACAGTGCAACTGGGAAAATTGAAGGTGTTTAAGGACTAAGACAAGAGCAAGGATAACTCAGCTAGCAGTCTCCTTGAAAATACAGAGAAAATGTATAGGAAAAGGCCATGCAGATAGTGGGTTATTGTGGTTTAACCCCGCAGGCAGCTGGGGGAGAGAATAAAAAAAAAAGTAAAATTTGTGGGTTGAGATAAAGACAGATTAATAGGACAGGAAAGGAATGGAAAATAATAATAATGATAAAAAAATATACAAAATAAGTGATGCACAATGCAAGTGCTCACCACCCGCTGACCGATGCCCAGTCAGTTTCCAGAGCAGCAGTCCCCGGCCAACTCCCCTCAGTTTGTATACTGAGCATGATGTCATATGGTATGGAATATCCCTTTGGCCAGTTTGGGTCAGTTGTCCTGGCTGTGCTGGCAGGGCCTGAGAAGTTGAAAAGTTCTTGACTAGTGTAAGCACTACCTAGTAACAACTAAAACGTCAGTGTGTTATCAACATTATTCTCATGCTAAATCCAAAACACAGCACTATACCAGCTACTAGGAAGAAAATTAACTCTATCCCAGCTGAAACCAGGACAGTTATACTATGTAAGTATAATTCTGTGCTGAATTACATTCTAGAATAAATAACCCACATCTGCTTCATGGTGTTTGCAGTTCGGTGTGACCACAGCTGCATCTAGATGTTTAAAATTCTGATCTTATTTTTAACTGGCTAAAGCAATCTTTAACTTGGGTAAGTATGTAAGCAAATTGAATGTACCAGTTCTATTTTACAAGAAAGATTGTTTTGCACCTTAAATTTTTGGGATAAAGCTTCATCTATATACGTACTGTGATTACTGTTCATGAAAGGCAGGTCCTGCTTGACTAACCTGATCTCCTTCTATGACCAGGTGACCCGCCTAGTGGATGAGGGAAAGGCTGTGGATGTGGTCTACCTGGACTTCAGTAAAGTCTTCGACACTGTCTCCCACAGCATCCTCCTAGAGAAGCTGGCGGCTCATGGCCTAGACAGGTGTACTCTGCGCTGGGTAAAAAACTGGCYGGGCGGCCGGGCCCAGAGAGTTGTGGTGAATGGAGCGAAGTCCACTTGGCGGCCGGTCACGAGCGGTGTCCCCCAGGGCTCCGTTTTGGGGCCGGTCTTGTTCAATATCTTTATTAACGCTCTGGACGAGGGGATTGAGTGCTCCCTCAGTAAGTTTGCAGACGACACCAAGCTGGGCGGGAGTGTCGATCTGCTCGAGGGTAGGAAGGCTCTGCAGAGGGACCTGGACAGGCTGGATCRAYGGGCTGAGGCCAACTGCATGAGGTTCAACAAGGCCAAGTGCYDGGTCCTGCACTTBGGYCACAACAACCCCATGCAACGCTACAGGCTKGGGGAAGAGTGGCTGGAAAGCTGCCTGTCGGAAAAGGACCTGGGGGTGCTGGTTGACAGCTGGCTGAATATGAGCCAGCAGTGTGCCCAGGTGGCCAAGAAGGCCAATGGCATCCTGGCCTGTATCAGAAATAGTGTGGCCAGCAGGAGTAGGGAAGTGATTGTCCCCCTGTACTCGGCACTGGTGAGGCCCCACCTTGAATACTGTGTTCAGTTTTGGGCCCCTCACTACAAGAAGGACACTGAGGTGCTGGAGCATGTCCAGAGAAGGGCAACGAAGCTGGTGAAGGGTCTGGAGAGCAAGTCTTACGAGGAGCGGCTGAGGGAACTGGGACTGTTTAGTCTGGAGAAGAGGAGGCTCAGGGGAGACCTTATCGCACTCTACAACTACCTGAAAGGAGGTTGCAGCGAGGTGGGTGTTGGTCTCTTCTGCCAAGCAACTAGCGATAGGACGAGAGGAAATGGCCTCAAGTTGCGCCAGGGGAGGTTTACATTGGACATTAGGAAAAATTTCTTTACTGAAAGAGTGGTTAAGCATTGGAACAGGCTGCCCAGGGAAGTGGTGGAGTCACCATCCCTGGAAGTATTTAAAAGACGTGTAGATGAGACACTTAGGGACATGGTTTAGTGGGGCATGGTGGTGTTGGGTTGATGGTTGGACTTGATGATCTTAGAGGTCTTTTCCAACCTTAATGATTCTAAGCAATTCTAAGCATTCTACTTCATTAAAGATACTAATATGACTTTAAAAACTTAACAATATCCTTTTGCTATAAAGTTTATATTAAAATCTGATTTGTATTTTTCTTCTGAAGACTTAGTATAACTAGACAACRTTACAATAGCTGGTTTCTATTCACACTTTTCTGCTTTTTTTAGTGAAACACGCTATCCAATTTAAACTACTGAATGTTTAATCCAAATAGATTCTTCATTTTTTCAGGATATCATCTATGGCCAATCAAATCATGAAAGGAACAGCCAATATGGCTGTTGGAGTCATGACTTTATACAATACTTTAATTCGAACAATCAGAATTTATGCTATATTTTAAGGGGCTTCTTGAGTTATGATACAGTTTGCAATTTAAATTAGCTTATCACTGAATTTTCATCCAAAGTTATGTAATGTCTTAAATTATATGAAAAGCTAATAAGCAATTAATCCATTTTGCACACGAAAAACCTCCAGGTGAAGTACAGTGATTTGTAAAGTACTTATAATAAACAATATATTACACCAATAAAATAATTAGATGAAAAGRTATCTCCTTTATATAGTTAATCAGGGATTTTGTAGTATACTTCTTTTCACTGCATACAGTTACTAATGGGAAAAGGGGGTTCTACTTTGTTATTTTGCCACTATTTAATGGGTGTTTTTTTTGGTTTAGATTCTGCAAATGTGCTTTTAGTTGCCAAATAGTTCAAAGCTACAGGTGGATCAGGGATCAGGTGAATATCTGATGAAACTGTGGAGTGAGAAAGTGCAAACTTTGTGTTTCTCATGGAAATCAGAAGCAGGTCAGAGTGAGAACTGTCCTGAACAAAAAAAATAGGCAAATATAGGAGCCATTTAATCCCTTCATTAGCCTGGAAAGTCCAGCATGAAACTTTAAAGCCCTGTTCAGAGCTGGTTGTGTTCACAGCTGCCGGACAGTTGTGCTGTGTAACTTCAGCTCTTTGCCCTGCTAGATTTTCTGCATAGTAGCAGATCCTGCTCTGTCCTTACAGGGAGAGGGGGCACTAGAATGAAAATGCTTCTTTGCAGCTCTAGGATGATAAACTGTCTCCTCAAATGAGAATATGGTCTGGGAGGAATGAATGTAGGGGCCTTTGAGACATATCACAAAATGCATGTGAAAAATAAGAGTCACAGAAGGATTGTCACAGGATGGATTTTATAACTTTGGCTGTTTAAGCCTTCTAAATAGAAGACTGTTTGAGCACTCTGGTCTTTTTTCTTTTGCTTTTTCTATGCACAAAGTACGCATTCACCCAATTCTGTACAAATGACTTTTTTGAGTTGGAGCCAAAAACCAACTGAGCAAAATCATTTGCTCCACTGTTGTGCTTATAACAGGCACAATGCAAGTGCCTTTCAAAGCAGGAGCATCCTAATTACTTAGAGAATCTCTCAGCCTCCTGTATGACTCCTTCTGCTGGGTGACAGAAGCAGGTACCTAAGCATCCCTGTCTTCACTGCTGTAGCCTCCACTGTGCATACTAGGGGGGTTATTTTATATATAATTCTTTAAACCCCTGTCCTTTCTGGGTCCTCTTAAGCATTTAGTTTCCAATCTGTACAGTAAAAACATTTTGTGATGTTTTTCAGTTCTGTGATCACCTTGTCACTGGTCCCTCTCAGTTATCAACACTTCTGACATTTTGTTGGAAGGTGCAGCAGTGCTTCTTTTTGCTCAGCCGTATGATATGAGCCCATATCACTGACTCAAGATAATGGAAGGGCAATCACCTCCTATGCTTCTATCCTTCAGTAAATCCACTCTCATTTACGTGTCTCTCTATTCCTGCCATGATCATATTCCTCCCACACAATACTGCAGCTCTCTTCAGGAGTGCTGTTCATTTCATCTGCATTTCCTTTTTGTTGCCCATTTGGGTTCTACAACTCTTCTTGCCTTTTAAGTCCTTTTTTTTCTTCTCGCTTATATTGCTGTTTCTATCTAGAATAGTATGCACTTCTTGGTCCTCAGGAATACATTTCTCTTCTGCCCTTCAAGTATTCCCCCCAACATCTCAATATGATGCTGAGTGCTTTAGTCTTGGTACTCCAGTGTGCTTAAGCAGATGCTCAACTTTAAACGTAAGTAGTTAAAATATTAAAATTTAAACACATGCTTTTCACACTTCAGAATGGATGGTACCTTTAGCATTTTCCTGAATGGGAGGCTAAAAGCCTGAATATGAAGGTTTATAATTTTCATTAAATCTTTAGCAAATATTGAGCACATATCTAGAACATGTATGTGCTTAAGTGCTTTCCTAAGTAGAGGCATTTTACCCTGATTTTAAGTTCTTTCCAACAAGAAACATATTTTTGTTTTTCTAATTACCTGCAGTAACTGACCAGGAAAAGATATAGTGCTTTTACAGATAATTAGGAGAGGGTGTTGTACTAGTTCACGTCTCTATTTTCTCATTAGGCAGGCATCTATTCATCATTCTTTAGACAAGATTTTCCTGCTGAGTCTATACAAGTGTAACCTATACTTACACAGAACTGTCAGCTAAGCTTTAGTTATAGCATTATTTTGTTGTTGGATGCTATTCCTGAACTGCTCTTTTTAAAGTGAGTGTGCATATATATTTACTTATATGTATCTTTCAGTGATGGAACAGAGCATTTGAAAAAGAGGGACCAAAACTATAAAACTAATATTGAAGATATTATTTTAAAATAGTTTTATTACACATTATTTTATGTACACTGTATATAGACAATTATTACTTCCTTCCTACCCCTCAATTTTTTGAACACTCTGCTTTACTTCCCTGAAAATATTTGTTTATGGACTGCAGAAAAATCAAAATAAGTTGGTACTATTGTGATAGAATTCATGAAAAATGTAAGTTGAAGAATCCTCTCAAAATATTTCTGCTTGATTTGCTTTGAAAAGCTTTCTTGTCTGAGTAGAATGACTGAAAAATGGTATTGTACAGAAAAAAAACCCATTATGAATGCCTAGAATTTTTGAAGTTATTTTTGAATAGATTGATTCATATTCAGATTAGCTTCCTGCCAGATGGAGGGAATTTACAGTAAATCAGTTTTTGGCAGGAGAGAAATAAAAGTGAACAACATCTGCTTATTTATAAAATTTGTCCTATTCTTTCTCTATATTGGTGGGGCACATATTACCTATCCAAAGAAAGTTTTTTTACCAATAAATTGTGGAATCTTAAAGCTTACAGGGATGAGAAGGTATTTGTGTTTACAGAGAGGTTGACAACAAAGCATGTTTATATAGTGTAAGCAGCACCTTTGCATAATACAGCCATTGATGTTCAGCATCTATGTATCTATTGTGTTTCTGTTCCAGCAGTGGGTCTCAGTGCAGGAAAAGCCTTACAGTTGCCAGAAGTTGTTTTAGGCTGTGATCTTGCAGACGTGTCTATGTAGGCAAACTCATCAAAGTCAAACATTCCACATTCATAAAAAAGGAAGTCTCATGAGTATGCAAAATCCTAATAGCCTCCTTTTGACCCATAAAAATCAAACTATTCTATGGTCCTATTAATATTTCTGTTCATAAGTTCATGCATTGCTTTATAAGTGGGATATTGGAGTGCTCAGATATTAGGTCAATATATTTGGCTGCTGCTTTGTAATGACCTTAACATGATGGGTGTGCCTGAGTTTTTAATGAGCAGTTTGTGTATACTATTGACTCTTTTAATGTACATTAAAAGAAAGCTCAGGCTCTCTCAGTGTCATTGATGTCCAAAGTACTGGCTCAAAACYGCTGAAGTCAGAGGTTAGATGACTAAAGTGGGAGTTAACAGCGTACTTCTTGTATGAATAGCTAACCCAACAATCCTTCAGTAATTGCAATTCAAGATTAACAGTAACTGGAAGCTACAGGCAATGAGAGGGCACAGTCATATAATATTTCACACACCTAACTTTGTTTACCAAAAATGCCATGCTGTTCTTGTCTTCCAAACATCTCTGAGTAGAAATAGAGGTAGAACAGTATATTATGCATGTAAGCTTCTTAATAGATTCACAACTTCCATTTTTTTGTGAGATTTACATAGGATGTAAACATCTATGGCAGATTTAAGATTGAAATTTTTTCTCCTCTTTTTATTTGGGAAATTCTGTTATCATGACCTAGAATACCAAACATATTGATGCCCCCCAATTAAGAATGGAATAATGTCAGATATATTATTGGCAAATCTACTGGCAGATATTCTTTCTTCCTATTTTCAGACACCTCCTGTCAAAGGGACTTAGAATTGGCACTCTTTTGTCCTTCGCCAAAAAAATGCCAAGGTAAGAATCTTGATGATGGTAGCCAGAAATGGCTGGTGAATTAAGCCTGAAGTAATACAGTCATTAAATTACATTTTTTCATTTCTGAATGTATATGTATAACACCTCTATACTTCTTAGGTATTAGTCAAAATGTACTAATGTCATTTGAAAATCACACTGGGAAAAATGCATATTTTCAAATAACTCCTACATTATATTCATGGTTGATATGCAGAAATTGTAGATGTTTTATAAAATGGCTGTATTTTGGAGACTAAATTTGAACTTGTAAGTGAATTAAAATGAAAAGATTAAGCCATGAATTAATATTTAACTTATTCTGTAAAATATAACTCTGTTAAGAAAGCAGCATTATACAGTAATTGTTTAGTATGAAATTCAGTGGATTTAAACAGGTAAAACATAATAGGGTTGCAGAAAGAAAAGACCATGTCTATCAGAGATGAAGCACAAAAGTTCTGTTAACTCCCAGTACTGAAGGAAAGTGATAAATGAGTAGAAAATGAAATTGTTTGTTACTTTTGTTCTTATATAGAGAGGAAGCCAGGGACCTTCTGGGTGATAGGAATAATAATCATGTGTGTTTCTGAACATTAGCTTTTTGCTGAAGAGCAAGACACTCTAGGCTGTGCAGTAATTTTTTAATATTCTATCAGGGAACATAAAACAAGTCACTGAGCTTGAATATCTTAGTGATTGTATTCAAGGAAATGAAATATTAGTTTATATAAAAAATAAAAGACAATAATTAGATAAAATATAATTTAATGCTTGGAAGAATTCTAAAAATTAATTTGAAGTTACTAATGTTGTAAAATGTCAATTGCTTTTCACAAATGTGCATTTTTGTGCAATTCAGGTTTAAGAAATATAATATATACATTGCATATGGTAGCTCAGATCTTCCTTCAGCAAAATGCTGGAGCACATTGGCACTTAAACTAAGAGAAGATTCACTGACATCAGGGCAATTATTTGCCTAAAAGATTTGTTAGAATTTCTTTGTTGTAAATTTGTTTACAGTGGCAAGAGCAAGTGGCAAGATTCTGCAGTTAAGTTTACAGCCCTCTTGCATTCTAACTACTCTTTCAAACATTATTTGTTTTTTCAGACTCTCTCTCCTTCTACTTGAAAGAGAAATAATGAGTAAAGCCAAGTCATTTTGGGGCATGATGAAAATGGAACAAAGCAAACTGCTTTTTCATGGGCTTTAACAAAAGCTTTTATTCTTGAATGGCTGATGAACCAACTTGCTGTGGATTGATTGGCAAACACTGGGAAGAATCCTTTGTTGTCCATTATTGACATATGGGTTGGCTAGACTCAGTTATGAACCTCTGCAATTTTGTTGTCAGAATCTGCAATAGTATTTTATTAAACATTTTATAAGATAGGTGAAGGAACAGTTTGAACCCTGAGCTTTCACTACATATTTACTTGCTCTCTGAAGAGCCCTGGAGAAAATTTGACTATGGGGGACTGCAGAAAGATTCTTGCATATTTGAGTAAATCCTCTTTGAAGGAGGTCTGAAAACATGCGGAGGCAGTCAGTAGGCAGCCATGTGGTTTTTTTTTGTGGGAGAGGAGCACTTGAGGCGGGTCCTGGTATTAGGATAGGCAAGGAAATTGGAACTGAAGTTAAAATAGTTTTCTATTYAAAATACAATTAAAAATATGTGAATTTTTTCTTAGTGCATGTTTAAAATGAAAAATAAAAATGTTTCATTTTAAATAACCTAGCCCAGGGTTCAGCAGGAGTGGTTTAACTAAAGGCAAAACAACTCAGTATTCCCTTTGAGTTTTCTTTGTTTTCTTTTAAACAGTAAGTATCTGTGTCAAATTCACTGGTGTTACAGAAGTAAAATTCTGAGAAAAAACCAACTTGTGCCATAGTTATGTAAATGTATTGGAAAACTTTTAGTTCAATAAATGGCACTTTTTTCTTTCCTGCATTTTTGTTCTTATCCCTAAATGTTCATTGAGAGAATAAGCATACCATAAATAGATGCATAAATATATGGGATGCTTTTCAACAAGTTATATTTTTATAATCTTGCTTTCTTAATTTGACCTAAGAATGGGAAAGTTTGTACCATGTGTTTTGTCACAACTTATATCTAAAATAAGAATCAAATCAGCTGAGTCTTAGGAGCCATAGAAAATTATTAAGTGGCAATAATAATAACAAAACAATATTTTGGCTTTCCACAGCCCCAAAGTATACTATTATTTATTAACATCAATTGATTAAGCTTAGTAACAAGAGCAGGGTGAATAATGCAAAACACTTTCATAAATATTCATGTGAATGTTAAGTGAACCTATTTCAGATGTCTTTGTGTTGCTTCCTGAGTTCTCTTGCACTTACTGGGCTTTTGCCAGAGTAAATGCTCACAGGAAAAAAGTATGTTAAACCTACATATTTTAGCACTTATAGAAAACTTAAATTTGTTTCCCATCGGAAATTCCTGCAGGAATCTACTGAGACCCATGTTTATCTAATTATGGAACAGGTGCCTGCTTAGGAAAGTTGATGTCTAATTTGAAAAAAAAAAAAACCACACCACCACCTGTTGTAAATAACTTCGTAAGATCACACAATGTATGGATGTCAGAAACTAAATTATCTATCAGTTCTGATGCCATCTGGCTCACTTTAAACAGGGAGGTGCTTTTCTTTTCATTGTTCTTTTCAGTGTGTCTTCCAGTAGTAACAGCAGAGAGACTTAACCAAGATAAAAAAGCCACTACTAGAAGGAACAGAATCATGGTATTATAACAGAAAACAGTTCATTTTGGTATAATATTATATTAATTAATAATATTAATTAATTAATAATATTAATTCAGAGAATCTCTACTGGTCTTAACTTTTCATGGTTCTGAAAGTTTTCTGTAACCATAACAAAGCTTCATTATGCTTTCTACATTATTGTGAACTAAGCAAGTTTTATCTTCATTATGTTTCCATTTTGAAAGGATATAATAAAAGTGTAAAAATCACAAAATGAAGGAGTTGTGAACCATTCAAGTGATTTTGCTCAGGAAGAAAATATATCAATAAAATGATTTTTTTTTTCTTTAGCAGAATGACATGCATTTAAATGTGAGAAAACTTCTGTAGAAACTGCATCACTAGTTTGTTTCCCTGTTCTTTTGCCATGAATACAGTATTGAATCTTTGAATGGTTCTTTAATTTCATGTTTTAGAATTATTTTAAACCACTACTATTCCCTCCACCATTACTAGCCTTGTTATCTTCTTTTGAATATAGAATCATTATTGGGATATTTTACAGAAAAATATTGTCTGAATTTAAGGCAGATTTTGCAGTGCCTGTACTTCTCCCTGATCAAAGATTGAAGAAAAGTGTGGAAAAGGTAGGTAAGAAAAAAGAATACCTTAGCTGATCAAAAAGATGTCCTGTGAACATCAGGACATACATATAGCTGTTACACATCTTATACTTATGCCATTTGACTCCTCCAGTGCCTAGATTCAGTAACCCATTGGACATTGTCTAGTGGAGGGAAATGGTGAGCCAGACATAGCCATGTTCTGTTTAATGTGAGCCTCTCAAATTGGAGTCTTTTATGTAACTTTCTGACATGTAGAAATTTTCTTCAACAAAATTTAGCATTCAATAATACAAGAACACACCATGCCCGAAACAATTTAAACCCACATTAGAAAACTTCTAATTATTGTGGCAATTTCTGCTAATTTTACATCTTTATATGGTAAGGCTATTCATGTCCAGCAGAGGCTTTGTATACCTGGGGAAATATTTTTATTACACTTTAATGATGGTAGTAGAGGAGATACAAACTGTTAGCAGAGGAAGACCGAACCTTCAGAAACAATTGCAAGTCAGATATTCTAAGCAACTGTCCCTACTATTATTGTGCATTCTTCAGCACCTGAACTCAGAGAGAGAAATCACCATAAATGTAAGGAAAGGAACTGGAGTACAGTCTTGCTTTAGAAGGATGTTGACGCATTGACATCTGAGTCTCACACTGCATTTACAGAACAGCGGTAACTGCTCACATCAATCTTCCAACTGCAGTGTGGTTTCAAAGGTCTCTGAGAGAACCCAGTAAAATGTGAAAGGACAGTTGGCATCATTTTTCCAGAATCTCCTAATTATATGCCATTAGGATGGAGAACTCATAGGTCTCTTTGAAAGAGAGTCTGGTGTGGGAGTGAAACTGTTTTTTCTGGTGAAAAAGCCCTTTCCCACAGTATATTCAGTTCTGTTACTTGCTTTTAAGATAAACCTTGTGGAGTGTAARTGGAAGAGGTTGATTTATGCCCTATCTCTATCAGATATGCAAAGAACTTGTGCATCTTCACTCTGTAAGCATTTTGAGCAACAGACAGTTTTGTTTTCTTTATTATTGCTATGTTACATGAGTATTGCAAAACACATTGCCAGGAATAAAATGTTAAAAGCTTGCCAAAATCATTAGGTTCTATACAGTTATTATTAGACTGAAGAAGTGCTGTATGTTCATCACCAGCTGCTTTTCCAAATGTAGTAGTGCACTATACAGTGCTGAATCCAGTAAGTGTGTTGAAAAGATAATATCATTTGTCTTGTAAAGAATCACAGATTGGAAGAAACATTTTCAATCCAATTATGGGTTCCAACCTCAATTACTTTAAGAATCTTTTTAAGAATCTTTCTTGATAATTTATGGAGTTGTTCACAGACAAGTATTCTTATACATAATTACTTTTTGATGATAAACAGGGGAAGCAATCCCAATATTGTCCAAGTCTTGCATGCATATAAACCAGCTGATAAATACACATTACTCTCAGAATACCTGCTTACCCATGAGTTTAAGAACAGTTTATCTGTAATGTCACTTACAGAGTAAGAAATTCTTTCCTCTGGATGACTAGTCTGTAATCCTGCAAAAGAGTGCATCTTTGGGGACCAGCACTTTCAGATATGACAGTGATGGCAGCACAGTTCTTGTGTCACTACGTAGAAAAATGAACAGCAAAATTTCTACTCTACTGCTCRTCAATCCAGGCCTTATGTGATCAGTGAATGATGAAGTTGCACTGCTCACTTCCTGCCTTGCTGGAGGAAAAGTAAAGTGCAAGTTTTTTACTTTTACATATGCTGGTACAGAAGGTTTTAGTTAGTGTGCTGATTTTGGCTGAGATAGATAGAGTTAATTTTCTTCATGGTAGCTAGTATCGGGCTATGTTATGGATTTGTGCTGGAAACAGTGTTGATAATTCAGGGATGTTTTAGTTATGGCTGAGCAGGGCTTACACAGAGTCAAGGCCTTTTCTGCTTCTCACACCACCCCACCAGCAAGTAGGCTGGGGGTGCACAAGAAGGGGTATTTGAATGGGATTAATAAAATTTCTATTTATAGACATGAATTGAGTCAAAGCCCTCTCAAATGAATATCTCATTTTTGATGTCAGTAGGAGTTAAATGCTGCTTGTCARTGCTCTCAGAAATCATTCCCACAGTGAATATGGGTAGCCATAGTGGAGTGTCTGATATGCACCATAGCACCTATGTAATTATTTAATTCTTATGAGATCAAATGGTCTTACTCACAGGTTTTTCATTTATATCCATTGCTGGCCTGGAAACAAGTGTGTATCATACCTGACAACATCAGCCTCTGAGTGGGAAACTTCGACGGAAATTTCCCAGGCAAGAAATTATCTTAAAAGCCGAAGCATCTTTGCTCTTTTGCCTTCCCTACAAGTCCTAAAAGAACTCATAGAAATGACTGAGTTATGTCATTACAAATAACAAGCATCATTCTCAGATATATGAACTACACTGTAGCAGATTTGGTACCCACTGCTCAAGAGTTTGAGAAGGCAGCATGTGATGTCTGTGCAGTATAACATCTTTTCTGGTACTCAAGCCGCCTTCAATATGCAGAGGAGCCATTAACCCTTACAGGAAAGACTAGTTACTGTCACAAGTGGGGAGCTTTCAGAAAAGGTGTTGCAGTAAGCCTGCTTAGTATCCCACTTGCAGGAAATCAGAGCCATGCTTTGTGGTAAGTGTTAATGCCTCTGCACTTCTCTAAGTTTGAAAGTCAATACTGAAAAGTCATAACATGGATAAAGCATTATAGGACAAGTGGCTTATCACATATATTGTGAATAATGCACTTGGCTTGACTGAATATCTGTAATGGCATTGCTTACGTTTTTAAAATACTTTTTAAAAACAGTGTAGTAATAAACATAAAAGGTCTTCTTCAGCTCAGTGATAAAGACTACACTGCTGCAATACATTTTTGTGATATAATCCATATTTCTCCACTTAGATTTATTAGCGTGAAGAAAATTGCTCTTCTGAAAAACAAGTAATATAGACACATTATTACTGTAGCAAAAGGTGTTATTAATCCACATACTGCATCTCCAGTTGCATGGACTCTCTTTATTATCTGTGAAAGGAACATGACCTTAGCTTTCTCTAAGCAATCCTGGCAGCAGCTGTTTTATGATGAGAAGTTTCTTGCTTGCTCTTTCTTTTCCAGGGATACTTTCATGTCTTGATGCATTTTTAGAGGGGATTCACTTAGTATACAGAAGTAGACATGCATGTTGATACAGTTTTCTGTATTTTTTCTTCTAAACTTTCTTTGTGGATTTAAAAGAAATAAAAAAAAAAAAAAACAAACAAGTGAGAAAGTCATTGTGTGAGTCATTTCTGTGAGTTGGAGAGGAAGAATTAAGGAGGCAACTGTAAGACCTGCCTGAAAAACAGCTTTGAAATCCCAAACAGAGGTTTAGTGCAATCAAGAAATAAAAAACATAAGTGGGAGCAGGAGTAATAACATGAGAAAATAATCCCATTTACCAGGTGGTTAGGAGAAACCGTTCTGGGGTGGACTGTTGATACTCCAAAAAAGGTCTGGTAATCTGTGTGTGTGGAGCAGGAGATGGTGAAGCCCTTTGTGTTCCTGTCTCTTCCACTGCAGTTCTCTGCGAGCTTAGAGGGAGGTTCCTGTCCTGGTTCCCCTTCTCTGCAGCTGAACTAATTACACTTCCTGGAACGTACTCAACATTAGCTAGGTAATATTTGGGTAGCCTTTTTTTTAAAATGCAAAGACCAGCAGAACTTGTTGGGGTTCTGACAAAATACATACTCCTGAGCAGTCAACAAAGTAGTTATGCTTTACTTGGGCATTAATTTCAATCTTGTTCCTCCTGTAATTAAGCATGAGAAATTATTAGTCTTACTGTCCAGTCATGTCCTTTGTCAGTGTGAGACAAATAACACTGCAGATCTCTTTCACTGTCTTTTGCCGTAATATTGGCAATAACCTTGCCACCATTACGGTGGCAAGTTTATTATGAATTGTACCTTTATAATTTATATTATAAATTTATAATAAGCTATAAAGGTATATCATTATAAATGTAATAACCTTTAAGTCACTGAGTTCCAGGTCAGAAGAAACAGGGCTGTTACTGTTTCTTCATTGTCACTGATTTCTCTCTAGGGAATTCTTTGTTTTATGGTGAAGCATATTCTAATCCTTTATTCTAAACTGATTTCAAAGCAACCATTAATATCATTGTCAAATTAATCCACTTTTAAATGAGATAGAAGAAATGTTTGAGAGTGTGAAAAAACTTAGTTATGAAATTGGTGGTCTTAGCGAAGAGACTGGATGGCCATGTCAAATGAATTCATCCCTGGTTTTGGTCCATTCCATTCAAAGTTAGTTTGTTGCTGACAGTTCACTTTCTTGGACAACTTTCTTGGTTATATCCTCTGAGATGTGTTCTCTCTGTTGATAAATACAGTACTGTCGTGGTTTAACCCCAGCAGGCAACTAAGCACCACACAGCCACTTGCTCACTCCCCYGCAGTGGGATGGGGGAGAGAATCTGAAGAGTAAAAATGAGAAAACTCGTGGGTTGAGATAAAGACAGTTTAATAGGTAACACAAAAGCCTCACACACAAGCAAAGCAAACCAAGGAATTCATTCACTACTTCCCATTGGCAGGCAGGTGTTCAGCCATCTCCAGGAAAGCAGGGCTCCATCATGTGTAACGGTGACTTGGGAAGACAAACGCCATCACTCTGAATGTCCCCCSCTTCCTTCTTCTTCCCCCAGCTTTATATGCTGAGCATGACGTCATATGGTGTGGAATATCCCTTTGGTCAGTTGGGGTCAGCTGTCCCRGCYGTGTCCCCTMCCAGCTTCTTGTGCACCCCCAGCCTCCTCGCTGGTGGGGTGGTGTGAGAAACAGAAAAGGCCTTGACTCTGTGTAAGCCCTGCTCAGCAAAAAYGAAAACATCCCTCAATTATCAACACTGTTTCCAGCACAAATCCAAAACATAACCCYRTACTAGCTACTATGAAGAAAATTAACTCTATCCCTGCCAAAACCAGCACATTGTTTCATTGTTGTCAGCGTTCTGTCATCTTTTGTAAATGGTATATTCCCCTGAAGATAGAACAAAATAAAAGCAATCATATAATATTACACTTCTAACTTTCTATTTTTCCTGTTTTTCTCTTTATTAATTGAGCCTGACTCACCAATACAATTTTGCTTGTATTTGGATTTCAAATTCAGATTTATTTTTCTCAATACAGTCTCACAAAAGTGAAGTTGGCTCACTCTGTGCATTGTGTATTTGTGTCAATGTGTGTGTGTGTGTCTTGTTATATTTAGTATTTCCTTTATACTAACAGAAACCAGCAGAGATGTAAACTGGGTTTATAATAGTGTGTTCTTATGATAAACAGTCCAGTAACTTACCCTGGCTCTGTGACTCTGCTACAAACGTTTGCTTTTCATTTAAAATATTTTTAATACTCCTGCAATAAAAAATGTAAGTGAAGACTTTTTAGTTCAGGATCTGAAAAGCTTATTAAAACATGTAATAATGAAAATAAACTGTTTTTTTCAAACTATAAAAATAATAAAGCCAAAGCTAATGTAATTCCTATAATCTTTTTCTCTGTGAACTTCAGTTTCTTTATACCAGATAACCAAATTAGTTTGTATTAATTCTCCTTGAATTTCTTTACAGTGCTTAACTAATAGTTTGTGAGGAACAAAGTTAATTCACCCGTGTGCTCTTCCCTGTGAAGTGTCACCTTAAGATAAGAACAGAGTACCACATTACCTATCCGTGTGAATAGAATCCATCATGTACTGCCCCGACAGGAAGATCCAGTGGTTAATTCAGTCATGCTAGTGAAAGTCCATCAAGCAGCTGTAGCTGTCATTGCTTATTACGGTCAAACAAGCCTGCTTATGGTATATCTCTAAAACAAGAGAGCAATTTTAGAGGTTTATTTTATTATAACTAGTATTCAGTTGCCTAAGGTCAGCTTTCACATTTCTCCTTTTTTCTTTTGTTAACTAACTGAATCACAGTTATTAGGCTTCTAAATGCAACATTCAGAAATCTAATTTCAACCAAATCATCATCATAATAATCTGCTAGCTCATTAGATCAGCAGATATCTATTTTTATTTTCATATAGAAAGATTCAGAGTTTGCAACTTCTGKTTTTTCTGAGTGGCTTTTATTCACTTGTGTATCCTGACTCTGCACAAAATAGTGTGTATTAACTTACAATATGTAAGCAAGACTAAAACTTGAATAGTCTGAGGGGGCGAGATGTGAAATCTTCTTATATAATAGCTGTTGTACTAAAATAAAATGCAGCACCTGCAGAAGTTCCATATTAAGGACCCCCCAAGGACTGTCACCACACATAGCATACAGAGATGCAAAATCCCACCACGGCACTAAGGAAAAGCCAAATGCCTGTGAGGATCCCTGAATCATGTTCACCTCAGAGCAGGGAGGAAGGATGAGAAAGAGGCAGAGAACTGCTATTTCCTTACTAGTCCTTTGCAAGATGACGGCATCTCCTAGCTCCTGCTATAGAAGGCATCCTAGGCTGGGAAGCCTGTGGTGACACTGCTGACATGCCACCCCCTTTGGCTGCCCTAGTGTAGCCGCTCTAACTGCTGCCCTGTCCCAATGTCCTCGGGGTCTGTAGGCTGCATCCCTTCTCAGTAGGTGTGCTGGTACCAAAAGGCTCTCCCTATGCTTGTTTAGTAGTCCCTCAGCTATACTACTTAGGGCAGAGCTGTGTTTTGTTACATGCCCATGAGTACCAACAGATTATTTCAGGGCTGAGAATCCTGTCAAAGGCCACCCACTGAATACAGCTGCTAATAATCACACATAGCATGTGGCTGACAAATCATTTCAGTTGCTTTAGCTGTGTGTACAATATTTCAGATGCTAGTTTGCTTGATACATTACTGAGACGTAAATAAAACATTATTGTTCTGATTCCTGAGCACACTACATTTTTACATAAATCTTTTCCTTGGCTCTCACCTCTCATCAAAAATTTCAGGTACACTGACTTTGGGTCACAAACCACTTTCTTCCAAATCATCAGTAATCTGTCTATTGTTACAGAAATCTTTTTTCCCCACTGACTGTTTTTAATTATAGACCTGTTGGTAGCCTTTCATTTATCTCAAAGATTTTGAACATCCCTTCTTGTCATAGTTTTCACATTTGATTAACTCAGAGTTTGTGTGGTTTTGAGCATGAGCATTCTGATTGCTCTATTTGCTGTTTGGCAAATTTCTTCTAAAGGCGTTCTGATTCATAGAATACTTGGGGATATTTTTTCTGATTTTGGTGCTGTAAGTTCACATGATTTTATTACAGGTATAAGTATGTATTTTGGTGAAAGGACAAATGGGTGTTCATAGGTCATTCTGTATTCTCATTACATTTGATGATTTAGTCCTTATCTTGAAGTCACTGTTTTAGTGTTTAGTTGTTAAATCCTTAGAGCAAACTTAGTAATATTCAACAAGTTTCCCTTTTTGATTCAGCCATTTGTATAGAATTTATGAAAAATGGTAATTATTGTGTAGAATATTTTTGCTTCTGAAGTGAGTTAAGAAAAGACTCTGTTCCTGTTATGGAGTTCTGGAGAAAGAAGTTTTAAAACCTATAGAAAAAGAGTAAWGTCTGTCAAACATAGTAGGCCATAATCTGAGCTACTCTAAACATTATTTGGACTTCTGTGGACAGATGTTCATTAATATTAGCTAAAAATTTGGTACTGATGCTTCTAGAGGTATCTGTTGGCTTTAGAACCATCATATTTTCTAGTACGTTTATGCATTCATGTGCATACACACATGCACACACAGAGACATAATTTAGTAAAAGTTTTTGCCTTTTATTTCATAAAATTAGCTTGTTTCTGAGACCCAAGTCTTAAATACCCTTGAATAGGAATACAGAGAAGGTTTATATGTGGGCATTTTTCTGCCAGTGCAGTGCTGTTACAGTGATTTTCCTCCACCTCTTTCAAAGATGTTCTGATTAATGACCTTATTTTGTATAGAGATTACGATAATTTTTATTCCTCTCTTCCTCATATGTGTTGCTTACAGACTGAAAATATGCTAGAATATAGCTTCCTATTGTAAGAAGTAGAGTAAGATGTGGAATGATTATGGCAGTAGGAATTACCTTTTCAGGTTCATTTTTGCAGAGCACTTCCAAAAAAGTAATGAAATTAGTTGATTTTATTTGCATTAATCTACTTAATTAATAAATCAGATATTGTCAATAATTAAGAATACCACAGGATTTTCCTTCTTTCAGATGCATAGGTAGTTTTCCTATAGGATTTGTTGAAAACAAGTGTAGTTTAAAATTGTGTACTAAAATACATATTTTTGACAGAATAGCTTTTTTCTCAAAAAAAAAAGAGAAAGTCTCCCCCCCAAAAGAAAGTTAAAAAACTCCCAAGCAAGACCTTTCAATAATGATCAAGTAAACCAGTATCCAGATGTTGTTGGCCTGAGACAGGATATTAGCTGTCATAATCATGCCAGAAAATATCATGACAATTTATTTCATAGCTCATATAAACAAACAATAATGAAATTAAATCATAATGGACACCTATGTTAGTGCAGGATTATTATCCTAGAGTGAATGCTGTTGCAGTCTTTTAATGCTGTAGGTTAAAGGAAATGGAAGCAGATTCTATCCTGCTTCCACCAAATGATTTTAGGAAGGATTCCTACCTCAATTTACCCTTTTTATTGCAGATTTTTTTTTTTTTCCTTTAATTTTTTGAATGATTTCTAGACTTTATTTATTTCTTCCTTCCTTTAGGAATGAAACAGTTTTCATTTATGGAGTGTGGCTATTGTTTTTGCCTGAACTGTGATGCTCAGAGAAAAAGCCATTGCACTTACAGGGTGGAATCATATGCTTGAACTGGTATTGAGCGATGATTTATTGAGATTTGGTCAACTTTTTGATCAACCTTTTTCTCATTAGATTTATTAATTACGAGAAAAAATTGTTTAGAGTTCAGTTCCTCTAAAGATATCCCTTGCTGCTCATGGCTTCACATAGTTTTCCACTAGCATGTTAGTGTCTCTTGCAATCACAGTCTTTCTGCAGGATACCTGTGGCCCAGATACCAAGTCTGCCAGTGCTTAAGTTAAACGATAGGGTGAGATTGTGTGCAGGCTGGTAGGGATGCAGCTGTTCACATTTATTTACTGCAGTCTGGAGAGAAAAGTGCTCCACAGATAAAGTATAAAATATACAGGATCAAAATATTCACAAACAAACCCCTAATGGCTTTCTTTGAAGTGAAACTGTCTGAATTCTTTATTTTTAGTCTTATGTGGCATAACTGGCTTAGAGAAGTAATGCCACATCTACTCTCGTAATTAAAATAAGGTACTATTTTTAATATTAATAAATAGTTTCCCTATTATTATGACACACTGATTAAATAGAGTACAAACCTTATTAAGACTTGTTTTTGCTTGATAACAATGCACAACTATAATTGACTTCTGTTTGATCCAGGGTTTCTCTAAATTAAAAAGAACAAAGAATATCAGATAAAAATTAAATAGCACAGAAATGTATATTTCATAATCCTTTTTGAAATGCAAATATGTTACAAAATATATTTCTTATATGTTCTCAAGTTATGTGTGATATTTATAAAGATTGCCCATCATTGCCTTCAATTAAAAGTTCACTTATCAAGGATAACCTCTATGTTTTTCATATCATAATTGATAAAGCTAATCCTTTCATTAAGATGAATGAAGCCTTCCCTAGAAACCGTAACAGTGCCAGATGGTGTCTAAGAGAAAAACATAGTGCTTTTGACTGTTACAATTTTAACATGGACACACAATACAAATTAGTAGCAAAAGGGAAAAAAAAAATCCAATTTGCCTTTCCTCTTCCCCAAAATACGTGTTTTATTTGTTGCATGGATCTGAGGTAAGAGTAAATTAAAATAGTCTCTGTTGTCTTACTTTGCTCCAATAAAGTCAGTCAATGATTTCAATGGCAATAGTTTTCTGTCTAGTTCAGAAYGTTTTTAAGAAACCTCACTAATTTAATTTTGATCTCACAAAAAGAATACACTTCATTCTCCCCCCACTGAAATATGTGGTAATACTACCATAGCTTGAGTARCATCCACATTATGATTTGTGACTTTACTCTTTTGGTCTATGTTTCTGTGCATGTTGGAAATAATGTGTAGTGGACAATCAACCTCAGTTGTAGTACCTGCTTCTCATCTTTGTCACAGAAGGTCTGAGCAACACAGGTGTATTTGTAGTCTCCGGAGGGGTAACACGGTCTGACCAGTGTGTATTCTGCAGGTGTAAGTGAAAATCCACAAGAGGTAAGTTTGATTTGACATTTCTGGTTACATCTAAAAGCATCAGCCAGGGAATTTATATTGTAGAAAAGAGCCTGTGGGAATGTAAAGTTGGTGGTAGACAGAAAAATAATCTCAACAACAGATAGTTTGTAGTATGTCGTACATCTATTAACCCAGGTGGACATATTTCCAATTCCAGAATTCCTGTCAAAGGAGAAAGGAGATATCACATGGCAAATAACATTATTGTTCAATCTGTACCTGTCTAATTGTCTCATTTTTGCCAGAATCACATCCAGAAGATAGGTTATAATATTTACATAGCAGAGCAAAAATGGCTAAAGCCAAATACACAGACTACCTCAGAAAAAAGCAAGGGCGTAACAGAAGAATAGCTGTTGGCCTTACTGCAGTGCTTTATATGTCCAAATCCTTATTTTCTCTTACTTTATTTTTCTGGAAATGCTCCCCACTCTTTAGTTATTTGGGTTCTTAACCTCTGAAGTTTCCAGCAAGTCTTCTCAGCTTGTCCAAAGTGCTAATGTTAACATAGCGATGCAACTGGTCAGTGCCAGCCCAGTTTGGAATCCGTTTGCATCTATCTGTGTAAGCGAACTCATTTTGCTACTTGCACATGAAAACTGCATGCTCTCTGCTACTGAAATTTCTTTTATCTGCATGCCATTCCTCTCTTTACAGATAGCATCAAATCGTTATAGTTCTCCGAAATTGTAAAATATGTTACTCAGTTTTCCCCATCAAAAATGTGAACCTATTTTTCCCTCTGTAGTATCGGTTCTGTCTGTATGATGTCCTGATTTCCTAGAAGCTTTGGTATGAAAATGAGGAYTCTAATTCTTGCCCATTCCCCAGCGCCTTCCCCTGAAAATGTGATCTTTTTGAAAGCTTGGGAAATGGMAAAGTACACATAGACATTATTTTTAGCAGCTTAAAACAGCATTTGCTTCTCAGTCTGCAACTTCACTTTGATTAGATGGTAGATTTTCTAGATTAACTCGTGACCACTAAAGCACTTTTGTTCTCTCCCACGCTACTGGGAGATTTATTGATTTAATCGAAGGAGTTCTTACTAGAGTTTTTCAGCTGTACATATGCCTCTTCCTCCTTAAGTTGTTCACTTTACTCATTTTTATCATCCTCTGGGCTATGACTGTTTTTTGCTACAGGTTATGAGTTAAAACAAAGGCTCAACTACTCTTCAAGAATCTACTTCTGATTAACTTGACTTTAACTTACCTTTAACAATAGATCAATTTCACCTATGCCTATGCTACATAGGGAATTTCCCTGGGGATGTATATGGATTAGTCACAGGAATATGAAGGTAATTTCATTTAAAGGAAACAAAAATAGGTAATTTTAACAATGCGATGGCAGCTTTGTGTCATATTCACTTGGGAGCTTTGTATGACAGTGAGATTTTTATTTTTTCCTCCTGTCAGCTACTTCTGCAAATTAATAAAGCACAAGTTAATAAAAATAATGAAATATAAAGATGGTATTACACCAATACAAAACTCTCTATCCTTACTCTCCTTTCTTCTATGGCAGTAGTAGCAGGGGCATAGTAAAAAAACAGACTAGTTTTGTGTTAGGCCAGACAGTGGAATTGTTCAAAAGTTGTTTGCTGTTCCTCAAAGTGATATTTCAGGTTATGTGAAGGTTTTGAAATGGGAATGCAGGATCTGTGGCAGCAGTCAAGAACTTGTAGAAAAATACAGATACTGTTTGCTAACTGTTCTGCACAACATTTGAAATCATACTGACTAATTTTGAGACTCCACATTTTTGTTCTTATTACAGAAATCTTTAGAAATTTGTAGTTAAGCAAAAATGCCAACAGCAATGATAAATAATAGCATATGGGTGTATGCATATACAGAAAACACCCATGCATTATATATGCAGTATAATACAATTCCTATCATGTCCATTACATTAGCATTGCAGAGATACTGAAACTTGCTATGTTGCCAAGAGAGTTTACACAGTTTTATTGAAATTAACAAAACTGTGCATCTGAAGTTTTAAGAAATCACTGAGTTTTTCTGCCTCAGACGTGTCTGTTGTTCTTCATGTTCCAAACAAGTCAAAAGAGGACAATTTGGATTATCATTACTAGAGCACTATTTTTTCTTACAGCTATGGTTCAGTACATCTGTCCAGTTTTATTTCAGACTGCAAAAATGTTTTTTTAAAATCTGATCTCCTTCTCCCCCAGCTGAAAGGAAAGGAGGGCTGAACACAGGTTTTTTTCTGTTGTGTATATTTATGAAAAATATGAAAAAAATCTAATGGAACAGAGTTGCTAAAGGCAATAATTGGCTCTGACAGTTGCAAACCTACCGAAGAAATAAAAACGGAAATTTCTGTGTAGCACTTAATTTTTTAAATTCCCATTGCTAAAAATAAAAGAAAAATAAAAGGTGCTCTGTCATGTAAACACATGTTATTGATATGTTTTATTAAAGAACAAAAGTGATTCAACAGGAAAATATATTTACTGTTGGAAACTTTCATCAAAGGAAAATTGAAGTACAGAGAAATACATCAAAGTAGTCAACCAATAACAACAATGAAATCACACAATATTGATTTCTAATCCTCTGCCAGACAGCTTCTGGTGAATCCCTACAATGACATTTAAAATACTTCCATTACTACCTCTCTGCCCCAGTCAGGTGCTGCTGGCTCCTCTGCAGAGCTGACAGCTGGGATGCTTGGCTATGTTAGCCCATGGTCACGATTTATAGGTTAAATCACCAATGAAGACAAATATGAGCTGAGGCACTGGGTTGGAGTATCTGATGGATAAGCACCTAACTCCTTTTTCCAGGTCCAGGAAGAGGGTTGGAAGGCAGGTGAACACAGAATGATCTTAATCTGTTGCAGATTCACTGTAGCTTATGTAACAGGACTCACAGTGTTAAATTCTTTGGCTGTGACACACAGCATGAATTTACATTAATTTAGAGTCCTCTGAATCCATCTAGATCTTTTCTGTGTATGTGTGAAGTACCCTAGTGGCCTCATTAGGGAATTTGGGAAAAAATGCTTTGTTTAAAAAACTTAACTGCTGTAGATTTTTCAATGCCAAATTGGTCTCTATTTAAAGAAAATCCCTATAGAAATAAATAAGGATGAATTTAATAGATCATACAGAATGTTCATATAACCGAGGATTATCTTGAACACTGTCAGTTACTGTGATACATAGGCAAGAGCACAAGTGTAAGCATGTATTGACGTTCTCCCACACTACTTTTTCATCCCCTATGTGTGCCTCAGATCTTACTGACCTAGAAATGGTGTGATTAGAAATTACAGATTTTTCATCTATGAATTTTCTCAATTGGTTCTTGAAGTTGAGTGAACATTTTTCTTCTTCATCATTCTGCAGCAGAACAGTTCAAGGCTTAAGTGTGTTCGGAAGAATTCTTTCTTTTTTTTTTTTTTTTTTTTTTTTTTTTTTTTTTTTTTTTTTTTTTTTTTTTTTTTTTTTTTTTTTCTTTTTTTCTTTTTTTTTTTTCTTTCCTTTTTTTTTCTGTTATAGTTGCCTGGCCCTCTATAGCGTTTCTTAAATACTGCATCACATTAGCTATCCTCCAGTCCTCTGGTACAGAGGCAGATTTAAGTGGAAGGTTACACACTGAAGTTATGGTTTATTTATTTTCTGTTAAGTTACTTTGGATTGCTGGGTAAATACCATCTGGTTGTGGCAATTTATTACTGTTCATTTGTTCTGCAAGCTCTTCACATTAGTATTTCTATTTGAGGTAAATCCTTCAGTGTGTTACCTTGAAGTAACATTCTCAGTATGAGTACCTTCCCAGATCTCCATGGTGAACATGCTTGTGTCTTTCATGGACATTTGTCTTATATTGTGATCATCAGATCACTCTGCATAGCCGCTGGCAGGTTTCCTAATAGTGTGTTTTTAAAAAGTTCTATGTTTAGTTTTCATGCCTTCTCCAAACTCTTGGTTTGTTTTATTGTGATTTTACATATAACTTGCTAGAATTTGTTTCTTGTATGGAGAAGACTTCAGTTTTTCACAGGGTCTTCATTACTTCGAAAAAACTTCATGTACCATGATGATTAATAGTGTCAGATTTTTTTTTCCCCTCAATTTTTTTCTTAGTAGTTTATATGTATGCATTCTGATCCTTTAACATACAGTTTTYAAATACCTCCTGATAGTCTCCTGATACCTGCAAATAAGAAGTAAAAAGAGATTCTCAATGCTGACTGTGAATCCTGCAAAAAACACTTTCAAATTCCAAATATCACAAGTTTTTTCAGTGAGACACACTTCTGGTACGTCCAGAAACCTAAGTTCAGCTTCTATCCTTATGATACAATCTTGTCCATCAAACTCACTTTGTAACTTAGTTGAACATAGAAATGCATATGTCAAACTTAGAATTGTCAAGAAAAGCATTAAGACCAATGGACACCATCATTCAAAATGTATCCAATTATAGCAACTTTAAAGAGGGCGAGAAGCCCATCAGAAAACACAAGAGACTTGGAGAAGTGGTAAGATTTTCCTATTTGCTTGCTAGTATAGATGAAGAAAATGCACAGCAGCACTATGTAACTTAATCTATAATYACCGTTAAAGTGCCTGTCAACCTACTTGCACTTTTACTTTTCTGACAATCATTTAAGGTAAAGAGGGTAACTACATATATTCTTTTTTATAAGTCTGCAAATCATTGCAAATGCCATGTCTTACTCCTCTTATAAAGGTTATACTTCTGTATCTTGCAGTTATGAAATTACTGTTTTATTTGCATTTTCAATTTGCTATACTAATCATACTTTCATTTCAAATCTACCAGTTACAATTTCTTTCTCTTCTTATTGTAATGAGCCCTATAATCACCAGAATTTCATGTCTTTAAGATGCCCTTTACCTTCGTTTGCTTTCCCACTCATTTATTTATAGGTTTTCTTGTCTCATCATGTGCACCTCTAGCCTGCATTTTACTTTCCTMCATCCTCTTCTGGTTTCTCAAGAGACATGTCTAGAACAAGAAACATTTTAAAATAAATCARTCCTTTAAAAAGAAGGTAGTTCAAATTTTGACAAAACATTTTTTAGTTCACCTCTTCTTGGACCTAAATCTTATAGAAGACATTTATTTATGAGGATGATATTTCACATTATTATTAAGGGTTCCAAATAGGAACAGTTTCCCAGTGCCATAGGTATAAGTAGATATAAGACCAGTAATTACAAGCTAGCGGAATGACCACTAGCACTGACTGCCTGGATAAAAATAATCTGGAAGCAGAAGAGAACAGAATCTGTTCAACCATTTGACACCACTGTGCAGTGAGATACCTAAGCCCAGAGTTCCAAAGGGAGCTCAAGGCCTTGCAGGTAGTTTCTTCATAGTTTCTTCCAGGGATAGGTGTGCAGAGAGTGAGGAGTCAGTCTCTAAGTTAACGTCAGGCCAATAGCTCTATGGTCTTGTAAACTAATGGAGGTGGGCTATGCTTAAAAGTTAACGGAAAGTCTGTGTATGGTAGCACACAGCAAATGTAAGATACATGAAAACTAAAGGCATAAATGGGTCATTTGTTATTTTAAAATCTCTTTCTCCAGCTAATTATCAAACCCTCACAAAATCCACAACTTCACAGCAAACAGGCAGTTCGTCATTATGTTCCTCGTCACAGGTTCTCAAAGGGACAAAAAGCAAGTGCCCAGGGCTCATTATGGCTTCATTCTATGTGATTATTGYACCGATAATCCTATGGCCCTTTCCAGTCTTACAGACTAGATTCCACCCTGGCTTACACAGGGACAACAGGTCCAAATATCAGATTTCTCTGGTATGATTTCCCATGAGTTACAGCTAGAGGTATGGTTGGAGAAGTGAAAACCAGGGTCTGTCAAGAAGCCAAGGTTCTGAAATTGCATTGGCAGGCTAGAAGAGAACTAAATATCTGGCTTTGAATCAGAAGTAGCARATCTGAGCTGCTAGTCCAATGAGTTTGTTTATTCCTTCCAGTAGAGACTGGCTTATTAGACTGCTTTGAGCAGAAACTGCCTTATCTTTCCAGGGTTGGATGCCATTCTCTTGATTCAGTGGAGGAGAAATGTGTGAGTTTCATGAGGATACAAATCATTACACAAAGATTAAAGGAAATGTTCTCAAAAATAACAAAAAGGGTAGGACTTGTGGTTTATTGTGTTGCATTTTTYGTTCCATCTCTTTAAATTTCAGAGAAAGACATCCAATCCTTTTACTTGTAAATATTCCCTACAAAAATTTCACTTAACACTGTACATAAAGGTCTGATGTTTGCCCTATGCTGTTCACTCTGAGTATTACTTACAATAATGTGGATATCTGAGGCTCCAATCCAGCAAACATTTGCACTTGCAACTAAAGTTACTTCCCTGTTGCTTGAGACCGGTGTCAGACATGTTGTCTTGGATATATCATGGTCAACAATGCTGATGAGTGGAACGCTTATCACCATGCCATGCATGAGGTCTGAAGGCAGAAATATAATTATAATTGAAACCTTAATCTGATTCTGTGAAAATGATCCAGGTTATTTTAAACACTTTCAGTTCTTGTTTGGTTGCTCTGTTTTTAATTCAGGTATATTTGGAAGAATTGGTTTAGGGATCATTCTTGGCTATGCCAGCAGACTGGGGGAGTATTAACCCCTCACGGAGGAAAATGGKAGATGTTTATAGATGGCTGAAGAATGGGCTGGGCTTGTAATTTTATGTTCCAGAGCAGCATGTGTGACCATAAATTTGTCATTTGAAGAATTGTCATTTGTTGTTTGAATTCTTCCATTTGAAAAATTAGATTGGTTTATGCTTGATACTCAAAAGGAAACCCCCTAAAGGCACTTGTGCAGTTTGTGCTGTTTCATTGGACTACAAGTTGTCCATAGATTGAAGCCAAGGGATAGAAGAGAATTCCAGTTTCTGCACTGCACTATAAAACTCAGTAACTCTCTTTTGGATGGTGAGTTTATCAACAAGGTTATTACTGAATACTTTTAACAACTTGTTTGAAGACATCCCTGACAGCAAGAAAATTGTACACCATAGCAAAAAAAGCCTTAGATTATTTAATGTCAAGGACAGTATCCCACATATTTCTGAAGGTGTCAGCAAGTAACTGACTACAAGTTTCCAAAAGGTTGCTATATTCCATATTGAGCATTAAAGTGGCTGCTAACTGACAGCAATAGTTCACTATGCTGTTCATCAAAAGGGATTATGCAAGGGAGCGACATCTTTAGTGCAGTCAATGAAGTCTGTGAAAACATTACCCTGAAGAAACTGTTTTTCAGTGACCATTAGTGGTGCACTGAAAGTGGTTTGTGATTTGTTTTTGTTCAGGGAGTGAAGCATCCAGTGTCCAGGTTCACTGACTCTTTGCTAAGAGGCACTTTGTCTCAAAGACAGTAGCAAGAATTTGGAGAATGTCCTGGAAATAGTTGCCAAAACTGTAAATTGAATTGTGGTCTGAGTGCTGAACTGCTGCCAGTTCTAGGCACTACTTGATGAAGATCAGTCACAAGTACTTAACTTTGCTATTATACAATGTCATATGGCTTAGCAGGTACAGGAATTTGATGGGTGTGTAACATGGCTTGATGAGATAAGACCTTTTTTTAAAATAAAGGTTGTAAAGCATTATTAACTGAAGAAATGCTAGGTTTTTGCCAGTCCCTGCTTTACCATAATGATATCATAATGTGTAAAGTCATCAAAAGTGTGAACTTCAGGAAAATACCGAGGGACATATTTCAATAATACCATGGATGACATTCTTTAGAACCTTGAGAGCTGATGATTAAACAGTTTCTAACTTCGAGTTTTGTGTTGCTGGATTTTTATCAGAAAGTGCTGGGAATAGCAAAGCCTGTCTAAAGAAGAATTCTTACTTACAAGATTATATATTTCGTGATTTCCCCCCAAAGACTTAACATTTCTTGTAACATTTCTGTTTTGCTCAAACTGAATGAATTGATTTTTGAGAAAGAGTTAAATTTCTGAAAGGTAGAAAGCAATTTCCTATCCTAGATGTGCAACTCAGTACAAATCGGTATAGAAGATGGAACTGCAGAGCCTTCAGTTAAAAAAATTGTCTTTTGCTTCCTGTTCATGTGTTGTGAGGTGTTTTATGATTGTCAGGCTGCACTTCTTGGATTACCCTTGCTCTGTATACATTTCTAACTGCTTTCCTCAGTGTTTAACTTCATCAAACTGAGCTTTCAGTAGCATGTCAATAACAAGCAGAGAACTAGGTGTATCTATCAAAAAAGCACAGAAGATTTTTTTCAATCAAAGCAAAGTCTTCAGTGAAATGTGAGCAGGATGGAGGGTGGTGGCTTCTGAATGTGCCATTGCCATTTTAATATGGTTACTCCAATGGTTTCTCCAAACCACAGAAAAAGTTGTTGCTTAGAAAGTTTACGTTCATAGTGCTAAAGGTTATTTGTTTCATTTGGACAGGATTCAAAACCTGTTTTCCAAATGGCTGCTTTCTTCTGCACTACATACTCCCCAGTATTTTAACTGGACTTGAATTCAAATTAGTGCCATCATATGTACTTTCAAAATGGAAAATATTTTCAGATGTAGCAAATTATGTTGGAGTCATGAAACCCAATACTTAAGAATGGTTGGGTGTATTAGCATGTAGACTGTGACATATTTCTTACATATGACAACATACAACTATTCAAGAAACATGCTCCACAAGTTTACTAACTTGCTCATGATTTAATAATGGTATTGTGAGAAGTGGTAATTAGGTTATAAACAGATTATAGAGAGGCAGTRGTGTCTAGTAGATTTTGTTCTACCCTCTGACATACATTTTTTTGTATCWCATTTTTTTTTCTGTAGTAGAGATGCATTACTTAACATGGAAGTTTGCCAACATTGCTCCCACTTATAAAGAGGGAGATGCACTGCAATTTGGCAACTACCAGGCTTTTTCTGACCTGCTTTTTATGCTTTATATAAATAATTGAACAGCTGGTAAATAAACATCTCTCTCCTTTCTACYGTGTTTTATAATGTAATACATTTGTACCATTTTTGGCTGTGGCTAGTAAGCCAAATTGTATCCTGAGCTACCTGCAATAATGGGTATTGCTACTATGTTTAGTCTAGTGAAGGGGCACTAGAGTTGGAGTTAGAAAAGCAGGACTTCCTATGTCAGTTCTGCCCCTAAGTTACTATGGACAAGTAATTTTACCTCTTCATTCTTCCTCCAGCATTTGCCTATCTTGGCACAACAGCTCTATCTTACTATGCTCTTAAATTTTGGAATGTATTTTGACATACATAGTATGGTAGGGCATATTCTATCTAAAAAAGGGCTAATGAACTGATWTGAGTAAAAATATCCCCACCTTGTTACACCCATGATAGGTGTAAGGGCAGGAGCAGGTGTTTAAAGTGGGAAATGCTTTTCAGTGAAGGCTTGACAATTCTCGGTTTCGGTTTCTATTTTTGGGTTGGTTTTTTTTTTTGTTTGTTTGTTTGTTTGATTCATAGTAGCTGTCCTCCATGTCCTCTGTGGCTTATCACCCTTCCCCAGCGAAAGGTTTCCAGCTCCTCACAGCTTGTTTTTAGGACTCCTTCCTTTTCCAAATGAACCAGAATAAGCCTGCTCAGCTGGAGGGCTGTGGTCTAGTCCAAGTGAGCTAATGTGGCCATCTGCACCTTCCCTGGTGAGAAGCTGCAACTCCAGTATTTCTGTCATAGCACATGTAAGGCACCAGGGATCAGCCTACCCACCTCGCTGCCTGACTGCCCTGCCTATGTAGGGCCTGGAGCTGAGCGCTGAGAATTAGTTCCTCTTGTCTTTAGTCTTCTCCTGCACAGACGTGTCTTTTCACTGAATGGCACTTTGGTTTTACTTATTAATTAATCATTTATTTTAGTATATTAATTTCTTGATCATCAGAATATATGACAGATGACACAATTTTAGGATTATCTTCCTCATATAACTATCTGTAGTGGCACAGCTTTCTCTTCCATTAGTGYGCAACACTACTGCATTGTCACCATGTGGCACTAGAAGAGTATTGTGCTGGACTAGATTAAGTGAGAGAAGGCAGTTCAGAAGGATCTAGTTTCTCAACTTCTTATGTTGTTCCATCCGATATTGTCAGTTGTTACCAAGTCACATATTTGAAGAATTGTTTACACATGGTAATAGCACTAAACAAAATCATGGGTGAATTTTATGGGTAAAATTATACAATGATGACAGTATATTTTAAGAACATTAAGGCAGTTCTAGAAAATAATTCAGATTGAAGTCTATACCGTGAAGACAGATCATTCCTTAAGTATTACAGAGGAAATTAAATATTATAAGTGGCCTTTACAGCCATTAAATATAATCTCTGAATGTGTAAATTGATGTTACAGTTCTATAAAAACACTGTTTTTTCAGCTCACATCTTTATGTTTAAAAAAAAAAACAATGTTCTAATTTAAGTGTTCCAGTAACAGAATATATGAAGAATTCAGCTATTACTTCCTTAGGCAACTCATTTATTACCTGGGTAATACAAATTAGTTTACTGTTTGATTAGCACAAATGTAAGCAATATACCAAGAAGGGAAAGAATTTTATAATTATTATCATGGTAAAGTACATTATGTCAAATTGTATTCAGCAAACAGGTTATTGTTCTACACACTGTGCCCTTGAAAATAAATGCCAGATATATCTGAAACATATGAACAAATCTGAAAGCTAATATGGACCTAATCCAAAGGCTACTGAAGCAAATGGAAAGATTCCCACTGACTCCAATGAGCTTTGGCTAAGGGCCAGTGAAAGTAGCATTCAAGTTACCAAAGAGCAAAGCTGCTGAAATGCAATTGGAAATTTTTCTTGTCATTTGCTAAGCTTTATGGGAGAGACACCAGCTGTCTGGATTCTTGCAACAGAAAGCATATATTTGGGATGTCCATCTACTGCTGTTCAGATTATTTATATGTGCAGAGAAATGATCATCTATAATGCAGTTACGTAGGATATAGCTGTTATTTGCAGCTCAAGAGGAATCTGTGGAATCTCAAGACTGGTCATTGCTATAGCAAAAATTAAGAGATGTCAAAGTAACAGAACTACAGTTATTGGCAAATATCCGTAAATGAGCCCAGACTCTATGGAGAATGCAATTCTTTTTTTTTTTTTTTTTAAAGTTAGTATCACTAGACTATTTAGAGGCCTTTTTTCAGTACCATAAGGCATGTCTGCCTTTGTGCTAAAGATTTGATATGTTGAAAATCTAGTTTTCTTTCTCTGTGTCATTTCTGTCTCATGTCACTAAATGTGTCCTGTGACAATGATAATACCTCCAGGTGCTCATCATTAGCATGGGACAAACATGCACATCTTGCTGATGGAAATTCTACCTACTTGGTGCCTAATCAGCTCTATTTTGGAAGTCAGGTGGAAAGGTTTCCGATTTCATTGCTAGTTACACTTCTTACTTGACTAATTGGCCAGGTTTGTTGACTACATTTTAGTGATAGCCTGTTTTGAAAATACTAATTATTTGCTTGATATTAGGCAGTATTTGAAGTGGTAGTTAATTTATTGTAACTTCTGAGCTGAAGACCTTTACTATGCATTCAGAACTGGGACTCCTAAAGACTGGTTGTATAAAATAAACTCTTATTGAACAAATTTTTTGACTGAAAGTGTAAGTTTTAGTGAGCAATGCAACACTATGTTAAATACAAACTCTTTGTTTACCCTGAAGTGTAAATTTTGCTTGTCAATATGCTAAACAGGACTATATGAAGAAGCCCTTATTTAAGTTAAACTCAGACAAAATGCTAATCAAGTTTTATTCAGTTTTCGGATTTTCTTTCTCACATTTTTGCAAAATCCTCACTGAGGGTCAGCTATCATAATAAGATACATCAGAGTGCAAACATGTATTTATTTCAGAATAGGCTGTATATAAAGCATCCTTGTACTATGCATAGGGAAAGATGGAAAAATGGTTTCTTCAGCCACAATGGAAGAAGATATAGTATAACCATGCCAGAAATAAATAACAATTATTTAATTATAACCCTTTAGAATTACACTTTTTAAATTGCAGGGGTATTTTTATATTGGTTCAAGATTGTCTATCTGTATTTTTTTTCTGGGGGGTTTCTTCTCACTGTATAAAATGGAGGACCCTTTTCCTGTATTTATCAGTTAAGTAAATTGTGGATTTTCTTACTAATATGCAGCTGCTTTCAAATCCATGGATAACCCACGGATAACTCTTCCTTGGGGCCTACACTGTTACGCTGCTGTGTTCCTTCCAGTTCAGTTGGAAAAGAAAGTGTTTAGGACACTATTACCAAGTTCTGCCAACAGAGCAATCTCCAGCCTCTTAATGTGCTGAAAAAGCAAATCTGTATACAATGCCAAGTGCAGAAGCTTGTGTGGAATATCATTATCTGATAAATAAATCCTTTTTTAAGGTTTACATGGTGCTTTGAAATAAGAAATACCCACTTCACTTACGAGAAACTCACTATACCTACAAGCAAGGCACACATTAAATAAAGTGGGGGTTTTTTTTGTGTATTAAGATCGATGTACTGACAAATCTCAGAAACGGTTATCAGCAAGCAGAGTGCTTTCTGCATGGGGTTTGAGAAATCAGTAATCAGGCCTGGTGCTAATCAAGAATGTTGCTTCTGATGGCTCAGGGTGTAGGAAGTCACTGYGCTACCTGCGAATGTTATAAACAAGAATATATAAGCAATGGTGAGAACAGAGGGAATTGGATGATCTGCTAAGCTAGACTTATTCAAACAAAATATACTACAACAGAGACAAATGAAAAGTTATATCCACAGGAACAGGGAATTCCAGTCAGATTTACAGATTATGAGAAGCAGGGACTCTGTGAAGGATGCGAGTTCAATATGATTTAAACTCATGCAAGAAAGGGCTATCTGTACAAAAGAAGAGTACATAACAGTAAAATAGGGGTCAGGGCATGGTTTCGCTCTGCATGAAAGATATTGGGGAAACTGGTGTTGGAATTCTGCCTCCAATCTGATGAACGGTTCTGCTAAAAGAAGATGCCTGAAAAGTTGAGAAGGTACAGAGAAATGCAGAACAGCAAGGCTAGAGAAAACATTTAGATGGTTAGAAACTTAGAAGACCTTTACCTAGTCAAGTGAAAAAAACCAACCCAACTCTGTTACACAAAGAGTATTTAGCACATTTGAAAAAAGTAATAATTCTCCATTCTTCAGTGTCTCCAAAACAAGTGGATGCCTTCCTGAAAGAGGCCATTTGGACAAAAAATTTTTTGGTTTTTTCGCTGTATCTGGATTGAAATTTGATGGTTTATAATTTACAGGAAGATAGTCTAGATATTCTAAAGACACCTGAAGATACCTCTGATCTTAATCCAAAGGTTAATGAGGAAATTAAAGTTACCAAGTAATCTATTATTTCTCAGCTCATCAAAAAATCAGAGAAAGGACATTAGAAAGCCAGACATATTGACAGTCTATGGAAATAAACTGGGCCACTCAAAGTATTTGAGTTATTGTTTCAGGTTGTTATTAGGATCATGTTGGCCTTGTTTTCTGCAGTTTGTACTGAATTCCATTTTTTATACCCAGAAAGATAACAGCCAGGAAACTACTTCCTGTTTTTCAAATCAAGGTTCTGAAGAACATAATGGCAACTTCCAAATGAAAAGGGCAGTCCACTGAATTCCATGCCATCCATTTCTACTATACCTGAATCTCGTAAATGTTGCAAGTTCCCATTTCCTTTTCAAAGCATTTTTTATTTCTAATTTTTTGCAAGAACAGTAGACAGCAGCATGTACTGCTACTGATCTAGTTCAGTAATCAATGGCCTGTGCCTAGCAAAGACACTCTACATCAGTGGTTACACGGGCATCATGACATTATGCATTTAGAAATCAAACTTGGATTTTACATGTTTCCCCTCAAGCTTACACTCGCCTATGTGTATTCTTATTATAGTTTGCAGTTTTTAATCACTTATTATATTCCACTGGCCAGTTTCTCAGTATCATCGCTATTTTAGATTGTATGAAGGCTTAGTGGAAAATTCAAGTAGCAAAAGAGAATTCCAAACTTTTGCCTGTGTACATATGAACCACTTGTATACTTGTGATTAAAATCTTTGCTGTGCTCTAGGGTAACCACTGCTGACAGTTGTTTAGTTGTACAACCATAAAGTATAATATGCTGATCAAGCTGTATGTGCCCTTGATTTTGCCGCATACTTTTATCATCACACTTTTGTGCTGATTGAGTGCGTAGTTTTATACTCAAGATACAAAGTTTATTATTCTCTGCATATCTTATTTATGAAAAATATACCTTGTTGTTCCAATTTAATATTTTACAGATCGAGCTACGTAGCCTCCTGATTAAGCTACACAGCTTATCAGCAACAGTAAGCAAGTAAACAAGTATTTAATTAGCAATTGAGGTGTGCACATTTCTAAATCCCCTTCCATTGCAATGCTAATGTTTTTTATAAATATATTGCTTTTTAAAATTCACTTTTAATAATCAATATTCTTTTAGAGCATCTGTTTGGTTGGGGAGATTACACTTAGAAACAGGTCATGTAATTTAAAAGCATGTATTTCTGCTATCCTAAGTTTGAATAAAGCCAGCTGATACATTACTAAACTGTTTGCCACTTGCTTATATTTGTGTGTGCAAATTGGTCTTTACTAGAAATAAATGCAGATCAGTAAAGATTCATGTGTTACCAATTAATTCAATTCTTTCCTACTGATGGAAATAGTTATTCCTAGAACCAAGATTAGGCATTATTGACTTCACTGAATTTGTAACAAGACTACAGTTTGACTGCTTACATTCAGTTTAAAATATCTGTTTCTAATCTATATTAAACTCCTCATTTCATTGTCTCCAGGTTTTAATCTGGTTTTTTGCTAACTAACTGCAGTCCAGCATAACTTTTCAGTAAATAGCTTTTAGTTTCTTCTTCCAAAGGTTCCTATTCCATGGTTTTTTTGTTGGCCAGCTAAGATTCAAATGTGAAAAATTAAACAACATATTGTTAAAAAAATTGAACCTGTGTACTAGAAAGTTGTTCCTTGACAAGTAAGGTGGTTGTGGTTTAACCCCAGCCAGCAACTAAGCACCACACAGCCGCTCGCTCACTCCCCCGCAGTGGGATGGGGGAGAGAATCAGAAGAGTGAAAGTGAGAAAACTCGTGGGTTGAGATAAAGACAGTTTAATAGGTAAAGCAAAAGCCGCACATGCAAGCAAAGCAAAACAAGGAATTCATTCAATACTTCCCATCGGCAGGCAGGTATTCGGCCATCTCCAGGAAAGCAGGGCTCCATCACACGTAACAGTTACCTGGGAAGACAGACACCATCCAAACACAACACAACACAACACAACACAACACAACACATCCCACCCCTCCTTCTTCTTCCCCCAGCTTTATATGCTGAGCATGATGTCATATGGTATGGAATACCCCATTGGCCAGTTTGGATTAGCTCCCTCCCAGCTTCTTGTGCACCTGGCAGAGCATGGGAAGCTGAAAAGTCCTTGACTAGTYTAAACATTACTTAGCAACAACTAAAACATCAGTGTGTTATCAACATTATTCTCACACTAAATCCAAAACACAGCACTATACCAGCTACTAGGAAGAAAATTAACTCTATCCCAGCCGAAACCAGGACAAAGGTATATGAAGCCACATTGAGAGGCCTTTCAGCTTAATTGAGCCCTTTGCCCAATTAATTGTTTCAGTATCTGAGTTACCTCTGGATCAAGAGTGAACCAGCTCTTATTCATCTCTTCTTGTTAACAATATAATCTTTTATCTTTATTCAAAGAAAAGGGTTTCATTTCCTTCTTTCATTTTTTCTCACCCTAAAAAAGAAATGKGTTGCTGGGTTAAGAGAGATGGAAATGCATTTGTTCATGTATTTTAGCAAAGCTGAAAACTCTCAGCAGTTCCTGGAGTTGATTACAACTATAACCTAAGCGCCTGCAGTGCAAGAATATTGACAGCCTTATTAGTTAAAAATAGCTCATATAAAAGATGTATCTTGGTTTAGATATTGTTAACGCAGAGACATCAGCACATCCTCCAAAATGAGATTTTACCTGTTACAGCACTGTGATGCTTGGAATATTTGAAAGACAGCAAATAGCAGTAAATTGAAAACACATTAATAAGTTTGTAAGAATGCTGCTAAGCACTGCTTCTTGCAAATGATCTTCCTCTTTCCCTGTCTATTCTGCAGTCCAATAATAATTTTGAGGGTGTGGTAGAAGTATTTTGACATTTGTATTATGGTCACTGTCAACATATTCCTCCTTCTAGCCTGAAAGTGCAGCTGCAACTTCAAAAAATAATTATGATGAAGTAAAGAAGCTAGATCAAGTAGTTCTTGCTGTGATTTCAGACAAAGTCTTGCCATCTTCAGGCTGACTCGTCTACTATGAGTTACACATTGTTTAAACCCCGCCGTAGACTCTGTGTGAGAGAGAGAATACGAATATGCTAAGGTTGCTTTTCAGCTCTTTAGAGTTATTTTATGTATTTTGTCATTGCTAAGGCAAATCTAAAGTAATCTACCAGAGAAAAACAATTTCTCTAGATGTCAACAGCAAAGAATATTCTAGGACATTGAAACTCTCCTTATCACATGCACAAATAATTTCTACAGAAAACTTAAAGCTGAGCATAGCTATGTAAGCAAGCATAGGATTTAACAAGGCAGGTGTTTTACTGACATGCGCTAATTTGAAGCTGACATAGGTAGAAGACATGAGACATTGTTTGCCTCAAATTATTTAGGTAACACATTTGCCATTCCTGTATTTGATTTAGCGCCAGCAGATCTGCAATTACYACACTCTAAAATACTTAAAATGTTCTAGTCAATTCTATTGTCTAAAAATATGTCAAATTTTATGTCAAGTGTGAAGATTGAAATTGTCGCTTGAGCAACTGAAAAATGTCTCTGTTAATTGCACATTTAAAGCAAAAGAAATATTTGAATTAATTTCACTCAGATTTAAGGAAAAAATGTGATTTGATTCATATGACAACATATTGAGTTTGGTATTAATACTTAGTTTGACTAAGAAATAATCCTACAGTCAAAAAATTCACAGGCCAGAGAATAGGCAGTTAAGAGGATAGTAGTTAAGTAGTTCAGCACAGTTCCTGTCACCTCTTGATTGTCTGTAGGTCTTGGTGGCCTTATAAAAGGCTGAAAGTCATTCCCATTCCTGGCTTTTTGGTAACTAAAAGCAGTTGACAATACTATGCCAGGCCCGAATGCTGCAACTGTGATCCATTTCAAGATGTCCATTGATTTTCGCTGACAAATGAGTTGTCTTCCTGATTAAAGCTAATTGTAAAATTTTGCATTTTGGTCACTAAGTGAAAACATGGAGACACTATATGGACAATAGACTAGTTCAGAAAAGCCAAGAATCCAGGGCGAATTTAAAGCCCATTACCATCAAGGAATGCTTTTCAGTTACTTTTGAATAGGTTTGAATCAGGTCCAGAATTGAGGATGAAATGGAAGCTTCAGTTTCATCTTTGCAGTTGCATGTCTGGGCATAATTAGATCTGAGTTGGGTTTGAACCTGGAACTAGAGATAGTTTCTGGAGAGGACTTCTACCAATTGAGGTAATGCAAGGAGGCCTGTAACTACAAGTCATCATGAAGCCAGATTTCTGTGGGTCCAGATCACAATAAGCTGTAGATTAAATAGGCAATAAAATAAGACACTTGCCTAGTTCTTTAAAAAGCAAGTCACTATTTTCATAAATACCTTTAATAAATGTTTGAAGGAAGTTAATTTTTTTCCTGTAGCCAGCATGGTAGACATGTTTCTAGTCCCATAGTAAGAAAAAAATCAAAATATAACTTTAGAAAAATTATCAAGCAACGAAGTGTAAGCCACTCTGAATTTGCCTTTATCCATGTAATTGTCCCCTCTTTTGATGTTAATTTCGTTTGAGTTCCTTTCTATATTACAGGACGGCAGGTATCAAAATATATGCCATAATAGTTCATATAGAGATACTGCCTGAAGGGATTTGTTTTTTCTCTAAAACTTTTTTTCTTTATCAAATTTCAAATATCAAAGGATTAAGCGTGTCCATTATAAAAGAGCAGTTTCATACCATACTTAAAGACTTTTCTTTCCATTTTTTTAAGAAGGTAATAAATACATGTTTTGCAGGAGTATGGATGCCAATTACATAAGAAAGCTATGAACCAGTGCAGGTTTGCTTATATGTTTTAGAAATTTTAGTAGTACCTTAATCAAAATGGAACTGTGTTGCTGGCACTGAAAATTAAAACTTCAGAAAGACTTTTTAAGTAAAAACAGGGAGAAAGCTAACAGCTGTGGAAGAGCACCTCTGGTTTGGACCAACAAAACCAGAGGGGAACATGGCTAGTGGTCCCTGCACTTTTGAAAGAGCTAAGAGGGAAATTAATAGCACAATCACAACAGACAGGAAAGGCAGACTGGTTGGAATACCCACTGACTGGCACGTGCAACAAAGTCAGGGCAGGTGCTTCTGCACCAGTGCTAACAACCTAAATATTAAAATGGGGGGATTAGAAAGCATGGCCTCAGATGACAACCCTGATAACGTAAGCATCTCAGAGACCTGTTAGAAGTGGGATAATCAATGGGCAGCTTACCCATTATACAGGAATGGTAGAGTAGGATGTACTGGTGAGGTAGTGGTGCTGTGTGTGAAGAGTATGTGAAAGGGTAACAGGATAAAAACATTACAGAGAAAGAGAATTGCTATAGAATCCTTGTGGAATAATTCTGATACTCTTGCAAAGTAAAGGTTTCATGAGGATTGCACTACAAATCCATCAGTTAGGAGAATTACAGTGATGCAGAAATGTTAAGTGCACTAGCGAGGCTGCAAATACAGGGCAAGGAGTAATAATGGAATATTTCAACTGTAGACTGAATATGTGGCTCAAGACATAGAGATGCAATTTTTGGATGCAATAAATGGCTGATTCCTAGAGCAGCTACTCTTAGAACCTAGAAGAAAAAAGTGCTATTCTGCTTTTGCTCTTAAGTAGTGGATAGAGGCTAATTTAAAGAGTTACTAGTGGGAGAGTGGCCTTGTAATAGGACCTGTCAGCAGCCTACAGGCTGTTTAAAATATTAGAAGCCCAGGTAAACTATGTACCACAATTCAACAGAAAACAAAATGGGGGCCAAACCCCCCTCTATACTTCAACAGAAAAATTAAGGAAGTTCTCTTAGTGGAAAAGTCAGTATTCAAGAATGGAAAACTTGCCCAAAAGAGGAGAGCTAGAAAGTCATGAAACGTGGCAGGTCAAATGGGATCTGAACAGTAAGAAGACCAAAAAAAGAATTTGAAGAGCATCTTTCAGAGGGTGTGCAAGCTCATAGAGAAATATTTCCCAAATACAGCAAAATCCAGAAACCAGTACCAAGATGGAGGAAACGCACACAGTGATAAAGCTATAGAAGAGAATCTAAATAAATTCTGTACATTGGTTTTTACTTCTGAAGATTTTGGTGATGTTTCTGTACCCATCACAGCACTACAGTCTTTGCAACCTATAGACCAGTGAAGCTAGGTTGATTCAAAGGAAAATTTACATCAAATAGGTAAGTTTAATACTAATATGTTACCAGAATTGAATAGCATTCACCTGAGATGCCTAAAGGAATACAAGTATGAAATTGTGGAACTTATGGCCAAGGTGTGTAACCTACCATGATGAACAGTCATTGAACCAGAGGACAGATGGGGAGCCAAAGTAATTGCCATCTACAAAAAGGACATGAGAGAGAATCCTGGGAACTACAGACTGGTGAGTCTGAGATCCATCCCAGCTGTATGGTAGAATCTATAAAAAAACAAGGTCACCGAGTGCATGGATAAAAGTGGTCAATTGGGAAAGAAAAAAAAACTTAAGAAAAAAAAGTCTGGTCCATATGACAGAAACATAGAATCATAGAATCATTTAGGTTGGAAACGACCCTTAAGATCTTCTAGCATGTCTTCTGTTAAGGAAAATCATGCCTCACCAACTTTCTGGGTTTCTGGGAGGATATGAGTAAAAAAAATTGACAAGGAGGATCTAGTGGACTTTATATAGTTGTTCTTTGACACGGTTCCACTTCAAAAGTTATTGAATAAATTAACCTGCCTCAGGACTGGTGGAAGAGTTCTTTGGTACACTGAAAAATGATTAAAGGATAGGAAACAAGGGATCACTTTTCATTATGGAAAAGCGTTGACCAGGGGTCAGTGCAGGACCAGTCTGGGACCAGTAACAATTGATGAACATTGATGAACTGGAGAAAACAATAAACAGTGAGGTCAGAAGATGACGTTAAGCCCTTTACATGATACCATCCTGATGATACGGAATTCCAGAAGGAACTTACAAAACTTAGTGGGCAAGAAAAGAGATCAGTCAAATTCACTGCGGACAAAAGTAAGGTGATACATCTAGGGAAAGAGAAGTTAAACCATGCCTACACAGTGCTGAGCTGGGAATGGACAGTTATCGTGCAGTATGTTGATCTTGGGCTTACGATTGACTGTTCTGTGAAATGACTGCTTAGTGTGCAGCAACAGCAAAAAAGCCAACAAAGTGTTCGGGGATATTTGGATTAAAGTAGGTTTTGCAGATGGAGTTTATGTTCATATTTACTTGTGTTTTCTCTGAATTAAAATTCACTTAATTTCTTCATCCTTTGAAGATAGAATTGTTTAAGCACCACACAGTGCTTTCTGTCTTTCTATCTAGCATCTTTCTATCCAAATGGACTTTGGTGCAAGAAGACCTCCTCTTAATAAGACCTTAACTCAAAAATTAATTTTAATACCTTTGGTCTTAGCTAAGAATTCACAAGATGAAATGCTACAGTGAGGCCAACTGAACTGTCCTTGCCCATGATAAGGCAAGGACAGTTAATTTGCCGTGACTAATTGGAAAACATACAGCATATTAGTATGCAAAATGAAAGTGCAAGCTGTGGTTATGTCAAGCAATGGAACCACGTAAAAGATTGATGTTTAAGATAGCATGCTCTAACTCTATAATATTTTGTATAGTTTGTTCTATGAAGAAGAGGGAAGCTGTTGAATTGGGGATGAGAGATGCCCAGTTATCAGTATACAAAGTGAGAAGATGAACTGAGAAAGGGAAAGAGATGGCCAAACATAGATAAGTCCATAAAACTTATCTAATTATGTGTTCAAGCAGTCCAGTACTAAAGAAATTAATTAGAAAGAAGTACCCCTATATATCCAGATAGCTTAGTCAAGGCCATTATATTTGCACCAAAAGGTGAATTTGTATTGTGTCCATTCATAGCTATTCTGTACAGTGTATGTAGGCAATGGGAGACTCTGCAATCAGGACATTTTAATAGAAACAACCTGAGAGTTAGAAGAGACCTTCTCTCAGTGTCTAGGCAATGTTTCCTTTCCTTTTCCACTATGAGGCCTATAGAGGTAGAAAGGTAGAAAATGGATTTGAGAAGCACATTTTGTAATCTCGTGAAGCTGCTAATTTAGGCTTAGCTGAGCCTCAGTTGAGATGGGCACAGTTAACGAAACAGCTTTATGAAGCTGAACAGCACCATGACTTGCAGTTTTCTTAAGCTCTTTTTAAGTAGGGAGAAAAGAAAGTTCTCCTGCACTTCCCACCTGGAACATTGGAATTACTTAGTTGTCCAAAGACTGTCCTTGTCGCAAAGAAGGGGTATGGATATGAAATCCTGTTTAATCTTCAAACTAATTCAATAATATTTCCCTTGCAAGTGTTTTTGTTGGAGTAGGTTGTACCATCTGATGCGCCTTGTGCCTATGTGCTGTTTTCTGCAGTAACAGGTGGTGGTATGTTTTAGCAGATAAAGGTTATGCCATTCAGTGAGGCATCTGCAGATACAGAGCCTGTCCCTGACAAACAATGTATTTCACTTCTGCTTTGCTTCTGATCTAAGCTAGTCCCCTGCCATGCTTGTGGCTTGTGACTGCATCTTCACTTTTCTGCACAGATGCTTATCTCATTCAATTGCATGCTTAATAAGAAAATGGATGCTTGAAGTGGATGTTCCCGCATGGAAACTTTCTTGTTCTCCCATGATATACTGTCTACAACATGAGCCATCTGTGTTTCGAATCAAAAGAGTGAAATATAGCACTCTGATTTTCTCTTTCAGGCACTTGTCAACGTTACTGGCAACTCTAGGAACTTCCTTCTGTCTCTTATTCTGTCCACATTTCTGAGCAAAAGTTCTGCCCACATTTCTGAGCAACAGTTCTGCCCCAGCTCTCCCAGCTCTTCTCATTCTCCATTGAGCTAATAACCATCTTGTTCAGACAAAGTAGGAAAGAAAATACCTTAGATCCACAGCCATTGGTATTACTGCATGTTTTTCTGTAGCTATGTCTTCAGTATAGCTAATAGCAACAGACTAATATAACTGTATTGTACTGCAAGAGCTTGAATTTTTTACTTCGATGCCAAATCTCTGTTCCCACCACACATGTCCAAACTGTCTCAGTATCTGTGTTACAATTTCACCTCTGCCATCAGCAGCCATGCTGATGCATATTTTCTCATTCAGATAACCTGAGAGTGGAAGAGATCGTAATGGAAAGAATGGTGATACACTAAAATATCAAATACAGATGACAGAAGAAAATGATGCTCTTTTGTCTTCTCTGACTCAGAGCCTCTCTCTGCTGAATTTGGAGGTATAACTTCCACCTCATAGTGTGTGTATTTCAATACATATTAATGATAGTCATTGCCTTCTCTGTGTGCTTTATGCGTTTTGTTTACATGGAACTATATTAAGCTTTGTGATAAAAGGTTCAGATCTCTCCATCAAACATACAAGGTATTTTGAAAATATTGTCCAGTCTAACATGCACCCTTCAACGTTTACATAATCATTAAATTCAGGTTTTCCACCTGAAAAGCAAGTTGCTTATATTACATTATCTGTTGCCACTAAAAAAAGACTGTGAAACGGGAAATTGCTAAGGCTAAATCACTGTTTTTTCTATACTACTTAATAAATATTTGAAACTTAAGCTGTTATGTTTTGTTGTCTTTAGAATTTGAGTTTATATTTTTATATAGTTAGATATAGGTATTGGGTTTAATGAAGGCCAGCAAAAGAGGATTTGCCAAAGGCCTGTTGGACATAATCCAAGGAAAGTTTTTCAATGCTAAGCAGGCTTTAATATGCAACCTTTTCTTCCTGCAGTCACAAAATGCCTCTATCCCTTAATCCATTTGCTTTTTTATTAGCAAGCTAGAATTGGTTCAGCTCATACAAGATTATTTCTACTCAGATTCTAGTACTTTAGCTAAATTTACACCTATGAAAACTTGTAATTTTCCTTGTTTTGATCAATGCGCGCATTCTGAACCAATCCTTGCTAAAGCGCCCTTTGCTGAAAAGCCTGTGAGCTGGAAATTATTTCACTTTGAAAAACAACCAGTGTATTATTAAAACCATTTCCTTTGTCATATCCCTACCCTGTTACTGTTCTCTTCATAGAGGCCAATTAAACGTTATGCTGCTAATCAGTGTTGATAGATACAAAGTACTGTAATGTCTTCTGGCTTTATGGATTATGCTAATGGCCATCTGCCTATTATTGATAATTTGTTCTTCAGATACTGGAGGGGGAGGAAGAAGCTGTTTGGTTAACTATAAAAGGGAGCTATTTGGTTTATGATGCATTCAGCTGTATCACCAGTTGTCTTTAGCTATTAAAGTTACTATAACTACAAAGAATATAATTTCATCAAGGTCTGAATTTTCTCTAGTAATTGTATATGAAATTTGTATGTTCAGACATCTAGAATACATCATGAGTGATAAGACCTTGATGGCAATGAGCTTATTAAATACTCAATGTGTTAAAGCAAAGGTAGATAGATACAAGATTAAATTTCATACTGAAGTTGTCTAAAATGCTATTAACTATGAAAAGTAAAAGGCCATGAAAAAGGTCTAACTAAATTCTGTAACACGGAAATCTTTAACAAAATCTGTATGTATAGGGACTGCCTCAAATAACTCTGCAAATCACAGCATACTCCACTGGTAGCAGGAAAATATAAATTATAAAAATTTGGATGCTCTGCCCAGAGAGGTAATGTGCACACCTGTTTTCATGTACTGTGATAGATAGTATCAGATTTTCTTCAGTATGAAACATATCAGGTAACAGTCCTTAGCAGCCTATTCAATTTTGCCAAACCTTCTTGGGTTGTACTGAAGATTCCAGTTTTACTTAGCTAGTTTGACTGTCTTTTGCTCAACCAGAACAGGCAGCTCTGAGACAGACAGTGAGAACAGATGAATGCCAGATGTTGTCAGCTCTAGAGTTAGCTGAAAAATACCCCCAATTATTTCGAGATGTGAAAATACAGTTCAGTTTTCTATAATACTTTTCCTTGCTTCCTGATGAGCTACTGCAATATAAGGAAAAGGTGAAATTAGAAATTTTGATACATTTTGGTAAGAATTTTATATAAAACACAATAGAGTTTTTCATTAAAACTTTCCCTAGCACTATTTGTGAATCATGTCAACATTTGAAAATAAAGGAAAGGTTCTAAGCAGCAATCACATTAAARAACTTACACATTTGCCTCTTCTTTCTTGAGTAACAGTGCAAGTGTGAAGCTTTTGAGCAGATGAAACTTCACTTTCTTCCAGTACCTTAAAATTAAACTAATCTGGGAATACTCAGTGCTGAGAAAGGGAAGTCTTCCAAAAAGAACTTGAAAACTCGCTTAAGGAGACCAAGGATCGTTCCATGGAAGGGGATAGTCTGACTGATGGAATAGCAATTTTTGGCAAACACATTCAGTGGTGACCATTGTATGTTCTGTAGCTATTGTTTTTCATTAGTCCACTTTACAAGCAGTGTGTATGAATAGGAGACATCAGTAATGATCCCAAGTTTCCTTGGAGGTTACCAAAACTTCACAAAACCAAGAGTTTGTATCATGATGCCTGTCAATGAAGGGCACTATTGAAAGCTCCCTCAGGCCATCTGGAGAAACGCTGCGGGAATTCTGTAAATGCTTTGAAGTGCCATTGAAATGCTGTATCAGTAAATTGAAACACTGAAAAGTGCAGTTTTCTTTGAATACAATTCTTATTATATATACCAGCAGAATATGAATGGCTAGAGTTAGCACAAAATGAAATTATTGCCTTACATATAATCTCTTTAAAATTGGCTATTTTTTCTCTCATGTGACAGCAAAGCAGATTTCCTGTATGCTTCTTACAAGCTTATACTTTCATTAATGAACTAACCTTACTACTATGCAGATGTTTCATGCAGTTTTCAGAGCCCTGATGGCACTAATAGGCTGTTGTGGCTCTGATGAGCCACACCTGGGGCCTGATGGGCCTCCAACACTCCTCACCCCCCTCTCACTTATGGGCCTAAGATCCTTATTTAAGCTCAGTCTTGAGCCTTTGCTCCCTGCCTGAGCAGTACTGTGCAACTGCTGATTTCCAGCTCAGCCACCATCATGCCCCTGCCTGGCCATGGGCTGACTTCCCAGCTTGATCTTAGGCTTGTCTCATCTCTCTGGACCTGCCTGGTGCTAGCTGGGCTATGTATGATCCTAACCTATGGATTGACTTTATGGCTTGAACTCACACCTGCCTCATCACTGTGAAACTGCCTGATAATCTGGACTTGTTGTTGAACCTGGCTGCCACCTCTGGCTTGCCTTGGTTGGACACTGTGGGATGGACCCCATCCGGTGAGGTCCTACTCTGCTGACTGGATTATCCCCTGGCTCCCCATCCCTTAGGGAGCAGCTGGGCCTCACTGCTCCCTGACAGTTTGTTGTGGAAAAGGCTGGAAAGAAAAGTTGTCCTATAACAACTTATTTCTCATTCCTGGCATGTTCATATTCTCACTTCTGTATTTTGTAGGATAGACCCAAGAAGCTGCTTCTTTACCCTATACTTGTCTTCTGTTCTAGTTTTTCTGTCTTGTAGGTATCTTAGATTCCCTAGGTACTTGAAGGTGGAGTATTGTCATTTTCAGTTATAACTCATATTTGTCTACTATGGATAAAGACAAAACCACAGTCATCAGGGATTCCCTATGACTGATAACAGGTTTACACCCTAACAACGCTCCCATTTGCTTCCCTTAGGGTCGCTCCTAAATCTAGCACATTGTTAGCACTTCCATAGAGGAAAAACAATTCTTTAGGCTAGTATTGTTATATAAAGCTGCACATTTGAAGACTGCCCTGAAAACATTATTGTCTGCTTCTGGAAATGGAAAAAAAAAATCAAGGGGTATTGTTTTATCTCGTTATTGAACAATGCTGATTGATTACTTTGGGAAGAACTGAGATGTGAGATGATTTTTGTCTTTTGGGTACCTGTTCGAAGCAATCTTTTCCTGCTTATGGAATCTTATTTTTCTAAAAAGTTGATATTTGTTATAGATGACCTGCTCTAGGAGGTGTTAAATGTTGATAGTGTTGCAAGAGAGTCACTGAGTCAACAGTGCTGGCAATTTTTTTTTTTGCTTACAGCTGTGTGGTTAAAAAAACCCCAACACTCCAAAATCCTAAAGGCAGAGTCCTACAGAATGCCACTTAAGTTTACATTTTGTCACCAGGCTGCAAATAATTTCAGACACAGTTTTGCATAACATCCAGGATAGCAGTGGTCTTATTTTTTTTAAAGCTAGAAGAAATATGTAACTACTACTTTGCCAGTTTTCATAGGTAAGCACTATAGTTTTCACATATTTTGAGGTTTGAACTAAAGTGAAAGGATGTCAGTTCACACAGTAGGGAAAAAGGGGGTCTCTGTGAAAAATTGCTACATTTTATGTTAGGAAAATTTGTGAATGTGTGATCAGTTGGAATTTGCAACTTTCAGAGAGCTATAACTGTTTATGTTGATAGGTAATTGCATATAGAATTAATAACTACTTGCTGTGTATAACCTTTTTATTGTTTCAAAATATTCTGTGTACAAAAAACAAGTCTTGAAACACTCCAAACCYATTTTTTTCTCTCTCTCCTTTGTCTTGTAAGTGTCTTTCTTCTTTAAAACTGAATTAAGTGTAAACCAAGAAGGAAGGTGCATTTCTACACCTCTGTTCTGCTCTCTAGGGAAGTTCTCATGTTATACAGTTCAGATAGGAATTGCAGGTGGTAGTGCGCACGCACGTGCTCTCTCTCTCACTGTCTCTCTTTTTTAAAAACTTGTGTCCCAGTTGGTAGGAAGTCATTGCTTTGAGAATGTGCCCATTTCTCCACTCTTTAGGATGCCTTGCAATATCCCCTTTTTCATAACCACTGGTTCCTGGAAATCCCTTGTCTGAGGTAGTTAAGAGGTTTATACTGCCCTGTTTCTTACCGGGGTGTTTTCCTCTGCTCAGGTAGCAGGGATTTATTGAGGAAAAACAAATTTCACACAATAATTTAATCCTAATTTCATAAGTCTCAGTGAACAAACTTTGCCTTCTCAAGTTTTCTTTTTTAAACCTGGAAAACAAATCCCCTTAGGGTGAGACACCCACTGCTTTGCTCCTCTATTTTGAGGAACAGATGGGAGGATAACATGTTCAAGAAGCACAAACCATGATGCTGAACACAGAGTTCAAAGGCAATTGGGTACTCCAGTAATGGATGTATGTGAATTCAGGAGAATTACGTTCATGTGTCCAGCAGTTTATGTGCATTTGCAGACAGACTAATGAGACTGGGATGCATATTGCTGAGCAAAACATACTAGCAGGTTACCTATTAACCACTATTACAAAGAAAGATGTCTAGTTACTCAACACATCTGTAAGAATAGTTGCTAGATAGAACTGTCAATGGGGAAGGAGAAGATAGCTGTTAGTTGGAGTTCCACAGCAATCCCTTAAAGGAAGGGAAACTCTCTCCATTTGCTTCTTCAAGTGCTTAGATTGCAAACCTGGTTTATAGACACTTTTTTGGACAAATGCTCTGGATAGCACCAAAGAAATAAGTCCTGTGCTCCTGGAAAGGAGCATAACCAGATGCGAGAGGCTTGCTGACATGGGTAGAAGTCACTACCCATGAGTGGGTATGTGAGTTTATTATAAAAATTTGTAGTGGATTAAAATAAGAGTGATCAGAGCAGCCAGGTTCTTGTGTATTGCTCAATGTCAGTGTACGACCCTTTGTTATTAAAAGCATCAGTCCACTGAAAATAAGCCAAACTGCAAAATGTGCTTGTGAAGGTACTGTACAGATTACTGGGCAACTGCAGAACTACTTCCTGTATGTTTTCATGGGGGAAATAAAAAAAAACACATTATGCCTAGGTGAATATTTTTAATGACTTATGACTGAAGTGGGCTGCATCTGTCTTCTATAGCAGTTTAAAGAGTTTAAAGAAAAGACTGGAAATTTTGCAGTCCCCTGTGCAAATGAGCATCCTAGGGGATTGGTTAAAGCAGTCAAGAGAAATTCAGTGCCTGAACTAAAAGAAATTAACAGGAGAATAGATGTGAAAGCATTGTAGAAGACAAATTGATCTTGACATGCAGCATCTTTTGTCCAAAACAAATCCATTTCTTTGGATACTCATGAAGAGCAAAAAATGTTGAGTAATTGACTTGACTTGAGAGCAATTTGTGCTGGGAATTATTTTTATGAAATGTAGCTTAGAAAGGACCTCGCAACTTGTCAAGGAACAAATAATGTTTTCGTTGACCAGCCAGCAGTAGAGTTTAAAAGCAGTCAAACAAAATGAAGCAAACTGTGTGTTTTTAGCAATGTGTTGGGATATTAACCTCATGACTTGTGTTTATTGCAGAAACCAAGTTGTTGGCGCTTAAATGAGACAATACTTAATGTGACAGAGGTATGGCTTCAGTGCAGCTAAGCCATAGGTTAAACAGTCATGGGTTGGTTACGCCTAATGAAAAAAAATGCATCCACACTGTTTTTAAGAGTATGTAATGCCTTATTTCTGTGCCAACCAGCATTGTCTCTGTGAGAAACTGAACAGCTCATTGGAAGCATATCCCTATGATTCATAGCTCTGTTTCATCCTGCAGTTTTCATTCAGTAATCTGCCAAAGAACCTGTCTGCCCTCTCTGGGGATAACGGCAGGAAAAATTCTTGTCCTGGAAATCCAAGATGTGAATGCAGTTCCACATGGCAGCCCGTGTTAGCGTGGGAGTCTGCATTCTCACCACTGCTTAGAATATAACTTAATTAATCGTAAACCAGACTGTCAGGCTACCATGGATTTAAAAATCCTTCCTTGGTGTTACAAAATGTGACCCTGATGCTCTTTGCTTGTTTTCTGCATTGGTCAGTGTAGGGCTTGTGACTATTTGGCTTTGTGGTGCTGAGCTACACAGTCTTGTGAGCATAGCATTGAACTTTAGTAGGAGTTTCTTGTGTTTAACTGTGTTTCTCCTGAAGAGGAACAAAGCTGCAGAAACTGCAAGCAATGTGGTGTTGAGGATGCTGAACAGAAATACATGGAGATAGATAATTTTTGGTCAAGGTCAGAGCACATATGTCAGTGTAGTTCACAAGTAGATTACAGGACCACTAGAAGGTAAATGTATTTAATTGTATAAATCTTGGGCTACCAGCAAGTAATAAACTTACTCAGGGAACACTCTGTACTTTGCTATGCCTTGTTTTCTACCAAGGGTTGAGGAAAATGTGTGTAAACCCTGAGGATGTTAGACTGAAAAATAACAGATGAATCCTTAGATTGAAGTCTGCTGTGAAGGCTGAGGTGCCATATCTTTTCAGCAGTGAAACCTATTGAACCTAGTAGGATACAACAGTTTCCCACTGTCAGCGTAACAGTTTGTAAATTCCTGGATTGTTCTGAAACAGAATGTGGGAGTAAATCACACAGTGGACATTTACACTACAAAGGCACAGTACTTTAGCAGGAGAGACAGCTCAGCTGGTAATCAAGAGAGACAAACTGCTGTGTTAAACGGTGGCTACCAGGAAGGAAATAAATAATCTAAATATGGCATGATGGCAGACATGGAAGTCTCCCAAAGGTGTAAAGAATTCCTGGTGGACAGTTAGATACTTGCCCCTTTTTTCCATGTAGTTTCCTTCAGTTCAAAAAGAGTTTCAAATATGACGTGACCTTTTTCCTTTATCACTTGGGTTTTTTGGGTTTTTTTTTGTATTAACTCAAGCATTTTTGTATGTGCTTAACTCTGATTTTGATGGGACTTTGATGTGGCATGAAGTTAAGTGCATGTGCTTTACTAAGCAAGTATGACCTTAGTGAAAGGCCTGATCATGTCCCTCATCTGTAATCAAGCTGTTAATCCAAAGAAGGCTGTGGTTATGCCTGCAGTGCAGGCAAAATTGGTGGAGAGGATGCAGAGACCAGTAGAAGACAGTAGTGCTAGAGTAAGCTGGTCAAGCCTTAGGGAAAGCCACTCAAAGGAAATGGGAGAAGCATGTAGCAGCAAAACCCCCTTCAATGCATAGCTGGAATCTGAAAGATGTTCAGTACCTTTTTTTTTCTGATATCAGTTGTCGTGGTTTAACCCTGGCAGCACCTAAACACCACGCAGCCGCTCGCTCACCCCCCACACTCCGGTGGGATGGGGGAGAGAATCAGGAGGGCACGAGTAGGAAAACTCGCGGGTTGAAATAAAAACAGTTTAATAATTGAAATAAAACAAAGTAGAACAGTAATAGTAACAGTGATAACAACAACAACAACAACAATATACAAAGCAGGCGATGCACAATGCAATTGCTCACCACCCGCCGAACCGAACAAGAGCCCGGGACACCCCCCACACCCTTAGTTGTTATACTGAGCATGACGTTACATGGTATGGAATACCCCACTGGCCAGCTGGGTCAACCACCCCGGCTRTGCTCCCCCTGCCAGCTTCCCCTGCACCTGGCAGGGCATGGGAGGCCGAAAAGTGCCCGGTGCAAGCACCACCCAGCASCACCCAAAACATCAATGGGCCATCAACGCTCCTATTATACCAAACCCAAAACACAGCACACCCTCCCCAGCTACTGGGAAGAAAGTTAACTCTGTCCCAGCCGGGACCAGGACACAGTAGAAACAGAGAGATTGAGGTTGTAAGAGAGCAAAGCCAGGTATGCAGCTTCCTGAAATTTTTGAGTTTGTGGTGATGACTGAACAATTTTATTCTAAGATGATGAGTGACCAGGTTGTACATATGAAACTGGTCACAAAGTATGTCGTATCTTAGCTATTATGCCTGTATGACAGCAGGGGATGGAGCCATTTCATAATTGACTAGTGGACTTAGAATCTTGAAAACAGTTTAATAATGTAGTGGTTTCAAGTTTCAATTAGAAATAGCTGTGGCTTGGGCCTGCTGTAGCAAAATATCTCACATTTCATCATCGGGACACTTTTTTTTAGTAGAGGAACATATGCTGGTCAATACTAATCTATTAACAGTGTATGGACAAAATTCAGTTAAACTTTCTTTGCTGCTGTTCCTGACTAGAGGTTTTGCTGAGGTGTTGCAGGTGAAGGCTCACGCAGAAAATTCTGTCCCTTTCAGGTCTTGTATAGGTACTTAATCTTTATTACTTTATCAGGAAATTGCATCACTTCCCATGTTGGCTTTTTTAAAGATGAGCAGTGTTAAAAGCTTTGGACACAAACAGAAAATATAATGATGTCACCACTGTCTTCATTTCTAAATATACAGAGAGTAGAGAATAATGCAATAAGTCTGTGTCTGACTCACAACGACTTCCACTTTTAAAAGCCTTAAATACTGTTTTGCACAAGATAGCTATATAAATCTTTGGGCAGAAAAGTGAAGAATAACCTATTCAGACTGAAACTACAGGGAGCATGTTAGGCAGACTGAATATAATTAGCTAAAATGGGATTTGGCTAGGACATTGGAATTAATTAAAAAAATATTACAGGGTCTTAAATGACCAGAAGTAGTCAGGATCCTGGCAGATGTCACACCTGAATGATGGCAGGTCAGTTAGAGCACTGATCTCTCGCACTGTGTTGGGACACTGGCTCAGAACCAACTCAGAGGAGGGAGGACAATGTCTTGACTGATTTATGTTGAAGTGTGGTGTGTGTGACATAAGAAGTAGTTTTTGGACTCTCATTGTGAGAGTGATGATTTTTTTGCATGCTTCTTCAGTACCAGACAAAGTGTGCAGCCCAAAATGAAGCAGGGTGTTTCCAGTAGATGAGACGTATAACTGAAAATAAGAATGCCTTAGTTTTTCTTTATTGCTAGGCCTTGGGGAAAAAAGTACTTAAACTTGGCGATTCACTTTGCCTATCCATAAAGTAGGATAACAGCACTTTCTTATAAAGACAATCTGAAGCTTCATTCCTTGCAAGGTGGTGTGAAATTTTGGAAGAAAGTGTTCTAAGATGCTGAGTAAAACAGTACTCTTCAAACTTGAATGTCTTACAGCATGAGCTGTGAAGTGGTAGTCCTCTCAGGGAACTAAAGCATACCTATTGGGAAACTGCTGATATATTTATTTCAATTTCTGGAAGCATTTGATGAGGGACCTACTGATAAATAGAGAAAAAAGTAAAGTCCAGATCTCTGGTATGTCATTTTTCCTGACCACAGAGTTGGAGATAAGATTAAAATGCATGCCTCCATCTGCCCTATATATTTTTAAACCAACATCTCACAGCTAGAGTTAACTTCAGAAACAGAATTTTTTTTCTCGTTTTCCTTCTCCTTATTGAACATGACTTCTTGAGTTTCTGAGAATGTAGGGGTCTAAAATTTGGTAAGTAATACAAAAGATCTAGAACGATCCTATTATTTTTATTCTTCTCCCAAAATTTCATTCCAGATGAGTGAAGTGAAAAACTGAGCAACTATAATTACATTTGTTCTGCAAGACAAACCTTGTGCAATCCCTTTATCATATTATAAAATATAGAATCAGGGCCATATGTTATCGAAGATCTTTTTACATTCTTTCTGCATATGGTTGGGGCATGTCTCTGCCTTAGTGTAGGAACTGGGGCACAAGATTAATGCCTTATTTCTCTTTTCTGAATGTGGATCGCAGGCTTCTTCTGTTTTGTTCAGAGCACTAGCTCAAAGGAATCTACTCTTCTGCTTCTGTTCATCATTAGCAGAGTCTGTCAAAGCAGAAGAGCATCTTTTATGTTCTATATAATTTCTACAATGCTTTAGTGGGAATGGTTAAAACAAGGTAAACCATCATGCTTTTTTAGTGAGCTCTCTCATGTTCAAGCCAAGGAAGAGAATTCTTCTTGTGTTTGATCTGCCTTCTAAAGATAATGGGTCACACATTCAGCAAAATAACATGTATATTTTGCCTCTTTGCAATGCATATCAAATATGTGGTTATGGTTGTGTTATTGTTCTGTCAAAGTGTGCAGCAAAGTTGATTAATTAAAAGTTAACATTCAAGCAAACTTAAATTTTATCTCTAATGCAGCCTTTCTATTTTCTCTGTTAGCCTCAGGACTTAACCACCTGGCAGGTGGTTATTTATTGTTGTCTGAAGTTGTTCTCCCCTAAACACTTATAATGATTTTTAAAATAGCATTTCATCTTATCTGCTCTGGTAGTTTTCTTTTTTGTAATAAGTTTCTTGTCAGAATATCTGCAGAAGAGCTCTTCTTCCTCCCMCACCAATTCCTGCCACTGTATAAACCCAATTTAATCTGCTCCATGAACAATTAGTATTAAACATATTGAGTTGCTTTCAGTAGTTTATTTGCTTATAGTACTGCAAAACTGGTGTTGATCTTTCCTATTTCCTCCTTGGAGAAGCATGATAACTTTTGGCTTACAAAATAAGACATGCTTGACTCCAAATTTTTTTTTTCTGGAACTGTTGTTTTTGTCTTGAACTTCTGTTGTTTGATTTAAAAAAATAGGACTCCCTTTCTTAAGGGGAATGTGTAGTTGAGAAGATGAACTTATCGCTCAGAATTTGAACCTAAGTACAATCAGACATCAGCAATTAATAAAACAGTACTTTTTCCTGTAAAATATATTAACTGCACAGCAAATATGAAGCAAAAAATCACTATGGCAGATCTTATCCATCAGATACAAATGAAATACAAAAAGGTCAGGCAGGTTGCTCAGCTGAAGCAGTGCTCTCTCCTATTATAAATCAATGAGTGTTATGAGCGTATGTCAGATGCTGCATTTGGCCTCAAAAAAAAAGTTAGAGAAACCAGGGTCTTCAGAAAGCACAGAAAGAGAAGGGACAAGAGTATTATGTACTGGGAAATAGAAGTCTTGGGGGTGGGATTGGCACACTGAGTCTGTTATTGGGTTGATTCGGCAGCTGAGTAGCTTGAAGCAATATGGAAGAAATAAAAGTTTATCAAAACATTGCTAAAATAGGTCAGGAGAAACAGAGGAATTGACAATTGACTAGAGTAACCAGACTGCCAAAAAGTATTTCAAACCAGGTATATCTTGTTTTTTCGGGAAACTGAGTGTCTTGAAGACACAAGATACAGGGCAGGTTATCGCGCAGTTGCTGGGGGTAAGAGTAGGGAAAGATGAACTGAGACTTTTTGTGCGTAAGCTTACATGGGAGACCAAGCCAGCCCTTCGCTCATGTATCAGCCTTGAAATTAATTTCTGTTGACATAAATTCCTCTCAGTGCAGAATCTGAGAAAATAAAATGTCATGTCTCTTTTCACTTAAAATCCCTGAAAAAACATTGTGAGTCAGAAAAGGAACATTCTTAAAGAATGTTAAGAATTCTTAAAAATGCTTCTCGAACCTTCTGCACCACCTGGAAGATAGCTTGGAAATGACCAGGTAGAAGGTTAAGTCCAGAATAATGTGTACATAGAAAGAAAACCATGTCAAAACAAAGCAATACATTCCATTCTCAGTCTGTACCTACCTATTCACCTCATGGTAACAACTAACCATGGACAGGCTGAGACAGAACCCATACAATAGAAGCCAGAATAATACCCATATGGGTATTACTAGAGTTGTTTTCTGTAGGACTGGATGCTATTTGGGTACTAGGCAGTTAAGGTGACACAAAAGAATCTGCGCCTAAAAGACTTCAGACATTTCCCATGCCCATCAGGAGGCACTGGAACCAGATACTTAATTACCTGTGGCAATTTTGAGAGTATTTTAAAATCATTACAGGATTGAGGAATTTTTTGAATGTAGATGAGGTCAAGAGACTTTGCACTGAACCTTCATAAATCTATATGAAAAGGAAACTGTTTCCCCAGATTTTAGTACTTCTGTCCCTAGAAGCTTGTAAACAGCAATATGAGATATTTTGAGATGACACCTATCATTTGATTTTGATAAATTCCTTGTAGTAAGTGCTCTGAAGTAGAGAGAAATATAGTAATAAAGGTCTGTTGATTGAAAATGCAAGCAGCAGTGAGAGGATGGATGAACTGAAATTGGAAAGCAGACTAGATAAGTCTAAGGTAATTTAAAGGAATTAAGAGCATATAGTAAAATTGACAAATGACTGATAGGAGAAACAGGAAAAAAGGATTGGAGGTCAACACTGGGGGAAGACATAGCACTGTGGAAAGCTGGTAATATGGAGTATAATATGTCTGGTGAAGCATGATAGAAGAAAAGGCTTTAGTTCTGTGACTTGATTTAGGTGTATGCTAAGACAGTGTAATTTGACTAACTGATTCTGAGGAAGGACAATAAAAATAGAGCTGCGTACAAGGGGTGAGAGGGGAGGAGTACACAGAAAGCTTATAAAATGCACAAACAGTCAAGAGTGTTATAGTTCTTGAGGAGGATGTTTTCTGACATCTCAGGGACACCTAATCTCAAAGACAGCCTGTGTACTGCTGAGTCTGTGGATGGAGCACTGAGTATCAGAAGAGCTTGTAAAACCTGCACAAGTCAGAAAACTTGAAGGGAAGTCTAAGGCAGCGTGGGGTGGCTGAGCAAGGCTCACAATGGAACTCAACTGAGAGATCATTATGGCAGCCAGTGAAGCTTAGAGAAGTCTGCAAAACTTTCAGGAGTCTCTTTGGGACTGCAGGCTGCCTGGTAAWGTCCCCAGGGTCTCAGGCCTGTAGGGAATAGCCTTCCTAAGTGAAAAAAGGTAATGGTCCCCTGAGGGCATGTGTTGTTTTGCTTAGCCTCTCCAAGGACTTSAAGCGATTCTGAGGTGATTGGCTATGGAGCTGAGTACTGTATCTTGGCAAAAAAATGTGGCATTCCTTATACTGGTGTCATGAAAGGCATGTTTTAAAAATTCAGGAGTGTGGCACAAATAGAAGCAGATATCCGGACTGCTTGACTCCATGATCTATTTCAAACATACTTGACGGAGAGGCATGGTATGAATGTTTTCAAGTTTTTCCCCTAATAATTTTTGATGCTGTCACCTTATTTCTATAGCTGAGGTTGGCAGCTCATATGTTTCCATGAAAATACTATAGATTTATGAAAGTGTCAGAAAAAAATTGGTATAATTCACTTTAAAAAGGCAATCAATCAAGAGACTCGAATCTATTGGAAATGGGGCTTCACCAGTTCCAGTGCTCAGGAAACTGTTTGTTCCCTGAAGCAATCTACTAAATTTCAAAATATAAAGCATATTACATTAAAAATGGAAGAAAAAAGGAAGACCATACTGAACTACAATTGATCAACTCCCTGAAAAGCCTTTGCCTTTTCATGTGCCAAATCCAATACAGCCAGAACAAAAAAGTGCTGTGTGGATGAACTTGAGGTTATCCATGCTGGGTTAACAGAGACTGAGATATTGCCAACATGACACGGTTGTTTTCCTTCTCAACAACCTCAGCTATTCATGAACCTGAAAGAAAACTGCTAGGGAAGGCTCATTTTTCAGGCATTCTGCAATTGTCATCTTTTGCCTTTTAGATGTTCTATAGAAGTGCTCTACAGCAGAAAGAATTTAGAAGAGCAGCTTTTGAAGTGCAAGGACAAATCAATCAATTAAAAGTTGTTATGAAGATGAGAGCAATGCTGCCTGCCTTTCATGGTATTTTATAGAACACAGTCTAAATACTCAAAATAGTGTTCTCAATTCTTCAGCCCCAAGTTTTCTGAAGGACTTCAGGATTCATCATGTGGAGTTGGAAATATTCTTCCTTCTATGAGTTTTCTGTAGCAAGGCTAGCTTTCATGTGTCTTCTCAAAATCTTCAAACTCTTTCAAAAATGCCTATAGCATGACTTGCCATGTGCAGTTTAAATGGGTGCCTTTTCACTTGCTGCCTGTTGTCATTTCAAAACACAGGGGAGGAGAATAGTATATTAAATTCAAGTATGCATGCCTAGCAGATTAGCTAGGTTTGCCTCTTACCCTTAAATAGACAATATTGCGAGTTTGTAATAACATCAGAGACTTTCAAATCAAGCAGCTTGTTCAATTGCCTTAAAGTATCCTGACTTACCATGAAATGAACAGGTTAAGAAAGAAATGGTTGTTTCTTTTCTTAAATTCAACTGTCTCCAAAAAATTACCAAATGTAAGGTGCTATCAATGTGGTTCTTGTTAAATCAGCAACAAGATGCCCATCGTTTCTTTGATTTGGTGTGATTTTTCACATCAAGAGGGGATATATCAAATTAGAAAACTATCAAGGGGTTTAACCATTCCAAAGGGAAGATAGGCAGAGTGGGAATTAGTCACACACATCATGCCTTACTTCTGCCTTTTGATAGTTTACACTTCACAAAAAAGTAACAGATTCTAGATAATGTGATTGTCATAGTCTTTATTTTAGAAATTACTATGTAATTGTGGATGAGTGTACACTATAAATCCCATTTAGGGGAAGTCCCAGGAATATGATGTTTTCCCTGGCATTAGTGAGAAGGGGCATTCAAATGGATCTTTCACCTTGAAGAATGCCTTAGGATGGTCAGAGCAATGTAATAATGATATCCAGTGCAAATAATTGCATCCTTGCCACTACTTTACTGTAATAGGCAAAGATGAGGTGGGTTTTTAAACATACTGAATTTTAGGGATTTTTTTGTTGCTCCAGTAAATTTGATCTATCTGTGGCTGCTCAAGGATTAGATCAAGAAGAAAATAAATATTGTAGAATAAAAGCATGCTCAAAAAAGACAGGAATTACTTGAAATATATTGAATTTTTAAGTCATTCTGAGATTTTGGCCATGGTTTTTCTTACTTTGAATAGCTAGATGCTTGCATTTGATCTGATTCCAATGGTTTGCTGTCATTGCTTCCCGGTCACAGAATTGTGGAATAATTTATTATGGATGGACTTCTGGAGGCCAATCCCTCACTCAAATCAGGGTTTACTTCAGATTTACATGAGATTGTTCAAGGCTCTAACTGAGTTGAGTTTGACTTCTGAAGAATTTTTCCTTGTATCTAACTGAAAATTCCCATGCTGCAGCTTATGTCTATTGCCTTTTGCTTTGCTAAACTACTAATGTTTCACATTACCATGCTTTTATTGAGAATTCTGAAGATTTCTCAGCAGTTTTCTCCTTTTCCCATTTGAATGAGGTATGCTCTTCGTGGGACTGTTAGGTACACTGAATACCTAAAAGGAACATTCAGTAATTGCTCAATAAGTAAGAAAAGACAGAATTTTATCTTTTTTCTTGCTCATCTAGACTGGGCAGTACCTCAGCAATTCTAGATTAACAGCCTTAATTTTGTACCACCACTCTTAGAAAAGAAAGAATCAAAGGAATTTTTAAAATGGAAACTTAAGTGTTAAGTTCTTACTACTTCCATTAGTCTGAACTGAGAGATAAGCACTTACTTTTTAGCTTTGGAAAATCTATTAAATGAGGTATGAGCCTAGAGGGCAGAAGCTGGTCATTTGTGTTGTTTTGAAGGCCAGTGGCAGAAGTGGTGAAAGCCAGTAGTTGCAGTATGTTCTATTGTTAAATAGTATTCCTGTCTTTCTTTGTTATTTGTAATAATCAGTTATTGTCTTATCTTGTCTATTTTCTGTTTAATAAATCCCCTCACTCTTTTTCATACCTCTCCTATTTTATCAAGAGCTATAATTGATAGGTCTATTATTTGTTACAAACTCAGCTTAGTCTTTTATCACGACAAAAACCTCAGCTTGTGCATAACTAAGTGCAAGGCATGGTTCTGAATTCTTTTTCTGGTAGAGACTATTCCTGTTACAGAAGTCTCTGAGGATACATAAATCTCTTTTTGTGTGCATTACAAAAGCACTATTCTGTCTTTATTGACATTTTTGGCAATGCTGTATTAGGTTAATCTACCCTACTTTCTTTTCTTCCCTTCCMTAATCTCCATTTCTGGAAATTTTATCCACACTATCAAATAAAATTTTGTTGTAGTGAGGAAGAAAGGGATAGTCTAGTTTCTTAGACAAAGTGCAAACAGAATTTCTGTTCATAATTAGAACCTGAAGGTTTCTTCTCATTCTCTAGAGAATACTGTAGAAATAGAGTTATAGAAAAGGAAAATTATTGTAACAAGCAATCATTCTTGTATGTCTCATGTGCTCAATAACTGTTATATAGATTTAAAACCAGTCATTGGCAAGTCTTCTGTTTTTATAAATCCTGTAGTTTAGAGAATGCCTGGATCTTTGTATTTGTAAAATTTATAGAGATGGCTTTACAAATGTTCTGCTGAATTAAACTTTCYGTAAAGGAGATGCTCTTCATGTGTATTTGTAACAGCATTGTTAGGACTGCAGCAGCATTTATGTCCTCTCAAACTACACTTAACCCTTGTAGGCTACATACATGAGAGGACATTGTTTTAAGGATGATTTGACCTAAATAAGACAGGAAAGGGCTGGGGACGAAAGGAAGAAAAATGCATCATCTTGCTTTTGGTGATAATCCGAGTCTTGGAAGTTTTAAAAGAATACCTGATAATAAATAAGTGTGGCTGGGGAGGAAGAAACATAACACTCTCTTGAAGGGAAGAATTAATTTCTCTTTGCAGGGATTTCACAATGAAAGAATAAATACAGCATTCACACTCCACTCGTTCTCCATTCCAATTTGCTCTTATTTCATTTCTATTTTTTTTTCTTTTTTATATTTCTTATAGGTTCTGTTGATGCTTTTTGAGACTTAGCATGAGATGGGTAAACTGTAGTCACAGGTGTTTTGCATGCCATTACCTGGACTACTTAACTACATAAACAAGTCCTTGAGCCTTTAAAGTCTACCTGTATTATTCATGTGCCACTCCTGACACATTATAAAGTGTTACCTGATTTAAGCTAGCCGGGGGGGGGGTGGGGGTGGGGGTGGCGGCAACTGAAGTTAAATAAATAAATAAATAAATCTATATCTTGGAATATACCATGATGATGCACAAACCATTTAAGCACTCGTACTATTCAAAGTGCAAATACATGCATTAATGCTTGAAGTTCTAACCAAATAGGAATGTTTTTATGATCAGGGAGCTTTTGATTGAACTGACTACAGTGGCTTTGCATAGACTTAAACTGAAATTCAAGGTGTCTGTGTCACAGTTGCCTGGCAATGCACTTAGCATATATTTCTTTCTAGTATACTTATATMTGCTTCACTGAAAATGTAGTGCATTGTTTAATGTTTATATATAATTGGCTTTTCATACTGGAAAATATCATTATAAACACAAGGGGATTATGTCTGTGGCAAGTTAATATTCACTGGTGATCAAAGGAGTAAAAAGCTGGTGTCACAGCAGATATTCTTGTATGCATAATCTTTTCAAAAGTTAGACTTACTCTGTCTTTTCCCTTTGCAGGTGGCTTGCATTATTCCAATGTATGTTTATCTGTAAGCTTGGAAGATAACATTCAAATCAACTTGGAGTGACAACAGGTAAGTCTAATAATTGACTTACCAATTTAACAAAAATTTTGACTTTTTTGACCCAATTCCCTAGGTAGGGGCAGGGTAGCTTCTGTACTTGTCATTGTCTGTGACAAAACAATGGTAGAAACGTCCTTATTGATACTGAAAACATTTTAAAAACAAGCTTACTGAAAACAGGCCTGTGATTTTTATTCATCTGATCGCTTAAAACTTATGTAATTATTATTCTTGAATTTTTTCCTGTTCACTTTAAGGTTCCTTGGCTTGTAAATTAGAGCTTATAAGAAGCAAGAAAACGGGAACCTTCTTCTCCTGTTAGAATTTTCTGAGACCTCACTTCTGTAGTAATATTCTATTGTAGACAAAGGGTTCTACTTTTCCTGGTAGCAAATGAGTTTCAATACTGATATTCTGAAATAAGGTAGTTATTCATGATGCCACACATGCAAAAATATATCCCCCAGGCCCAACAAATTGCATATAAATGTGACTCCTRAGAATTGAATAAAACTTTATATGCTTCTGAAAAAGTTATCTTCTAGTCTGACTTGGAAACTCAGCCCTGAGCTTATAATTGCTGGTTTATACTGGTCCACATAAAAATATACAGAAAAAGCAATCCAGTGCTCGAGGGAGTAGGTAGATAGATAGATAAAATAGAAGCCTGAGATACTAAGAAAACTGGAGAGTTAGTAGGAGCTTTAGTTATCTGCTTCTGGGGCTTGCCTTTTTAGAGGATTCTACATGAATCTTTACTGAACTATTCCTGCATCTTTTGTTTAGGAAGAATTTATGGGAAATTACTTTTGATCATTTTGGATATATATGTGAAAATGGTGGTCTTGGGAGGAGTCAAAATGCTGGATTCTATCTCAGGAAATAAACACGATCTGGGCCTAAAAAGCTCAGATTATTTTTACTTTCTTCAGTTGCTTTCAAGATGACTGATGCTGCAGAGCAATTAATTTTACCTTAATATAAATACTAAAATATATTAATATTATATATACAAGTTCATACATTAACTTATATTAGCATACATATCTTGGTCCATATGGATGTATTTTTAGTTGCCCAATAATTCTTGGGAGGAAAAAGTTCCTAACAGTAGAGTGTCCCCTAAACCATCTGAAGTCAAGACAGTAAGATTGGCAGCACTTTGGAGCCTGTTCCATCAAAAGAACAGTGCCTTAATTAGGTTTGAAAGGTATCTCAAATGTCTAATGTTTCTCAATATTTCTTGCTTTGCCTTTTTCACAGTCCATGATACTGTGACTTTCTTATGACCATGTTGCTTATCAGTATCTCCTTTGATGTGTTTCGTCTGCTGCTTTATACTTTGTGTGAGCAGCATATTAACAGCAACTGTTTTGTCATAAGTTTATTTGAAAATGGAAAATGTAGCAGATTGTCCACTCGAAGGTTCTGGGCTACAAAATATGACATGATCTCATCTGAAAGGAGAATTTGAAAAGTATTTCTTACTAGTTTTATCCCCCTGCTTGCACTTTCTGATCTGTGGATTATGGTAAAAACAGGTTTTCAGTTGTACCTCCATATCTTATCTTTATCCGTAGCACAATGGAGTCCTATTTCTTGGGAGTATCCAGACAGTCATAGTTTTACATACGTTTTCAAAGACTTACCTTAGATTAGAAAAACTGCCTGGGGGCAAGTACTCCATTCTTTTTCTCATAGCTGGATTGAATCTAGCTATTCTGAACTGTTTCCAGGTATGCTTTTTACTAGTGCCTCTCTGAATATTACTAATTATAGAAATATTTCTAATGGTAGAAATATAATGATAGAAATAACTTTTTAAAGAAACTTTATTTTCCAATCTGATGTTCAAGTTATTTCTCTGTTAAACTATTTCTGATTTGCCTCACTTAAATGTGTTGGTTTAGTGGCAACTTGTTACTGAAGCTGAAGTGATTCAGTGAAATCAAGAGAAGAGAAAATGACTTCATGACAATTATATGTTGTTCACCTAGTGAACATGGATGTAGTCCCCAAGTTAGCCTCAAGCCTTTATTTCAGTGATTTGCTACTTCCGAGTAAGATGATAGCGAACAGCAAAATCCAACCCCAATTCAATCTTATCTAAAGTAAATTTTTTGACAGTGCATCTATTTGGATTGCACCTGAAAAATCTATCAAGACAGGTTGAACTGACAATTTGGTATCGAGTCCCTTATAAGTGTGGGTAATCTCTGTCAGCAGCATACTAATGTTCAGTCTCAGTCACTTTTAGTACTTCCAGCTCTGTAAAAAGACAGAAATAAATTATTAGGTTAGAGCTACAAAGAAGAATGAACTGATTTTGGTCATGACTTAATTCATATTAGCAAAAGTAAAGATAGAATTAATACATTAGTATTTCCCCATTTTTTAGAAAGAATTTGTCCATCTTACTTTCTCTGTTTTGACTTTCTGGTTTCAAGTCTGTCTGCACATAGCAGATACACAGAACAGGACTTGAGTGTGAACTGTATCCTAGTACAAATACCTATTTGTGTTTGGCCTGCAATGCTAGGGGAAACATCATTACTAACAGTATAATATTGTATGGAATCGAAGTATAATTCATGTTACAGCTCACAGTTACAGAAATGGGAGACGTGACAGGAGAGAGACTGTAATATTTATGATTGTGGGGAAAAAACTGCCTTTACATTTTTTTGATTTTTCTAAAAGCATGCTTTTAAGGTTTTTTTTTCCCAGAGTTCATTTTATTGAAAAATTGACCACCCACACATTTACCACTAATGCATTTCCTTCCGTGCAATAGTTGGTTTAGTTCTAGTCAGTGTAATGTGTGGATGATGCTAATTTCTTTCAGTGCTGTTGCACCTGTTTTATGAAGGAGAGTATGATGATCTCTAGTGGTCTTTCTTTTTCCTTTTTAATGTAAATGTAGTTTCTTTTCTTTGGTTTTGTAGTGGTCCATGTATTTCATTTCTTCCCCCTGTAAGGTTCAAAAGATTTTACTAGCTTGCCACTTGCATCAGGTAGCAGCTGGTATTGTTGTGTTCTCCCAAATGTGTACAGCAAGGATGTGGCTAAAATGTGATAGCTCTATGCTCTGGTTGCTCTGCTTTTACAAAAATAACCCAGGTATGCTAAGCCTAGGCACCTTCCAATAAGTTTTCTTTGGTAGTTAAATGACAGAATAACACATTAACATTTCAGTAAGGCACTTGGTGATTCGTTTTCTTCTTGAAACTTCTTAATTTCCATCTATCATCTTGTTGTTTTTCACTGAAATGAAAGTTGTGAAGAGACTGGAATTCATATTTCAGCTTGTTGATGTGTTTATACATTTTGTATTACATGTTTGGCTTTTTCTTCTATCTGCTTGATATAACAAATGGTTTATTAGCTCAGTTCCGTTGATTTCTTTTTTTTAAATGTTTCAAGGTGTCTGAAAAATGATTCTGAATTTTGTGACAGTCCTTTGAGATCTCTGATTCATTCCACAACAGACAGTCTGAATTCTGAAAGTTTGAGTCCATTTCTGCATTCCCAAAACTGAGCCACAGAATCTGTGTATGGCTTGGGAGGAGAAGTTTAAAAGGTTTAGGAGGACAGAGACCAGTGTACTGCACACAAAGGATAAGAGGTTCTGACATAGCTCCTCTTGAGCTCCCAGCTGCATCCATAGGTTTCAAGAGAGTTTTAGCATTTTAACTAGGGCTAATGCAGTCTAAGTTCATAAATAGCAAAGTAATCTACAGCTGGTATGTGTTTATTATGAGCGAAAGTATTGTGCTTCTGTAATATACAAATTCAGCAGGAATTACACTTACTGACCCCCTCTCCCAATCCCTTCACTTCATGTTCTTTCTCTTCCAAAAAAAAACAGGTTCCAGTTTTTTTTTTTTTCCTAGGCCCTTCCCATTTGAGTGGATTATGCCAATTAACTTTATGAGAATTCTTAGGGGATTTTTGATTTGTATTTTTTCCCCCAGCTAACTTCATAGATAGTGCTGTGAGCCAGTCTTCAAACGTACTGAACGCTCATAGTTCCTTGTAGAACAGGGAAACAACTGGGGAGTTTAGCACCCTTTGAAAATGTGGCTGTATGTTTATCTCTTCTATCTGATCAGCAGGCTTCTTATGTCAGGATTACACTGATATCGGCTGGTAACATTAGCTTGGCTCTGAACACAGCATAACTCAATTAGCCAAATTTTACTTCCCTAGGCTTGCCTGCCTCCTTTCTTCTCTGTGCTTTCTCTGTGGATCAAACTCTTCTCTTGGAGTGAGAGAGCTAAAAAGCTGAGCTAGCTAAATCTCCACAGTGGTTTCATTCAGGATTTGATTATGATTCACAGGACTTGGCAAAATGAAAAACAAACAAATAAATGAGCTTTTCCTGAAATGCTGTTCCCCTGAGTGACTTGTTTCACCTTTCACAGAGAAGGTGCAGAGATAAAGGAGAACTTAGGCTGACTATAAATTCAAAATCTGAATTGTAGATAAATATTCTGCTAACTGTCCTAGTTTCGGCTGGGATAGAGTTAATTTTCTTCCTAGYAGCTGGTATAGTGCTGTGTTTTGGATTTAGTGTGAGAATAATGTTGATGACACACTGATGTTTTAGTTGTTGCTAAGTAATGTTTACACTAGTCAAGGACTTTTCAGCTTCCCATGCTCTGCCAGGTGCACAAGAAGCTGGGAGGGAGCATAGCCAGGACAGCTGACACAAACTGTCCAACGGGGTATTCCATACCATGTGATGTCATGCTCAGTATATAAAGCTGGGGGAAGAAGAAGGAAGGGGGGGGCATTCAGAGTTATGGCGTTTGTCTTCCCCAGTAACYGTTACGTGTGATGGAGCCCTGCTCTCCTRGAGATGGCTGAACACCTGCCTGCCGATGGGAAGTAGTGAATGAATTCCTTGTTCTGCTCTGCCTGCGTGCACGGCTTTTGCTTTACCTATTAAACTGTCTTTATCTCAACCCATGAGTTTTCTCACTTTTACCCTTCTGATTCTCTCCCCCATCCCACCRGGGGAGAGTGGGTGAGCGGCTGTGTGGTGCTTAGTTGCTGGCTGGGGTTAAACCACAACACTAACCCTTTTCCTTCCAAGAGCTAACTGAGTTGCTTAAAGAGGAGGATATCCTCATTTATACAGCAAGGAGACCAATACTGAGTAACAAAATCATTTAATACTAAATTACAAGCAGTTTCTCTGTTTTGCTTTCTTTTTCAGCCATATTTGGGCATATCCTGATTGGTCTGTACGTTTAGAGAGTTGTCCTTGGGTATTCTTAGACACAGATGCAACATATTTGCAAAAAGCCTGCGTAAAAACTCTGTTTTCTTGAGTCGCTACGGTTTCCTGCCTGTAGGATAGAGAGTACTCCTGGGGCTGACTGGCATCCTGGATTGCTCATTATAGAGGGAGAGAACCTCTACAACATCAAAATGCAACTTTTTGCCAACTTTGTAAAAAAAGTTGCAGATCAGAAATATGCCTTCAAACCCTTCTGGGGCTTCTTTCAGTGCAGAACCCCATTGGGGAAGGACAGTCTCCTGCAAAATAATACTCAGGGTGACAAAGGCAGCAAAACAGCTCCTCTGCCATGTGTGGTGAATATGAACAGGTTGTCTGGTGTCCCAGAGATGCCTGTTTTCTCTAGCAGTCCCTTGGACTGGCAGGAGGGACAAATTCTCCTATTTCTCTGACACTGGCTAGGTAAATGAACATGCAGCTTTGGGATTATAGCTAAAAGAGGAGGAATAAAAAATCTGGCCTGTGCCATATATGCCTTCCTCTTCGTCCTCAAGTCTCACTGGAAATTCTGTTCTTGTCATAGGAATCAGTTAGTTTTACCTGTATGATCCTTTGGCAAGACGGAGGAGGAACTGCATTCATATTTTGCTGCTTGTTTTTAAAACAGCTAGCCAAATAATATCAAAATTTCTGCTACAAAGGATGTATTTTACTTTAAAATGGCCAAATTGAGGAGTGGTCTATTGCAGGAATCAGCAGACCTGCGGGAGCTAAGGTGCCGTGAAAACAGAATTGTACCCTGCTGAGCATCTTCTGTGTGTGTTGTGTAGGCAGAGAGGCTCTGCCTGGGAAAAGGGAAGGTGGGCTGCTCCTGCCTGACTTCAGACATCATAGGCCCAAGTGCACACTGGTCTCCTGATCTCTTGCCGCTCCTGCCACAGCTAACACCCTCTTATCACAGTGCCCTCTCTTTTCCTTTGAATTTCCTCCTTCTCAGCATGCCAAGTGTGTCCTACTGGGAGCGTGAGTATGTCCATGTAGGAGTTGCAAAATAAGAGGGGAAGCATTAGGGTCTCCAGACCCTCTGTAAGGCCGAGGCAGATCTGAACCTGAGCAGGCATCACACTGTCTTATGTGAAATTACTCATGAGCAGTGTATAAAGAAATATATAAATAAATGAATAAAAGTTGAAGCTTTCTTCCCTATTTCCCCCCACTGCCCCTTCTCCCCAGATCTAAGATGAAGAATCAGCAAAGAGAACGATGGTAGCCTTAGGCAAAGTGCTGCAGAGATGAGACTGTAAAGGAAAAAAAGAGAAGGCTGAAAACTTCCAGCACAGTCTGTCAGCCTTGGSCACTGAATATGAAGCTAGCAGGTCTGGAAAGACTTCATCAGTGACTAACGATTGTGTTCTTCTTTGCAAACCTTTTGCAATATCTGCTGCAAATTAAGTTTTGATAGTTAAATAAGCACGCTGGGCAACTGAATGTGGTTTTTGATACCTCTTGTGTATATGCACTGCCTGTATTTTTCCATGGATCACTTGCCTGTACTGTATTATAGCACTGGACAGGTTCAGCATAGCTATTAGATAGTGGCCATGTGGGAGCTATATAACCCAACCCTTAGATACATTTTTCTCTTTAAAGAGACCTTATATGCAGGCAAGCCTCAGAGTAAGCTATGAAAGCATTAGAAGTGGCTAAAGAAAGAAGTATTTCAAACTAATGCTATTGTAATAAAATAATTATGTCTGGTATTGGTTGGCTTAGACTGCTGACTAAAACTGCTGCATCAMAATGCTGTGATATCAGTATATCAAACAATACTGCCTTTGAAATAAGCATACTTTGAAGCTTCTAGACCATATTCACTGGTATGTTACTTCCGTTTATACTGGTGTGAAATTAATTATAAGCAAAATATTTATTGCATTATGGTATAAGAGGATGACTGTGGTTTAGGGTGTTTGTTTAAACAGGGCTAATATTGCTTAATATAAGATTTATTAGTAAGTCAGTGAGACCACAAATGTAAGCCAGTTCTTCCCTGATGGAGATGTGCAGAAAGTAAAAATGCATTGAAAGTCTCTGAAAGAGTTCTTTCAGGTTTGAATGTACTAAAAAGGTGAGTTACAGCATGCTTTTTTATTTCTTGGAGATGATGCTGTATAACTGCAATATGGACCTTCCGGGAAGTTTTCCTCTTTTATGCCAGATGCACATACCCCAACACTATCCTATTATCTGATTACAACACCTCTGCTGTAATCTTTTCTGCTTTAAGTGTGTCTGTCCCAACAAGACACCAAGAAGGTAGGGTAAGAAAAGAAATACATAGCTAAGCATAGGTAAGGAGATAGTTAACATATAATATCATATGGTAAGATAAAAATTATCTATTTGCTCAAAGGCATAAGAATTAATTTTTTTTTTTTAGTACCTGCGTCAGATGTCTAGTGTGAAACATGAGATTTTAAACACGGCATATTTAGTCTAGTAATATTGTGCAATAGTAATTCATTGAACGTTATTTGGGTATTGTTAAAAGGTAACAAAAAGGCAAATAAAGCACAGTCGCCATAAACTCATTAAAAACATGACTATTCAAATATTTATTTTCACCTGATTATACCTGAAGAATCATAAATTCCTAAAAACAAGCACTCCCCCCAAAATTATCTTTGAAATAATTTTTGTTACCTCTTCTTTCAAATCTACTCATTAGGTAGCCTAGGAAGTATGTAAGTCGGTCCTGTTTCTTGTTTCTTATTTTTGTTTCTCTGTACTTGCAAACAGTTTTACTAGAATAGGGAAGGGAAACCTGTATTTTATACAGTGATAATATAGAATCATAGAATCAGTAAGGTTGGAAAGGACCTCTAAGATCATCAAGTCCAACTGTCAACCCAACACCACCATGCCCATTAAACCATGTCCCTAACTGCCTCATCTACACGTCTTTTAAATACTTCCAGGGATGGTGACTCCACCACTTCCCTGGGCAGCCTGTTCCAATGCTTAACCACTCTTTCAGTAAAGAAATTTTTCCTAATGTCCAATCTAAACCTCCCCTGGCACAACTTSAGGCCATTTCCTCTCRTCCTATCGCTAGTTGCTTGGCAGAAGAGACCAACACCCACCTCGCTGCAACCTCCTTTCAGGTAGTTGTAGAGGGCGATAAGGTCTCCCCTGAGCCACCTCTTCTCCAGACTAAAYAGTCCCASTTCCCTCAGCCGCTCCTYGTAAGACTTGCTCTCCAGACCCTTCACCAGCTTCGTTGCCCTYCTCTGGACACGCTCCAGCACCTCAACGTCCTTCTTGTAGTGAGGGGCCCAAAACTGAACACAGYATTCAAGGTGGGGCCTCACCAGTGCCGAGTACAGGGGGACAATCACTTCCCTACTCCTGCTGGCCACACTATTTCTGATACAGGCCAGGATGCYRTTGGCCTTCTTGGCCACCTGGGCACACTGCTGGCTCATATTCAGCYGGCTGTCAACCAGCACCCCAGTTCCTTTTCTGCCAGGCAGCTTTCCAGCCACTCTTCCCCAAGCCTGTAGRGTTGCATGGGGTTGTTGTGGCCRAAGTGCAGGACCTGGCACTTGGCCTTGTTGAACYTCATGCAGTTGGCCTCAGCCCATCGATCCAGCCTGTCCAGGTCCCTCTGCAGAGCCTTCCTACCCTCGAGCAGATCRACACTCCCGCCCAGCTTGGTGTCATCTGCAAACTTACTGAGGGAGCACTCAATCCCCTCAATCCCCTTGTCCAGATTGTTGATAAAGATATTGAACAAGACCAGCCCCAAAAATATGATCTGGTAGATTCTCAAATGCAAATCAGAAGTGCTTGAAATAATTTCAACTACTTTTAGAATTACATCAGGGAGAACAACATAAAGGAACTTGCCTATGGTCACTGCACTTATTAGGAAATGTCCCAGAAGACCCAGTGAAATGCAAATGAGATTCATAAGTCAATATAAGAGATGCAACAGAACCAGCTCTGAGAAGATCTACTTCCTAGAGACATCTCGACGTGCCAGTATTAACTTCCCAATTTTAACTTCTTTCATTATAAATTCACAAATCTCAAATTTGTTGTATGTTATGAATTTGTAAGTTGAAACTATGACCTTTTTAATTTAAAGCAGCAAAAACCACACAACAAAGCAAATCTTTATAGGGCTAGTAATTGGCATGTAGCATGTTGATGAAAATAAAAGTATGACATGGTTTTTCTTTTCCTTCCAAGGAAAACCCTACTGTGTTTTAAACGTACTTTTTATTAATAATATCTAAAGTTATTGTGTTGGTTTCCAACTTACATGACAGATGACTGCCAGAAATGTCCAAGCGGCTATGGATAATAACTGGGGTTCTGCTGTAGGCTCAGGTAAAATGTTAACAGGGCACTTATATGGCTCAATCCCTTTTCTTCCTTAGCAAAGAGGTAGTAGCCTTTCTCTGCTTATCAAGATTTAACAGTCAGCTGCCGAGATCGACACCTGAGCTAGTTATCAGAACAACATTTTTGCTTTYGTTCTCAGGAAGACCTATCTCCAGGTAACATACTGACAACAGCAGACATACAGTAAAGCAGATGTAGGTTTTTTTCTGAAGTTAGATTTGGGATTAGTGCAGATCACGTGTTTATAGAATCTCTGTGAGTTTTCTTTCTAATTATTTACTCTAATATCCATATCTAAAGGAAGAGTAGAGAGGGATTTCTAGTATAGTACCAGATTCTTGATCCTACTGCAAGYACCTTGAGGAAGTAATGAGGTAAAGAGATTTTCTTTCTCTCTGTGCTTGTGGCAAAGACTTGGCAACTTTATTAGTTTCAAATGTAGAAATAGAAGTGCTAGTACCTTTATATACTGGTCAGCAGATATTATGTAAATTCTAGGCTAGAATACAGGCGAAACAGGTTCACATTGATAAAATGTGTTTTGGGCCAGGGGCTAGAACTAGACATAGGCTACATAGACCATTATTTATTGGTTGGAGTGAAAGGCCATGAAGCTTACAACCTATTCTACACAAGAGCATTTTTTGTGAGGGTGTGAAAAAAATCTGTCATTTTTTTTAAAAAAACTTGGAGTTGTTTACTTTCATATCATGGTAGAATAAGGATATTTTAAAGTTTTGACTCACCTTAGGAAAAAAATTACAGCCCACCTCTAGATGCAACATCAGATAAAGCCTCTGGGCTCTGGGGACTATCTTAAAACAGGTTTGATACTACTRATGGAAAAATAGAACACAGCATTTTAATTTCTTTTTATTTAGGGAAACAACACAATAGTAGACTTTTCCTGAGAACAGTAGTGTCTTTTGTGGATTATAATATCTGATTACAATATTTATTGCCTAATTTATATGAAGTTAACTACTGCAGAGTGAGGAGATAGATAGTATTTATTTTGTTACCCACAGGAGACTTAATGATAATTGGATTATTTTCAGTTCAATGACACATCTCTAAAGTAAACCAAGTAAAGGAATTTCAGTCTCTTTAGAAATCATTTCCACGATGAAAGCTTATGAAGTGACCATTTAAACTAACTGAATATTAGCTTGAGTTTTCACTCAAAATGTTGCACCTGAGATGAAATCCCCTCTATCAAGTACATGTAAAAAGAAGGTAGCTATATAAATAAGTAAATGACAGCTAAAAGTACATTTTTCTAATATTTTCTGTTGAACAGGTCAGCACTGATTCTCTTTCACTTGCATTAATTTTATACTGGATCTATTCTTCTGATCTTTGTTTCCTCCTGACTTAAACCAATGTGTTGTTAAAGGAGAACTGGAGCCAATTTCTCTGGGTTGACAACCACTTGGAATGACTAGGGAACAAAATCTTAAGTTTCCTTTCATCCGTAGTGAGCTGATTAAATTTAATGTAGGGGTATTTCAGTTAATTACTTTGCAATTCAAAATACAAAAACATTTACATAAAGCATTTTCTAATTATGAAATACTCTATAGAATAAGTTTTCTGCAGATATTAACTTACTGAAGATGTTGCAAGAATGCCATTTCAGAGTATCTAAAAGCTCAGTTCTGTAGTTAGTCTGGTTATGAAAAATGGTAAGTGTGTAACGTACACTTTAGAAACATTTTCACAAAATGTCACAGGAGCATGAAACACTACAGAGCAAAGGCTGATACCACAGTCTTTATTTCCTTTTATGCTTATTACTCCATAAATAGCTCCATTGACTTCCAAGTACTTAGTGTGGGGCTATCAAGATCTGGCTGCATAGGTCTAGAACGTGATGAAATTATGGGAGCCTGAGTTCCTCTTCGTGTTGTGTATTGTATCTGCAAGAGCTATGAAAGCTCTAAGTGGCTAAAATGCTGCTGACCACCCCTTTGCTTCTGCTCACTTTGCCTAGGTGGAAAAGTTGAGATGGGATGAAAGGCCGTGGAAGGTTTCTGTGTGAATAAATGTTGCCTCTCTTTTGGTATAACAGAGGTATTTAGAAGTTGAAACTTAGAGCCAAGCACTCTGCTTCCAATTTCCTTCCTCCCTCTTTGTGGTCATATCCCACAGCATGGCAGCCAAATTCTCTTGTACTTTGGAATGAAGCTGAGAGTCATTTTAGAGTAGGCTGGTGTAATAAAATGTGTGTGCATAATCAAATTTGAACCAAGACTTTAGATGAAAATCCCTGTTTCATGCTCTTGAGTCTACGAGGCTGAAGGTTAAAAAGAATATTGTCTTCACAAAAACCTGCAATAAAACTGCATGTGTTTCACTGAGGCTGGGATTTCACCCTATATATATGCACTTAAGTACTGAACCTTGTATTCTGGATTGCAGTATTTTCATTATCTTTCATATAATTAATCTGTCTCATGGTTTCATCTGAAACCTTGTTGAAGAGAATTCAAGTTGTGGATATATTGTGGCTTGTTGATACTTTAATGTTTTCCAGTATGGCTACTATACTTTTTCTTTAAACATGTTTTCCTTCCTGTTTCTATCTGCTTGCTGCTTTGACCTGACTTTAAAGTGCAGATTTTTTGGGTGCAAGTAATACATTTCTCTGTACAACATGTCATTGAGATCCTGTGATCAGTCTGTTGATTTTGGGGCTTCAAGAAATAGTCAGCTTAAGCTGCTACAGAAATAATTAGTAAAGGAGATAACACTGAGAGTGGAGAAATGAAGTTCCAATAAAATTGGGTTAAAGATGTGAGAAGGAAAGAAAAAACAAGAATTAAATAGAGAAATGAAACCCATAGGCTGGGTATGTGACCTTCTCCTAATATGTGCTACGTGCTGTAGTAAGTACACAGGTGTTGAAATGATTGACATATAGCATACAGGAGAGTAAGACTAATGTAATGATTAAGCAAATCAAAACTCATGTTACCCAGAGTTTGGATTGTAATATATTATCTTACAGCATCTTCTCCACTGCTGGGAGGGCTGGAGGATGTACGTGGAGAAAAGGGCATGGTCAAGCTTGTATTGGTTTAAACAACATAACATTTATTCACTTGATATTCAGCTCTCTGAGCTCTGCTACTGCTGAATTAATTTAAGGTTGCTGTGGACATGGTAACAAATCATATGGGCTATTCATTTTATTTTAATACTAGTCAAATACGCCATTTAAAATCTTTTCACCCTGGTGTTCTGGTCATTGCCGTAGGTGACAAAAATAGTATCTTTAAAATATTGGGAAAAGTGAAATGAATTCTGTGTGCTTTCATTTAGGTAAACAGTTTCAATGCAAGTTAGCACAAATATGGATGTTTACTACGTAACTAAGTTCTCTTAGAATATAATCTATTGCTTCTTATTATTCCCCTAAAGACAATGATAGGGCACTTCTTTGCTATTACTGTACATATTATGAATAAAATGCTCACATACAGTGAATTACTCAAATGTAGGTCTCTGTTTCTGGAACCAAATATTTTCTGACTAAAGAAAAATTCTTTTWAATAGATTTTGATAGGTAAAGTAGTACCTTTGTACAAGGGGCTTTAAATATACAAGATTTTCTTTTGAAAATATCTTATTGTGAGATTTTTGAGTTGAATAAGTTTTTACTCTCCCAAAAGATTAGCTGAACTTGGAGTTTAGGATTTACTTTTGTTCCTTGGCAGGGATGCGCTTTTTCCTGATTACTAGCAGAATTTGAGACGTATTCTGGAACTAAAGGGCATTAAACATATCATATACTCCATGATGTGCATAGTTTAGTAGAGCCCAGCTTCTGGAACAATGTCACCTTGGTTACAAAAAATAGTTTGAAAATATGAATTCTGAATGTTTAAAAGTCAGAAGGTCAATAAGGAAGACTAAGAAATCCTTGTGAAATCTGAGCCAAAATGTACATTTTAAAGTGCGTGCGACTACAAATGAATATAATCATTCTCATGGCACATTTCATTTGACTTTTGTCTTGGAGACATCAAGTGAGTTTGGCTGATTTACGTTATGGAAGACAATGTTAAAGTGAAGGACAAATATGGACTCCAAAGAGGAAGTGAAGTACAATGCTGGAGGATGCTTCATCTTGAATCTCCTCCCAACCCTTTACCTCGTCTAACAGCAGACAAGCTGGAAAGCTTTACTTTTATAAGTGAATGTACACACTGTAAATTCCTTATGGCAGGAATCCTGTCTGTTTCTGTAAAATATTCTGCATAGCAGTGAGTCTGTACTATCTAAACAGCAATAGAGCCAGTGGAAGCAACTAGAAAACCCTCTTATTTTGTATAAGAATCCATCAAGGGAATYTAATGAAAATGAGAAGAAAATGGCATGCCAACTGAGAGAGTTTTTGATGTATCACTGTTAAGTGAGGAACCTGTCAAGCAATTTCAAACAATGGAAGAGAAGGAATAAGAAACCCTTAGAGATGCAGCCTTGCTTTTAAGACGGGTAGGAGCAATGCCACAACAGTCTGGTTCTCCAAATTGCCAGAAACACCATACAACTGCAAAGCTTCCTGCGTGTCAGGCAGTGAAGGAGGCTTATACACGTAAAAGCTGTTGAACTGCTGTGTGGGAGAAAGATGTTAGCTCTAGCAGGAAAAGGATATCAAAAGCAACACATCCCTGCTCTTTGGAGAGGTATATAGATTGAATCATCAAACCATCTGGGCTTGTAGCATCAAATGGGATCAGAATCTGATCCTCTTACTCATGTTGGACAGTACTGTAATTTCATAATGAATTTCAGCTGTGGAAAGGGAGAAAAAAGGAGGCAGAAGGAGCCTAAATCCTTTGGGCCTGTGAGAGCCAGAGCTGTGTGTACCCTGATTATCGAAGTTTTCKTGAGGTTCCTCTGATTAATAAGTATATCAGAAAAGCCAATGAGAAGACAGGTGAAGGACTGACATTCTCCTTGTTACAGGCCAGGCGTTGCACCGTGTAAGAAGACCCCTGGCAACACTGAAAACTTTCCCCAGTCTGTCCAATGAGGGGAGAATCTTCCAATAGCCAGCAAGGGTGGGTTTGTGCATCAGAATGACACAAGGATAAAAGATTCTCATCCACATTTTTTACTAACAGGCAAAATATGAAGTAAACCAGGTCTTGTAAGAAGTTCCATTCCCTACTGACCTTGTTAGAGTTCTGCATGGAATTGGCATCTAATTGCAGAACTAGGGACTAAGATTTGCATAGACTGACTTAGCAACTTTAAGAACAATCGTAATTTCACTTTTGAGTTTCTATAGAAGAGCCTATCCTTCTTGATTAATTCAGAAGTTTTGCTGTGTTTTTTTCTGTGAGACAGATTCAAGCTCAGAAAGGCTAGCTGTACAAATGATTTTCCTATGCTTTTGATTAACATTTTAAAGAAATTAGATTTATGCATACATCAGTTCTTTAAAATATAACTTCAATAATATTAAAGATACAGCCTACACTAAAGGAAATCAATAATAGTCATTTAAGAACATTATCTACATTTTTCTCTTCTTTGACATGCATACATTCTAATTAAAAATGTATGGTATTTATACTATAGAAGAAGACTAATTGAAGGAACTATTTATGTATGTATAAATTTTTATAAGGAGTTTCGTTTGACAATGTAGTGTAGCAAGGGAGGAAAAGGTATTGCCAAATGATACTCAGTAAACAGAGTTCTGCAGTTCTAAGCACAAGGATGAACTAAGGGAATTTTTTTATACAGCATGTGTGGATAAAAGCTTTGATTTTGTGTGCTGTGTGTGTCAGGGATAATGTTAGTTCTCCCCTGCCCTGTAGTGTTACTTCCCCCAAAAACACTGGTCATTTAGAAGAGAAAGACTGTAGGACTGTAGCTTCCTCATGGATTTRATACAGACAGCAGAGCTGTGAATTTTGACTCTCCATAGATTCTAATGTTTCATGTGTCAGTGGAAATGGGTATGAGCTGGTGTCATTTAGAATTTCCTCTGAACTCTCAGAATACTAGGAAATCTCCTGTGCTCATGAGACCTTTATTTTGGATGATTTTTTAATGTTTCAAATAATAAATAAAAAAATGTATCTGTCAGTGTTTCCGGAAGCTGTCTTAGTGCAGTAATTGTGTACAGGTTTGAAAAAGGACATATAACTAAATGCTGGTTTAACAGATTAAACACATTCATAAGAATTACTCATTGAAATGCATTCAAACTCAGAGGGATCCTGGAGTAGCAATTGTAAAATCAAGCAAACAGGCTATTGAATTGTAACAAAGCAAAATTTGAAAGAAAAGTATTTGTACGTTGGAAGTTGGACCTTGTGGAAGCAGGTGGCTTGGTGCATAGTGAATAACCAATCAACAGAAGATTTAGTCTTCAAGGGCTGTTTCCCATTAGAGCTTTTCCTGTGTAAGCACTTATTGGTTGACCTCAAATAAAGCACTGCATCCTTTTGAAATAATGGCTTACTTGCAGGGCATTTTATCCCCAGGTGACTGGTGTCATCACAAATGAATAAATCATGTATATTTACTTCTATTACAGTATTTATTAAGAGTCATCTTTAAAAAGATAAGAATGCTCCTATTAATGTGCTGGAAGGGCTGTGTGGGAGAGAAGCTGAGATGGTGAGTAAATAAAAAAGATGAGAAAGGACAGAATAGTATGGCTACTAAAAACATGAGTAGAAAAATAATCATGCTCATAACATCGTCATCTGTCCTTGTCAGCAGCAGTGAGAAAATTATTTGTGCTTATAAACATAAAGATTTTGAACAATGGAAAACAAAAATAAAAAATGCAAGTTTGGATGTGATGTCACCTGGTAGTTTTTAAGTGTCTTCTAAGTGCAACTTTCTCCACAGAGTTGGAATAAATTTATTTCAACTTTGGGGTCATTGAGAGCTAAAACTCAGTCTATGGGTCTCAGCGTGCCTCCAAACAGCAACGTGTAATGCTTTGTCAGGTAATACTGCTGTTGCCTTCATCTTTGTTTTGAGCTGACAGTAACAGAACAGATGGAAAGAGATAAGAAATGAAGAGAAGGAAGCTATAGAATTGCTTCATGTCAAAAAGGACAGAAGTACTTAGCACAGTAAAAGTTAAAAATGTATCAAGGTTAGTTCCCTGGAAGCTAACACACAGCTCTCTTGGGACCTTGCACAACTGTGAGCAGAAAAAAGGGAGGCAATACACTTATGGACAGAAAGAAATCTGGACTCAAAAGTCTGTTATTCCACGGATGTGCAAAAAAGTTTGAGTGCTCATAAGCCAACACAATTTATATACGGAATATGAATTTGGACACCAAGTTAAACAACGAAATTATGCAAACCTTATTCTAAAACACCTCAGATATTCAATACAGACTCAAATAGTTTGAATTACACTTGTATTGGAGGGTAATAGCAGAGTGAAACCCTCATCTAAGACACTTTTCGTGATCTTAGCCAAAATCATTGCATAACTACTAGGATTAACATTTTTGAAGGCAGTTTGATTTTTTTTTTCCCTTTGCATGACCTTTTATTTTTCAAGCAGTATGACATTTTTTCTGAGAAGGAGGAATAAAGCCTACAGCAATCTAGTTTTAGAAGCTGCTGTAAAGAATATAGTTGATTGGGATAGTTTGCCTGAACTCTCTCTGTTATAGGTGACAAAGCTATGAATTATTTTTCTGATTACACCTTACCCTGTCTGTAGAATGGTTTAGTGGCCTTCCTACTTGGACACTGCAAGCAGTCTCTGAATAGCTAATGAATGAGATGCAATGGTAACAGCAATTAGCAGTGTCTCAAGAACTGAATGGTATCATATGCACAGTACAGGCAGACAAGACTGGTCAGCACTGGGGAACTTACAATACACAGAACTGAAGATATAGCCATGGCTCTGAGTGACAGTGACAGTCTCCCTTTCCTGCAGACTAGAAAAGGTGATGGGCTGCATGACAGAGAGCATGATGAATCTTCTGAGGGGACCTGAACAGTGGGAGACTTGTTAGTGCATAGGAGGGAGTGACTTCAGGGCATTGTATCTCTACAGCACCCACAAACATGATACTCAGCCTTAATGTAGAGTTGAACCCCTATAACTRTTTCAGAAGAGAAGCTTATTAATCATAATTTAGTAGCTGAAATTTTTCTACATGCAAGCCTTCTACCTCACTGAGAAGGATGTAATTATGTTGGTAAAAATAGCAGCACTCTAAATCTTTCTCTTTGAAACAATTTATTTTGAACAGATATTTTAATTCTTGTTTTAACACAGATGCAAAAAAGCCAAGTTTATTTGCAACTTTGTTAACCAGAGCCAGCCTGTCATTATGCTAAACATTATGTAATGTTAACAAAATAGAGTTGGTGCCTACACATTTTATGCTAACTGATGCACTTTATAGAAATACAAATATCAATTTATGAAAGCAAATAACTGCAGAACAAACAGTAAAACATTAATTCCCATATTGCAAAGCTAGCAAATAATGGCACAAGTATTTGTGAACTTGCAGAGCAGTTCAAATGCCAGTGCTTATCCACAGCAATATAAACAGGTATGCAGGTGCTAGAGTACAGAGCTGGACCAGTGAATCCACCCAACTAACCAGTGGTCTAATTAGCCTGTTATCATAGTTATCTGCAGATACACACTGGTGCAATCCAGACTACATACTGCAGCTTAGAAATGAAACACTGATGTTCCACCATGATTTCATGTCAGAATGTAATTCCTGTATTATGTTATATTCTATTATAAAACCAGGGATTATTATCAGACATTATCATTCTGTGTGTGTTTTAGCCTTAAAGTGGGTTCAGCTTTCAGTGGGTTTCAAATTTAAAAACCTACATTTTTGTTACCCACACACTCTTATATTGCTTGGGTAGCATCAAAGAACAGAAGAAAATAATTGGAAATGATCATATCTGTATGAAATAATTCTCAGCTTAGTACTGGAAACTTAACTTTTTTCCCCTTTTTTCCTTTTTTTTCCCTGAGATACTGTTGCCTTCACCTTTTTCTCATGACTCTTTTTGGTATGTTCTTACATTCTGTCAACTTTTTTATATCTGACTTCATATCTCTTGAATTGCTGATCATTTTAATGTAATACATAGAAAATGTAAAATTGCAGGAAAAAAGGGAAGGACTTTGAAGTTTTTTCTTACCTTTTAATGTGTTCCCACTGCACATAAGATGAAAGCAGCCAAAAATATTTCCACACCCAGTTGTTTTGTAGTGTTTGCTTGATTCTCAAGAGAGAAAAAAAAGAAAAAGCTTCTGTACTAGGTCCCCTTAGCCTTTTTAGGAACTGTAACAAGATTTTTCCAGGAGAATCAGAAAATGGACAGTTTCTAAAAGACTGAACGTGATGCTAAGGAGTCCAAGCATGTTTTAAGAATATAGGCCAAAAAATAAAGTTAAAGTATAAAAGTGTGCTACCCTGAATCTTATTTTCAGACTACCTTCCTAGTATTTCTTCCTTTGCACATTATGGACTTGTTCTGCAATAATCTACTCAGGGTCACATATGGAATTCTGGTCCAATAAGACTTGGAACAGCACCTCCTAAAATATTTTTTTCTGTCTCTTCTAGCATATGTACATGCATGCTTTGTCTTGTTACTTAGATAAGGAGTTTGACGATTATATTGTTCCTGTGTGGTGGGAACAAAGCAAAAGTAAAGGCATTTCTGCTGCTTCCTTCCACTCCCTGTGTAAGCAAGAAGGGCGGTGTCAGAAGGTATAAAAAGGCACATGAATAATTTGATTAAGGAACTGAATTTATGTATGGTCTATGAATGTGCTGTATCAGTATTTGGGTCCTGGATTTTAAAAATAGTGGTATAGCAGACCCTGTGTTGTAGGTTTTGGTCTTCCCGCCCCCCGCCCCCCCCCCCAAGAACTGGTGATTGCAACTGTTAGATTTCCTAGGACTTCTTATTAAAACTGCTAGTTACACTGATTTTCATGAACTGATTAATTTACCTGATACTAACGTGAAACCTTATTGATACCTTAATGCCCTTATTTGTAATTACCACTTCTGAAAAAAAATGGATTATATAGAAATGGAAGATGCCAGAAATTTTTCATAAATGCTAAATTTCTATTAAGAAAATCCTGTTACAACCCATTTACAAGCATTAGTGGCATGTGAGTTTAATAAACCAACAAATATCAATGATCATAGTATGGCAGTTAATGAGGGCTTCCCTTGGAAGACTTTGGATTTAGATAGCAAATTTAGATAGCATTTCACAGTTCATATACACAAATCTTGGTGTGAGTGAGTCCTGAAATGTCATCATAGAGAATGCATATATTCTAGAGCTGGAGATTACCCTATCTTGGTAAACCTGTGAAGTGTTTGAATTGGAAACATAGATGCAGATGTTTCATGCAAACTTGCCAGTTTTGTAGTCACTATTAAATTCATCACAACTTAACAGACAGAAGTTCAATTTCCATTTAATTAATGTGCTGTGATACTTTGAGTCATTTCTTTTCTCTTATAAAGATGTAACAAAATCTTTCTTAACTGTGAGTATTTGTCTAAATTCCATTACTCAAGTTCTCACAATGGCTGAGTTTTCAGGAAATATTCTTTGGTATAATTTAGTCCTTTGTAACTGATTTTTTTTTGCATTTTCAGTCTCTATTTCATTGTGCCTTAAAATAAAAGCAAAGCTTAAAGATCGTAATTTTCTACCTGAAAGAATATTGAAATGAAAGTATATATAAGAAGGATCTAATTACAACACACAAAAATAGAATGGTATAAATCCTTCACTTTTAAAGAACTTTGTTTTGAATTGAAGTTTAATCAAATTGCACTTTAAGTGTTTGAGTTCAAACAGAGAGGAAAGCTCAGAGTATTAGCCTCTATCTTATAAACCCTTTCTCCTGTGATAAGTCCTTCTTCACCTGAACAGTCTGACTGATGTCAGTGGCTTGAGTCCTCATCTGCCTCAAATTATATAGCACAATTCACAAGGAAATTAGCCTTTGAAATTTTGGCAGACTATATTGTGGCCACATAATATGCCTACATTAGTCTCCTCTCTCTACAAGGCATAGGGAAAAGTTTCTATGACTGATGCAACGACAGTGGAGGCTGTGGCTGTCTGGAAGGATTAAAGACAGTGATTCTCTTGTTTGTGGAGGGTTGCTATAAGGTGTATACTGTATGAGTTCTGATCAATGTATATTTACCATGCGTATGTTCGCAGCCACTGCTTGGGTTCCCTGCAGTGTGTTGGGGATTTCCAGGCTGATAGCAGATGCTGTGGAAGTATCTGATGATTCATAGCAGGTATTCAACCACTATATATGAATGTGTAGTGGTTTGGGGAATGTCCATTAAGAAAAGCCCACAAAACCAAACCCAACAAACACACACCTAGGGAATACAACAAATCCAGCTCTTCAGAATCATTCCAGAGAGATTGCCAGATAGAGAGAGAGACATGACTGGGGAAAAAGCAGATGTATGACAGAAATAGTCACAAATGCCAAGTATAAATAGGGACAGATTTGTTAAGAAGCAGTTATTGATTCTTGTGTCTTTCCCTTCTGCTTTGATTGATGCCTTCTATTCCCTCTTCCCACACACAATTATTCATTTCTCATTTTTCTTACAGCAGTATTCCCATTTTCTTCTGTGCATAAAGCATGACCCCTCAGATTTCAGCAAGGCTTCCACTTATCCTTCAGAACTGGCTTCCCCTGCACTGCCTTCAAGTAATTAGCTGACTAAAACTGAGCAATATATGTGGGTGTACTTACCAGAAGTAAGGAAACACGAGACATGAATTGTATGTTTTATTCTTCATACATTGCCTGTATCCTCTATGCATGTTCCTTGTAGATGCTCTGTATTAGGAATGAAAACAATCCAGGTAAAAAATCCAGCCAGATATTGCTTAATTCTGATTAGAGCTGGGGGATAAGTATGTGGAACAAGAAAGCAGTGAAGATTAAATTAAAAAATAGATTCAGATGGAAATTCTGCAAGTATATTTTGTCCTTGTTTCTGCTTTTTGTTCTTTTGTTGAAGTAAGAAAGATGATAAATTTAAGTTCACTCTGAAGCTCCTTGTTTTATATGCAAAGCATGCATCTTTGGGTTGTTTTTCTCTCTTTTAATTTTATTCAATTAAAGTACTATTTTGAAGTGGAAAGTGTAAAATTCAATCTGAAATGTTTCAGAAATTTCCTTCCCCATATGCTCAATGAGATTATTCAGTAATTTGATCTGAATTTAAATTTTTTCAAGTGCCAAATGCTCTTTATGCTCAAAAATTATATATAGTGTCAAAATACCCAAGTGTAGTAAAATAAGTAGTTTAAAAAAGCAGCTAATTAATTGCTTGTAGACTAAGTACAATCCTAGTGTTCATGTAATATTTCTAACATACTAGAACATAGTACAAAAGCCTAAATGACATGAATCACCCTGATAAAACTGAACTGAAAAATTATTTTAACCTTTTTGAAACAATGCATTTTGACATTTCCAAAATGAAACAAGAGCCAAGATTTCATGTAGACTTTTCCCACTGAAGCTGTCATAAAAATCAACAAGTTCTCATGACGAATTTTGAAGGAGAATGCATTATATTTTCTAGTTAGAAAATGATACTGTTTATCAATCTTTTTGTTACTTGACTCTACTGTTAAAGAGATTTGGGAACTTAGAACATGGGCCTTGCTTGTCTTTTAATTGTTTTTTAGCCATGTATTTTCTTTGAACAGTTTTTCACCTTCAGTAATTGAAGCCCTGAGGTACAGGACTAGTTTACAGCAAGAACGCACTTCTAATCTGAGGCTTAACTTCAGCTGGTCCAAAGAACCACTACCCCACTAGAATGCAGTAGCATGATGGTTATAAAGAACAATTGTACAACAGTCCTGTAAATTTTAAATTTCATCCACAATATTCTCCTTTCATGAGAAAGCGTTTTAGTCAGTAAGGTATGCATTGACTAGAGAAGCATTTATTAGAGGAAGACATCTCCTGAGTGATCATCAATCAATTTGGAGTTTGATTGAATATGCGGACACTGGTACTGCGCTTCTGCACCACAGTTGGTCTCAGGTCCCCAGATGACTTTTCATGGAGGGAGATGGAATCTATTTTTTTTAACAGTAAGGGAACTTAATGAAAAATCTGCATTTAAGAGATTACTACTTTTGCCATTTGCAACCATGTACAGATGTTCAAGTTACAATTGATAGTAACTTTCTCTCAACTATTCCTCTGTAAAAAGGATACTGTAGATGTTTCCCTTTTTCTTTCTTTTTTTTTTTTAAATCTCAGTAACTTACTGTTGCAGTTAGACACAAGCAAGTTTGACAGAACATCACTGAGCCTGATTCTGTTCTCTGCTTTACTTGTCTAAAGCAGAAGTCACTCCACTGCAACAAATGCAGCCACATTATGGCAAAACTGGTGTTGGAGCAGATTCAGACTTACAGAATAGAAGTCTGCTGATCTGCTGAATCCCAAGGTGGTGGTGTACAGAGAGGAGAATGACATGTGGCTTTTCAGAGCTAAACCAGGATAATAAATCTCATATTGGTTAGATCTCGGTAGGTGAATGAAAGTGGTTACAAGTTGAGCACTAATTAAACAGACTGTCTGGTTTTCATCTCTGAAGAGATCAACTGCTATTTCACATACATAAAGGAAATACTACATTTTACTTCTGGTGGCTTTGATAGAAATAGTTTAAAATAATACTCTCATTTTTGTAAGATTTCCCACAAGATTTCATTACATGACAAAGCCCCAACAACAAAACCAAAAACCCCACCAGTCATGTCAGGTATAATAAAGTGGCATACCGAGGAAGGCATTCTGGACCAGATCCAAAGTCCATTTGAATGAATTCATTTTMATGAATTTAACTCCTTCCCTTGACTTCTCTTAAGACTCAGAAACTCTTACTGAAGAAAGAACTTGAGCATACTTGTTATTGTAGAAGATTTAAAATACTTCATTTTCTTCTTCTCTCCTATTTCTTGTTAAACTTTCTAATGATTTTACATGGGCCTATGACTGTCTTACTGAAGAAAGGGTTGTTGTAGGCCTGAAAAGGACACGGTGTTAAACTCTAAAATGTAGATCGATGTCAATGATTTTTATACAGAAACACAGTTTTGGAACTGGGAGATGAATTACTCGGTTTGGGAACTATTTCTAATAGACCTCAAGCCTTTCAAGATATGTAATTTTTAAATATGATGTTACTGGAAAGGATTGTAAGGGTGGCAAGTGATTCAAATGTCTGTCAGTAATGATTTAGCTCAGAGGAAGGTGAATGGTGCTCTCACAGTCATGTTGAGCCCTATTTTATATAGTAATTGTGAACTGTAATGAGAATAGTGGGGTGGGAGATTACCTCTGTACACAGCAGATTTGAACTTGATATTGGAATGCTGCATTTGCTCCCTGCATGTAGATTTGTGAAAGGATGATAGAACCTTGAGTAGACAGAAGAGCTTTAAAAGTCATATGATAGAAAATCAGAGAGGTCAACTGTTAAATTAATTCAAATCAACCAACCAGGTGTCTTGTTGTCCCCGCCCCCCTCACCCAATTTACTTACATCTGTGGTTTCTCAGAAGGAAAGAAATGACAACTTTTAAGTAGGCATCAGCAGAAAAAAGCATAGCAAGAAACAAAGGCTTGAAGCTAAATTAGAATCCATGTCTGTATGTTTAATGAAGAATGACTAGTGCCAATCACAGATAACAAAGAATGATTAACCTTAAACAATCATTTGAAGTGGTGGATCTATCTGTCTTTCAAATCAAAACTCGACACAATGTAAACGATGAGATTCAGTACAGGAGCATCTGAATCTGGTTTGCATGAGAAGTCAATCTAGATGGTCTGGCCTTAAAAGCTATTCAGCCCTGTTACTATTAAGAGCTACAAGGTAACGATTGATGTTAAAATAACCTGTTGCTCAAAATAAAGACATTCCTTAATAATTTAAGAATTATAATTATTTTTATTTTTATATCAAAATATACAAACAAGATAAATCTGTTGTTAAATAAGCCTATTGTACCATCTAAACTAATCAAAGCTGGTTTTTTACTTGTACCAGACCTTGGAAAGCTGAAAATGCTATATTAGTTGGGATAAATTTGATCTGAACTAGATAAATTGTCTGTTAATTTAGTATTATGTACAAATTGCTATCTCAGCAGTGAATGTTTCATAGTCATATAAGGTTTCACCAGAAGAGAGATAGCATGGGATAAGATAAGCCCAATGGAATACTTAAGTTTCTGGTGCTCTATGATGCTTGTCTCCAAATGCAAAATGCAGTTAAAAACAATGTGTATATCTGGATTATATTCTGACTGTGGTTTAAAACTCCATTTTGTGTTTCAAACTAATAAGTTTCAAATACCAATAAGCTTGGGTTTTTTGCTTGTAATATTAGGTCTAACTCAATCTGCTGCATTTTTTTACTGTTTTCCAGTTTCCAGTATTTTTCCAAATCAAAGGTATTCTAAAATTATTTTAACCTCCTGATAATCAAGAAATTCTGTACTTGTAAGGACTTCCAAATTGACTTTTGTATTAAGAGGAACAGGCTAAAGTGAGTAAATTCTTCCTAAATTCATGCAAAGAATCTAAAGGGCAGAAATTGGCCCTTTATTCAGAGAGAATATGCCCTTTGCCTCCAAAATGAATCCAGCCCTTGAACCAAATATGCCCCATGGTTAACGGCAATGAGCAAGACTAGTCGGTTAATTATGCTAATTATGCTTTAACTTGGAAGAAAGTAAAGAGTTAACGCACACGTGGAAGATATAAAATTAGTGCAGCCAGAGTTTTATGACATAAATGTTACAAATTAGAAGTCCCATCTTTTCATTTGCTCATTGGAGTGGAGAAACGTTAAGTTTCAGATTACTTGACCCTCTCTGCCCCAGTCCTGTGATGTGAGCTCCTGGCACACAGCCCAATACGATATAGGGCATTTTCTTCACTTTAACAGGTTATCCTGTTGACTCCTATACTTAAGTGCTTCCTCAAGGGCATTGTTGGACTGGAGATATTTTTTTACATTCTGTAAAAGTCAGTTGACAATAAAGACAAATTCTGAATGTGAATGTTCATTGAACACTTAAGTACTGTGAAGAATGACAGTTGCCATTTCAAAACTTCAGACTGATTTCAGAAAACACAGAAAGGTTGCAACTGCAATTGAACCTCCACTTTGTCATCCTCCTTTTCAGTATCCTTCCTTACCAAAATAGTTTCCCAGCAGTACTCTGATCCACTTTTTTCCAGCAGGGAAAATTATTTATCAATATGTTGTGTCAGGTTCCTACACAAATTTTTTGATTCAGAAACCCATTGATTGTTTAGGTATAATTTAATGCCTACCTCTGCAAGTAGTTTGTCATCATAGCTAGATGGACTTAACAAAACCATACCCTTCATATTTGTTCTCTTTACTATTCCCTTGCTTTCCTTGAAAAAACAAAACAGCAAGAAAGCACAATATAAAAATCTCAGAATATATTGTATAATGTTTAAAATGGTGTCAATTTAGCTTCATGACTAGTGTCTGGAAATGTCTCACGCATTACATTCTGTTATGTTAGTCCTGAGTTCTTAACTACTTTTTTCACCATAGCACTGCCTGTTCTTAGGTGGCACTGGCTATTACATGCATAATTTCCAACTTAGTCTCCCAAGTTAAATTTAAATCATGGCACTCTTTTTCTTTATATACTTGTCTTCTGACAATTGCATGCCAAATTCTGTCCTGCAACCTCTTTCCCCCTACAGCCCCATGTATCCCTGTGTTCAGCCTCTCTGCCCTCCTGAGAGATGTCTTATCATTTAAAAGTTACTATGTCCCAACTGGAATACTAAGGTCACTCTACTTAGAATCATGGAATCATAGCATAGTTTGGGTTGGAAGGGACATTTAAAGGTCATCTAGTCCAACCCCCCCCCCTGCTGTGGGCAGGGACTTCTTCAACTAGATCAGGTTGCTCAGAGCCCCGTCCAGCCTGACCTTGAATGTTTCCAGGGATGGGGCATCTACCACCTCTCTGGGCAACCTGTTCCAGTGTTTCACCACCCTCAGTGTAAAAAATTTCTTCCTTAAATCTAGTCTAAATCAACCCTCTTTTAGTTTAAAGCCATTCCCCCTTGTCCTATCACAACAGGCCCTACTAAAAAGTTTGTCCTCATCGTTCTTATAAGCCCCCTTTAAGTACTGAAAGGCTGCAATAAGGTCTCCCTGGAGACCTTAGTTGAATCCTTAGAGAACTGTGTTTTAGTACTGCTTGACCAGAATTAGGATTTTCAATTCAAGTTTACCAGGTATGAACATCTCCCATAAAAACTTTCTTCAGTTTAACCTTTAAATGCCCTTTCTCATTTTATTACTGCAGGAGGAGATTCTCTCTATACCTTTCTACTAGTTGTCTTTAACATGCCTCTCGTCATCCCTAACAAGCTCCCACATTCTGTGGTTTTTTAATATATATATATACACACACACACACACACACACATATATATCTATAAACAAACAAAAACATATATTGTGATATTTGCTGTGGTGGTGGGAAAAATTTAACAAAATTTCTGTAGTGGAAAGAGTGAAAATGGGCAATAGAATTTTACCATCCATAAGATATCAGTGATGATAAAGACACCAAGTTACATAGTACTGTGTGATGAATGCTGGTCACAGTCCAGATCAAATGATCTAACACCTCGTTTTCATGAAAAATGAGTGACTGACTCAGTCTGAAGAGAACTGGTTGGAAAAACAGTGGCATAGATCCATATGTGAAAATGTGGCCTGATGCACAGAARATTATTATAAATCTGTTTTTAGTTCCATACATCTTGCTATTGCTATTTTTTCATGTGTGTGATAGGAAATTGAAAATCAGATAAAAAGTATGTTCTTCTACTTGGGTTAGACAAATCAAAGTAAAGTTGTAACAAAATTATTCAGATGTTTCTGAACTGAATGAAAACTGTATGAAGGTAGGATGTATACGCTATTTTTCTTTCTAAATGGAGTTGTCACTATGTTTAAAATATAAAGAACTGAGAGAGATGTTTTACAAGCAACAACAAAACAAAATTTGAGTTAAGGTCAGATTTAAAATTCCAAATTAGCCGTCCCATAGTCAGGGAGGCAGTTTGCATATTTTAAATATAGACAAAGTTTTCTCTTAGGAACGATTTCTTTGTAGGATTACACAACCAAATGCATTGCACCCTTTCTCTGTGCCTAGCATTTAGATGTATGGTGTCAATGTGTAAAGGGAAGTTCACCAAGTTCAGTGACCTTCACTGTAATACTATTAGAAAATTAAGTCTCTTGTTGTCTTGTTCATTTTTACTTTTGTGTGTCCTAGTAGAAAAAAATTTTTTACTTCTTTCAGAATCGTTAAGTGGAAAATACATAAAAAATAAATTCAAAAACCAGAATATTATCCCAGAAAATAAATGCTCATAGTGCATATGTTGTGCAAGACATTTATTGTATAAAAATGATGTAACTTTAAAATAACTGTGCTGTGAGGTAAGAACGCATGGTCAAATGCTGAACTTTGACTACAGTGTATTCCTCTTAAATACATACAACTAGACAAACATATTCTAACACATTCTGCTTAGATCTTCACTACTGATCTGTAATGTTGTTTCATTTTCTTTTACTGACCAGGAGCTGCTGCAGTGTGCCTTTTTAAATTCAGTTTGTGTGCTGCAAAATTCTGAGACAGGTGCACAAATGTCATCCAGGTACTTTTCTTTTATAGGAATTACATTTCTGTCTTACTTTTATGCGCTGTGGTAGAAATGTCTGCCATAAGTACATAGGTACTTAGGTTTTTAAAGAGAACAAGAATTACAATAATAACACTGATACTTTGCATTTGCATAGATTTGAAAACATTTCCCAAAGGTATTTTAAAATTATCATGTCTGTTTTGCCAATAAGGAAAATAAGGCATTGGAGAGACAGTAGGAATGGCCTAAAAGCCAACATGAATGTGCTATTCCAAAAAAAAAAAAAAAAAAGAGTAAAGTTTAAGAGCTTGGATGATATAAATTTTCATAGCTCCGCTGAAGTCAGCTGTATCCATTTCTACTGACTGGAAGGATACTACTGATCTCCAGAATTTTGATGCAAGCTCCAGTTTTCCCTTTTTTCTTTTTTCTTTTTTTTTTTTTAATAACTATAATACAGTCCTCTCACACTCTGTCTGTAAACACACTAGCTTTTAAACTGCTCTCAAGGTTTTTTGGTGGTGGTGGTTTTTTCCCTGAGTAAGGACTTCTGGTATTTGATATTGTCTGTTGGCAGGAAGCCAAGAGTTGCATTTAAAAAAAAAAAAAAGTGAACAGAGCTGAAACTTTTGTTTAAATGATGAAGCAAGGAACAAAGTGGCAAGGTTTCTTAGATCCAACTTTCCTCTCCAGACATGTTCCAATGTGGAGTGCCTATGCTGGACCCATATTTGTTATTGTTTTGCAGCAGATGCAATTATATAGTCATAATTTCATTCCAGCATTCTCCCTTTTATGAAGGACAGTACAGACAATATAAATAAGAGTTTTACATGTGGGTCTGACTATGGAAGCTGGTTTGTTGGGGCAGAAAGAGAGGCCTCACAGGTTTGGAATTTGTAAATATGTATAATGAGCTGAGTTGCAGCTCATCCACTCTCAGAACCGCCTAGAAAGGATGCCTAGTTTTACATATTTTACATATACAGTGCAAGGAAACAGTCTCCACTTTGCAAAACATCTAGGAAAAAGAATCCTTTGATGCAGATCTGCTGGAGCTGTGAGACTGATTAAATCTTTTCTAGAATCCATACTAAGGAATGACATCTGTCCATGGATGGGCTGTGCTAGAAGATGGGAAAGGCTGTCAATGTATGCCTGTTTGGCTGGTACTTTTCCATGATTGCCATTGCTTCTTAGTGTCACTRCTTTGCCTGAGCATGTCGCATCATCTCTCCCTGCTTTGTAGTGCTGAGGCTCAATAGAGGCGAAACTGAAATGATTCAGGACTACATTATGGCTGTGCTAATCCTTTTGTCAAAAGTCTGCTCTGCCACAGTCTGCTTCCCACTTTGACACTTTTTACCCAGTTGGTTACTTGCCTTCTACTTTGGGGTATTTTGCTAACAGTTATTGCCTTCTGGATGGTAATAGATTTTAATTTCTTTCAGTTACCAGTACTCCTACAGCAGATGATGCAGGCAGGTGGGCATACCTTTCCTGGGCACCCATCAGAGAATCACATATATAATTTCTTTGAGGAAGAAGAGTATATTGAAAACTTTATCTGGGAAAAAATGAATGTCCTGGGCTTTTTACCTGCTAGAAAACTTGCAATCCACTATGTGAAATGAGCGTTGTTGGACCTGTCTCTCCCAAACAGCTAAATGCAGCAGGGGGGAACTCTCAGTGGCCAACCTGCCAGTGAAAATCCTCTTTCAGCTGCTGTCTCTCAGGTCTTCATTCTTGCTGAAGTTCAAGGTTTATTTAAGGATCTCTGACACTGCATCTAGGGCCTCTTTGCTCCCTGATAGCTTCTAGCTGCCCAGTCTCAGTTATAAGAAGCTGCTCAGGTGGTTTCTCCCTTCTAATCTTTTATTAACAACCAGCGAGCCTGACTTCTCCTGACCTTTCTGCTTCTTGACTCTATCTGCCGAACATCAGCCCAACTCCCTCAGTGAGTCTTGGATCCATTATGAGAAATCCTGGAAAGAGTTTGTTGGGATAACTTTCCTTTTTGGATGCTTTCCCTGGAGCTTTTCTTATCTCAAGTCTTCAGAAGGATGCTTCAATACAGGCAAAAAACTTAAAGTTAAAAGTTAAGGTTAGTGCATTTTGCCTTAATAATTCTGTCCATAGGGTAGATGTTTTGTCTGTCCCCATTAGCATCCTGCAGTCTGTAACAGTATTGCTGAAATGTTTGAGGTTTCTTAAGACATCACTCCAAAGTGACACTGTAATGAAGGATTGTTCCTCAGGGACTACTGGGGTACATTATTCCGCAAAGGATAGCTTTTATAAAGCTTTGCAAGAACATGGAAGAGTTAAGCTGCAGGTTTGTCCTTGTCTCACTCAACCTAGTGTTGATCAGCTCTCTCTATGTAACTGCAAATTTAATTACTTCACAAAGGTTTTGTTTTAACTTGGCTCTTTGCTCATCTGTCCTGTTGACGTCAGTAGGGACTTGACTGTAGGCTGCTGGGAGCAGACAGTCCCACATATCTATATGCTGGGGCACTGACCATAGCTAAGAATGGAAACAGCCCTCTCACCTGAAGCAATTTGCTGGCCCTGATTTAGTTTCTGGAGGCAGGGCTAAAAGTCAGTAATCATAGCTAGTCTCCCAGCACTTTCCTGTGATGCAACCACCAGAGCATGCTCATTTTCTGCCAGTGTCACTTGGTAATCATTTGAGAATAAATCCAGTAGAAGACCTTTTGGATATAAGAATTATAATTTTGCAAAACAGCAATCAGTACAAGCATTACCCTTTAGCTACTGACAGCAAAGTTCAAAAATCTCATCATGTGCTGGTTTCACAGCAGCTGATAAAGGTTAATAAAATGGAGGTTTAAAAGGCAGTGTTTCTAAATTTTTTATGCTCAGAAAGGACAATTCTCATTATTTTGGGTTGATTTAGCCCACACATTCCATTCACATTCAAACTGTATGACTCTCACATCCCTTCTTGCATTACATGGAACCGTAAACTATAGGCCTTGCTGCTGTTACAGCTGACAGAGAGAAGATTGCACTTTCTGAAGTGAGCTGGTGTCTGTAAATATCAGTACAAGATAAGATTTGTGCAGTGGCCGCTACAGAATGGAACACGTGCTTCACTGAATTATTGGTGTTAATTTATAATTGGGTCCTGTACAATATTTCTAATGGGAATTATTAACTGACTAGAGTATTAAGATTTTGTAGTTTACCTTTATTACGTTCCTGTGTCACTGGACATACTAATCTATGGTATAAGTCAATGACATGTTCCAACAGGCAGGATTTTACTCAGTTTTCTGAAAGTCTTTGGTTTAAATTGGCTGTGCTCTTTAGAGTTACGGTTAGTTTTATGCCCGTTTGAGTGAGAGAAGATGTGTGCCTTTTGTCCTGTTTCTTATTAGTGATGCATGATGAGAGAGGTTGTATGAATTTTTGCAGGATGTGGTAATTTTACATGTTCCTCAGGTGTGTACTTTGAGATTATTCTATGCTTTTATGTAAAAAGATGTATGTAAATATCTTGAATTTGTGGCATTACACTGAATTCCATTGATGTAAGACCAAAATAATGGGTTATTGAGTTGGGCCCATTATATTCAAAATCCAGTCCCTGTCTTTTCTGCTCCGCTGTCGGTAGAGATGAGCCTGACCTGAATTACTAATCAGAAGACAGGTTCATAGCTGTTTTTTTTTATAGTGGGCCATATCTGAGCACTAAGGTGCTAATAAAGTTTAGGGTAACAATACTGAGATTCCCGGTCTTAAATTCAAGAGAAATGAAACTTCTGGTTTTGGTTTTGTCCATTGTATTTATAAAGGCTTCATACGTGAGACAAGACTGTAAATAACAGGTTTTAAGCTTAAATCAATGCTATGAGCACAGAAGCGTTGTTAATACTGACTTCACAGTTGATAAGATACATGAGGCCATTTCAGTTTTTCCATCAAGTTCCACCTGAGATGTCTTGAATAATATTTGTGTCAGAACAGAATTAGGGCAGGAGTGAAATAGGATGTTGGATGGGCTGTGGTATCTGTGCAGTTCTGTTGTGCACTACAATTATCATGTAGTAATTATTTATGTTGCATAGTTCATCCAAATCCACCAACCTCTCCTAAAGCAATGGCCCAGATCTTAAGTGGTCTGATTTGCCCTGTTGAGAGTCTATCGGTGTCCTGCCTATTACGAAAAAATACAGTCTGTCTGTTTTGTTGGAATGAACTATTTCTCACACTGGAGATGTGAAATGATTAAGACACTTCCCAAGAAATAGGACTGGTATGGGACTATAGACCAGGTGAAGTAACTCAGCTGTCAGAAGTGGCTGGACTGGCAATTTCAGTTCTCTAGGAAATTCTTAAAATCATCATGACACACTTTGTTCTGTAGATTTTATGAGAAAACAACAAGGATTTGCATCTGAATAATGACTTCCATCTGTGCACTCTAAGAGTACTAAAAATGACTGGCTGTAAAGTTATTAGCATGCCCAATATACAAGATGAATACAGAGATGGACGGAGAGATTAAGCAACTTGCTCAGGGCCGTATAGTGAGTGAAAAAAGCCTAGTAGAAAGCCTAGTGTACTGACTTTTGACCTGCAGTCTTACCAGTAGACTACACTGCTCTGACGTAGTTTTGATGAAAAGAAATTAATCTTTTTATTTTATATATTTTATTTTTTTATTTTTACATAAAGTCTGAGGTACTGACTGAGCTTRACCAAACTGAGAAGTTAATAAATACAGAGAAATTTTTTAATATACAGCAACTTGATCTCTGTCTTAATAAGATTAAAATAAGCAATAAAACTGTCAGATACTGTCACCAATAGCACATGAGGTTTCAGGTATAATAGCAGCAAAATGTAATAATAATAAAATGCACTCAAAGCGCTCTGGCAATGAATAAATGCTCTTGCCCATAACAATTTTAAAGAAAATTTACATTTTTAAGACCAGTTCCTTTATTATTTAGGCCTGTTTGCAGTAGCATAGCAGGAGGAGCTGACATTTCAAATAACTGCTGCGTAACAAAGAATGTAAGCATTTTATCACAATATGCCAATTAAGCTTTGAAGGCTATTGAGCACATTTAAGGAAGGCTGAAGATAATCAGCCTGGTAGTGTATATAATGTGTTGCATATTCCTGCCCCAAATACTGTTTTGATCTTTAAGGTTTTCTTTGATGTAATGGTTTTGATTTTACCAAACTTGAGGATTTTTGATGCATAAATTAGGTATCATGCAGATCAGTTCATGCTTAGAGGTAAACATGCGTACAATCACCAGTAGTCAAAAGGTGGAAACTACTACTGCATCGCTGTATAATTTGAGTGATTTATATGTTGGTATGATGGCACATATATATGCTGCTTTTTCTGATGCTGTATTGTTGAGTACACAGCTTAATGATATTTGATTTTTTCAATTTATAGTCTCTCACATATTGTTTATGTTTGCTATCAAAAGGATAATCTGTAAAGCAAATGTTCTGTTGATCTGAATTGGCAGAAGCATTTTTCAATCTGCCAATTTTTCCATTTAAATGAAAAAGTATTAAATTTATTAGCCTATAACTTTCTTTTTTCCTTTAATGGTTGGTTTATCATTCTACTTAGCATTTGCTCAGACAGTGGAGTAACTCTTTAAGACCAGAAATTGGAAGAGTGAAACATTTGCATCTGTTTTGAACCTGTTGTCACAAAAAGAACTATGAATCAGGTTGACTCTTCTTTTGGTTATGGCTTATGAGAGCAAGAGTTAGACATTGCTGATACCAGGGCAGGAGTTTGTCTAATTTCAGATGCATGCCAAAAGCCAACTGTAGTTGATCCAACTAGGAATGGACCTAACTGTATATTTGAGTTGAGGAGTAAAGGGTAGATGAACACATCGCTAGCCACACATTGTTCTCTTGGATGCTGTACAAAAACTGTCATGCCTTAACTACAGTTGCTCGTTTAAGCCTTAGTTAAGTTATGGCTGACTGACATGAAATTTCAGTTGTTTCAGTTTGTTTTGTGACTTGTTTGTAGACTACCTACCACTGTGGTTCTACTGAAGATCTATTTTTGCCTTGAGTGACACTGTCATATATTTTCTTGTATCAGTACATTAGTGTTTGTCATGAGTTGTTTGTAACATAAATATTTTTCTTTATGATTTTTTTCTGACTCTAGACAACTCTATAGTCCACTGCTACTTACTTACACCAGTTAAATAAACAGAATGGAAAGTTTGCTGGGAATAAGGCAACTAAAGGTTAATAATATACTTGTGAATTAATTCCTCAGAGAAGAGCATATTTTATAATATTGCATGACATACAGTCTAATGCTAAATACAAGTGGTGAAAAGACACATTTTTCTTGAATTTAATTGTCAACAAAAAGTCCTATTGAAAGAAAGCTAACAGAGGCAGCAAAGACTTTATCCAGAACTAAGACGGGTCCTGCAGCAGAGTGTTTCTATATATGGAGATGCCATCTTTTTTGTTTTTAATGAAATGTCAGAGATGTTTTGAGTCATGAGTAATAGAATCATAGAATCATTAAGGTTGGAAAAGACCTCTAAGATCATCAAGTCCAACCATCAACCCAACACCACCATGCCCCACTAAACCATGTCCCTAAGCGCCTCATCTACACGTCTTTTAAATACTTCCAGGGATGGTGACTCCACCACTTCCCTGGGCAGCCTGTTCCAATGTTTAACCACTCTTTCAGTAAAG
>JAYKAV010003292.1:101672-136480 GCA_035582835.1 Phoebastria nigripes
CACATTGGCAAGCCTCCAGTCGTCCGGGACCTCCCCCGTTAACCAGGACCGCTGATAAATGATGGAGAGTGGCTTGGCAAGCTCCTCCGCCAGCTCCCTCAGCACTCTCGGGTGGATCCCATCTGGCCCCATGGACTTGTGAGCGTCCAGGTGGCGTAGCAGGTCGTTCACCACTTCCTCCTGGATTATAATCCCTAGGAACGAAAGCAAAGGGGCAGAAGTATTAATATCTAGAAATGAAGAGCCAGATTCTGCAGGTGCTGAGCACTGCTGAATGATTCTAAGTGGCCCCAGATTTTGTTGTCTCTTGTGTGCATCAGTAACTGTCTAGCACTGTCCTGCAAAACAACTTATCTGGCTTTGCTCATATATACTCTATTATTTGCACTTCTTTATTTCCAGAGGAAGCAACCACTGAAATTGCCCACACATTTCTGCTTCCCCTCCCTTGCATCTACTATGATATTTCCATGGGTTTATGCTTTTGTATTTCTGTTTTGGACTGAATTGATATACTCCTCGAGTTTTTCCAAATACATTCAGACACTCCAAGTGATCTTTTTCAGTCATGCTTTGCAAGTCCCCACAGTGGATGAATACCAGGCAATGTCTGCTTAGCGCAGTGCCCAATTTCTGTTGCCAAGTCATCCGACAAGTGTTTGCATGTCAGTGGCTTGATAAATGTTTCTACCACTTCCCTGAAAACTTCCAGATCTTCTTTTTCCAGTGTTTTTTCTCCCTTCTGCCTTTCTGTATCATACAGATAATAAGCAAGTGTTATAACATCAGAATGTGTAATGCATATTTTCTCTTAACTAAGTATGTCAACATCACCATCAAATTAAATATGTTTCTGATTACATATATTTAAATTAAAATTAACCTCTGGATTTTGAGATGTTGGATTAAACTCAGCCCTGTTGAAAATAGTTGTAATTCTATTTAAGTAAATTTAAATAGAAGTTGGATTTTGCTCTGCTTTTGTATGTTCTTGACCAAAAGCCTGAATTTGACCTGACACCCAATCCAAACAGGAATGACTGTGGTACTAAATGGTGCAAACATAAGACAGAAGCAGGTCTGGTACAGCTCCCACTGGCTGTGACAGGGCTATATCCACAATGATGCTTTTTTGTCATGTGGTTGGAAGATGGATGAGACACTAGGTATTATGAAAACAGTAACAGAACCTCTGCTAGACTGCAAAGAAGTGTAAACTTCAATTTGACTGGGACATGAGGGTATTTCAAAAGCAATGTTTTAAATCCTTACTTAAAAGGACAAAAAAGTTGTAAATTCCAGAGTGGAATATGGGGTCTTGCTGAAATGTAATCATAGACAACTGCAAACATCTATAAGTAAACATGAATAAATCCTACAGTAGAAGCAGGTTATGCATTTCAGTTTTGTGGTGCAACTCAAATAATGACCTGACTGKTTTTGTTAGAAAGGGTATGAGAGGACTGGTCCCCATTTAAATTATATTCTGTTGACTCTGAAAATGTCCGGAATACACCGGTACAGAAAATGTAGCATTTAAATACATAAATCCATGGAGTTCTTACAGAAAGGTTGCCTGACAAGCAGAAGGCAGTAGGCTAATGCCCAGAGGGGCTGTAAAAGAAGATTCTGCGCTGGCTCAGCTCCCTTTCCAGTGCTAGTGTTTAGACAAATATAAACATTTATAGCCTCATATTACCAGAAACATTATCACCCTAAAGAAACCCACCGTCACTCGCTGTGAGTTGAGAGATCACAATGGTATGACAAAAAAATACCAAAAGTTGCACTTTGCCAGTAAAACACAGGTTGTAGTCTCTTTACGCAGAAGATTCTGTTTTAAAGATTAGGATAAGAATTCCTAGGAAATCATACCTTAAACTGAAAAGTCAAAGTGGTTTTATTTATTTAGGCTAACCCTTCAGAAGTTCAGAAACAAAATATTCATATCTTCTTATTTAACATGTCATTCAGTGTGGTAATACCAAACATTTCYGAAATACGGTACATTTAAGAAGCGCAATATTGTCGCACAGCTGTCAGGTTAACTCTGTTCTCCTGTGTTGTGTGCTTTGGGCTGAGGCAGGGAGAAATCTTCAGAAGTTCTGATCATTCAAGTCACTAATAAAATACCATACATTTAGCATAATTCATTTTCAAAACAAGGCTATATGAAGTAACCAATATTAAACAAATGCTTCAGTGATTAGAATAAATAACGGCATATATTTTAGAGGTATWTTACATTTTTTTTGTTACTCATACCTGGCAGTCTGTCTCCTCTTGTCCAGGTAGACATGTGTCCTATAAAAGTAGTTTCTGGAGTTGGTTTTTTGATGCATATTTTCTTTCTATTTTTTCAGGTTAAAAAAAAAAAAAAAAAAAGTAACTCTTAGGAGTATAAAAAGCAAACTCCTTAAAAAATATATATCTAAAACATATTACCAGTTCCATTTACATAAATATTTAAACAGGTATTCTTGAAAATGACATAACTCATTGCTAGGGTATAACAACTTTTACTAAGCCACAGAGACTTCTTGTATGAACAGCCTTTAGAGTTTTTAAGAAATGCTAGCTATGTACCTGGAAAATGATCTTTTTGCCTTGGGGGACCTTAAGATCTACAAGATAAGATAAATTTGCATTTAGGAATCTTTTTAAAGCACTTTAAATTGATATCACATGTCTGATCTGATCCAAACTACTTTGCAGTGAGGCAAGTTAGTAACAGAGAAGATCAATCATATCTGTAACAACTGTTTTCAAGAAGAATCAGTCTTTGTCATTTGAAAGTCAAACAAATTCTAAGTTTCCCTCTCTCTAATTATGAAGTGCAGGTGTAAGAGCCTATCAAATCTTAAGGTTAGAGATGAAAGGTATCCATAATTAGGTCATCATTTATTTAACCCGTCTGCTCAGTGCTCCGAACACACTTGGGTTGAGTCATTCATTTGAAACTTATTTTAAAACATCAAAAAAAATTTACTTCCCTTGAAGCAGAGCAATATATAATGGAATATTTTTACACAAAATCTCTTTCGATGTAATTTTCTCTGCCTCTAGGAAAAGAACATAAGAATTCTGTCTTTGAAGAAAGTTTGTGCATAGGTGCCAAGTGTCTCAATTAATGTGCCCATATAACCGTATCAAGAAATGGATATGAAAAAATATGCTTACACAGTGGCAGYAGAAGGTAACACACTGACAAAAGGCTCTATTGTAATGGTTTCTTCATAGGATCTACATCGCTTCCTATAATTGCCTGTTTCTCTCACATTGAGGCACTGGAGAACTATGTTCCTGACTCGAGTGGCTTAGTGAGGTGCACAAAATCCATAGGAAGAATCTGGGTTGTCGCACTCTTTTCTTTTATGGCACTATGGCAAAGTGTTGGTTCATTTCTCCTGTCATTGAGTGTGCAGGGCAGGTAAAAATGATATATGTATGCCTTGAAATTTCATTGCATTCCCCTATTTGCTATCATCATTGAGAGAACATTCAGGTATTACTCCTGTAGGCTGTTAAATTCATTCATCTTGGAACAGGATTTTTTCCCCTTCCTGTTTGGTGATCAGCCTAAACTCCTAGCCTGCGGTAATGAGAAGTTATGGGGAGAAAAAGATGTGCATAAAGAAGTGTAGGACTGGAGATTAAACTTCCTATTGCAATTCATGTTATGCTAATGAGGCACATAAGATCATTCAGAGCAGGGTAATGCAGTGATATTACCAAGAAACCTACATAATTTACTATGGGGAGCCTTTACTTAATACATCATATTTCAGCAAGAAACTTAATAAAAAGAAGCTTAATACATACATACCACCAAGAAGCGTAGAAGATAATGCAGCATTTGATCAGACTAATATATAAACACTACTGTGAAATCTAATTTCCAACAAGTTTTTTGAGAATCAAAATATACATATTGCTTATTGTTACTGCTGAAACAATAGCTTAATAACTAAGGATACCAGAGGAGGCATAACAAACATTTCCTATTATTTATATTCCCCAGTTGCCTATAGTGGCAATATAACTTAATATTTGATTGAATGGTCTGGATATGAAAGCTATTTCCCTTGCAAAGTAATCCTAGCACTCAGCTGCAGTACAGCAAGAAGTGTTACCATGGTACTGTCATGAGGCTTATCCCATGATATTTTTCCCTCAATTTTGTTGATGATTCCATTTTTAAAGCCATTCAGTTTCATTGAATAATATATATATTGTGCTATAATATGTTTTGACTTCTGTCCCATCAAGGGTCAAGAGAACATCATTTGTTTGTTCAATCAAGATGTTACTTATTATTAGCATTATGGGAGAGTTTAATATCTCTTTGAAAATCTGGGATGTCCATTTGAAACAGAGATGTCATCATGTCTTTTATCAGTATCTTCCCTGAAGAAGTGTCTCTCAAAACCACAGCAGAAAAAGGGTAGGAAAAGAAAGTGAAAAGACTTAAGCAAGATGATCGCTACATGATTTAAGAGTTCTGACTCACTGGCTGGAGTCCATGTTTCTCTTCTGCATTATGTCTGGTGGCAGTGACCTTGCGTGTGAAAATACAGTTGATCTGGAGGTGTCACCTGTGAAAATTGTTTCAGAGAAGTGCAGAACCTTASCTGATTATTGCTGTTTTTCTGTGGGTAGTAAGCAGGCTACATTGGTGTTAAGGGTCAGCTAAATTTCCTCTGGAAAATTCTTAAATTGATCTTTTTTTTTCTCCTGTAAGTGTTTTTATTTCAGTAAACTTCTAAAGCCAAAGTTAAGCAAAGATTCAAAAACTTGCCAGGTTGGTTTCTGTCAGGCCAGCTGAGAATACAGACTTCTGGGGCTGATGGATTTAGTCAGTCCTGATAGGCAYGCTGTCGCACAGCTGAAGACAGCAGGGCTGTATAACAAATCCTGAATTCACAGCAGGTTACACTGAAAACTGGAACCTGACTATAATTCATGGATCTTAATGGTTTGGATGTTCCTGCTGAAGATCTGGAAAGCTCTGGGAGCTTTGGCTTGGGAATTCTTCCATCCACACAGAAATTTGAAGTCATCAACTCCATATTCTGGGGCTCTTAGTTCAGCCTTTACTTCCAAAGCTTGAACATTTCCAAATCTTCATCAATCAACTAGGTCTGACAGGGAGCTAAAACCATGGCTTTTAGCACTGTAGTGGGGTCAGATGGATCTCATTCTTTGTCTTAAGGCCTTCCAGCTACCCTAAGCTCATTTCTCCCAACAAAACCAGTGTGTACTTTCAGAAATTCCCCACTTTCAGAAAGATTTTCCATAATAGGTGATCAGGACTTGCATGTGCAGAAGCAAAGATGCATCTAACATGGAGGGCTGTCAGGTAGAGAGGCTGGAAAGGAGATGTAACACTGAGCTATGCTGTAAAATTCAGTAAGGCATTAAAATTGGAAAATTAAGACAACTGTGTTTGCTGGGCTGCCACCTAGCAAAGATGTAACGGGGTCAGAGATAGTATCAAGTATTTTTCCCCCTTCCCTTTTAAAGATCAGGATTACTTTTGTCTCTTGTAGTCTTATATTGTAGGTAAGTATTAATGGCTGAAATACTCTGAGCTGCTTTTTTTTAAAAGTACCATAGCATAAAGTATTTCAGAACAAACCTGACCTGAAAATTTTTAACTTTTCTACATACTTTCTAAGCCGTCTCCATGTCTTTAGAATTGGTGGAGTGCTGTCATCTTCAGCTCCTCTTCTGACCTGCTTAGGTCCCAGCCCAGTCTGCAATACCACAACAGGTTTTAGAGTGGAGATCCAGGGGACATCTGATGTGGCCAGTATTGGACTGGCTACTTGAAGCTCAAGGTCTGGATGTCAGTCGTGCGATTTCTGTTGTCCTGTTTCTATTGAATATCATTCCAAATGAAGACATCAGAGTGATTCATGCATTACCCAGACAGGTTCTTTTTTTTTTACATCCTTCAGGTTTTTTCCCCTAATTTTCAGTCAATTTTGGAAAAGCGAAACAGTTGGTCAGTATTGAAACGTGATAAAGTACATCAACTTATTTCTCAGTATCAGTAAAGCACTGATAATGTAATCCTTACTCTATTTCTAATCCCCTGTGTGAGAAATGTAATACCCCATGACTTTATTCAGCATCCTTATTATTGCAATCACAACAATTTTTTTCCAGTACTGTGTGTATAGAACATTATTTGTTTATTTTTAGATTTGTAAGTAAAAATTGATTTAGGAAAAAAAAATCTCTTTTCAACGATCTGCTAGTTCAGGCCTCTAAGTGTACCTTACAATGGGTAACATGAAATAAAGCTGAACTAATTTATGCTAAGCTGATCCATCAGTCATCATCTCAGGAAATTATGATGGGTCTGATTTTGATCCCTAATTATACTAGATTAAGTAAAGATGATTCCATAAAGGTCACTTTCGTAAAAGAACTATCAGCCACAATTGTAAAGCAGCTGTTATAAAACAGGAGGTAAAGGTAGGTGAGATGCTAACGAGATCTACAAACTAACCTGCCATTTCAGGGTCCTTTACATTAGTACTTAGATAATCAGAACATGTTATCAATTTTTGAGTATGTAGAGTGCTTAAGTCCTGAAAACTCAATTTTTTTTATTCCATGCTATTTATAAAAGCATGTAAGTAAAAGAACATAATTGACATTTCATATGATACATACTACATCTTCTAGACAACCTAACTTTACACAAAAAAGCCATTTTTGTGAAAATGATCAACATTAGTTAAACAGCCTGAGAATCTAGACAAATCTATTCAGGGTCCTTTTTTAAATAAATGACTAAATGTGTTTCCACTCATTTATTTCTGTGTTGATAGCTATTTACACAGCACAAGTGGACAGCAGATAATATTAATTAACTATTATTCTCAGTGTCCACAATATCTAGTTATTTAACAGTGCATTAAAAAAAAAAAAAGAAACAAAAAAAGGTCACCCCCTCACAGACAAAACAGTTTCTCATAAGTATTACTTGTCATCAAGAACAAATTTGGTCTGATTCTGCTCCTGTAATTATATCTCACTGGACAGTTTGTCTTTATAAGAGACAATATAGAAATGCCCACTTTCCAGCTCTGCAATGTGAAATGTGAAGTCTAGTCATAGGGCTATCTCACTCAAAGGTCACCTCACACAACTTTCTCCAGCTGAGGGAGATATACATGCTACTAACTTGACTCGCACATTCTTTGCAGCGAAGTCTTACTTGCAGCATTGTGCTGTGGGCTTTCTCCAGCTCTGTGCGCTAGCTGCAGCTGGTCAACCCCATCTATTAGCCACTAACCATCGGCAGCAGCTGCTTTCACATCCCTGCCATGTCACATCCCTGTGCCCTAGAAGGGCCCTTCTCCAGTTGTTATCTGCTACTGTAATCTCTTCTGTGTCACTCAGCCCTGTTTGATGACATGCTCCTGTACAAGAAGTCTTACATACTGGAAGAGAAGGAACTCAATGGTTCTGGCTGTTAATGCAATCTCACTGGCAGATCCTTTGGGTATAGTTACAAAGTCCATTGCAGCTAATGGAAAAATCTCTGACTCACTGAGTTTGAATCAGGTCCATACACCCCTGCTGATAAATTTCTTAAGATCTGGTTCTGTGGGGAGTTAAGTATCCAACTGACAGTTTCAAAACTATATTGAAATTAACCCTCTTAGTCCAGAGAAGCATCTTATCCTTTATAGCTTCATAGGGCTTTGCACTGAAAAGGGATCTAACAGGTTGAATTGTGCCCAGGCCCTCACCTTTGCCTGGTTACCACAATTCCACAAGAGTCTACCCAGCAATTAAAGGTCAGACCTGAATTAAGTCAGAGGATCATGCAGAAGAAAAGTAGCAGCAGGCTAGGTCATGGTGGTGCCCCACTGTGTAGAACAATAACTGTTATCAATAGCAAGGGCTTCTCCTGTCAGAGGACTAGTATCTCTTTGCTTGAGTAGGTGGATTATACTGCGTTGCTATAAATGAAATAACTCAGCAGCCTCAGGTGAACAGAATTTGGTCTTTTTGGCATATAAGATGCTAGGCATTTAGTCATATCTCTTTTAATTGGTTCTGTATGTTTTGTTCTGCTTCAGCTTTCACTTTGCCAGGGGTTTTCTTTCTTCTTCCTATACATTTTCACTTAATCTTACACATGATCCTTCTTTGCTTTTCCATGTTTCCCCTCCACACCCTAATCAGTCTGCCAGGCCATTCTCAGTCTCCCCAGGGCCAACATACTTTTAGCTGCACTCCATAACCTCTGCCCTGTGTCTTTCTCAGTATTTCTTAGATGTCTTGCTTTGACTCTGTGTTGCGCCGTCTTCAAGAAACCTGTTTGACTATGGAGAAAAAGGCATGCAATGAGGCATCAATAAAGGGACAAAGATCAGGTACCTTGAGGAGGTAGAACATCAATAAAAAAGAAGGAATGAATGCCTCTGAGGAAGATAAAGCAGCATGGTTCACAGCTCTGGAGAATGCTAAACAGGCATGAAATGTTTGTAAGGTAAATAATGGCCTAAGATCAAAAAAGAAAACAAAAGCAGATGAAGCATAGTATCAAACAGAATTTAAATAAATCATTAGCAGGAAAACCTCTTTCTTGAACCATAGGACACTAAACAGCATTTAATTAAAAATGTGTGTTTGATCTTCTCATATGACTACTTTTGTAATATCTTGCCATTTATTTTGGTGATATTGAGGCCAGAAGGGCTGGTGTCCTGGGCTGAACAAGATTTAAATAACAAAACTTGTGCTGAGGTCAGTGAAAAAACTTTGATTTACTTCAGTGGAACCATCGACTTGCCTATTCTTGGATCTGAAAAGCAATTTTTAACTTGACATCTGCCGTTTTATCTCACTTTCTCTCTCACTTAGCATTGTAGCTGGTAAACACAGGAACTGGAGCTGTGCATAATGCCCTGCTGGGGRAATCCTTGACCCCTTTTGTAGCCAGGACTGCCTTTGAACAGACAGGTGAAATCTAGCCCAGAGGACTGTGCAAAAAAAGTTAGAGGAAATCTTGGCCATTGAGCATCTTTGCCTTGGGCTTCATCAGGAGCAACATTAAAGTAGCTCATATTAGTGTACAGCTGGACAAATAACAGCTGAGTAACTTTTTCTCTTTTCAGAAATATATGGTGATTTTTTAAAAATAGAAAACAGAAGTACATAGAGTAATTTTTTTCCCTTCACATTTGCTGTTCAAGATTACTTGTTCTGCAATGGGTAGTATTAAGTAGGCCAAAGATCTTTACATATGTCATTGTTGTTTTCCAACATCAAATGAGAAGAGCATCAACCATATGTTACCTATGGGATGTTCCTCATTTATATTATCAAAGCGTTCAGTTGATGTCTTAGGTACCAACTGTAGGAACTGCTTTTTATATAGCAAATTTTTTACATATATTGATAATGATTTAGCTCTAGGGCTTAGCTAGTATGTTATAGATGAGAAGAAAAAAGTATGTGAAAGGAAAAATGTACTAATGTTTGTTCTACAAAGTCAAATAAGTGATTTAGCAATTGGTAAGACCCCTATAAATCACTGCAGACTGTGTTTTCAGCAAGCTTCTGAAAATGAATCTGCAGTCCTGTTTAACATACCCAGGCCTCCCCAGAGCACGTGCCTTATATAAATCAATTCTGTTCATACCCCAGCTGTTATGAAATGTAAGTCTTGATTCTCAGATTGTCAAATCCCGTACCTTAGGGGAAAAGAGCTGAGTGCTGTGGAGAAGATGTTCCACAACAGCAGCACAGAACCCCTGGTTTGTAAAACCCTTAGAGGAGAGAACAGGTCTTCCATCATCAGCTTTTCTATGTATTATACAGTGTACTTGGTGCTGATGACATTATAAAAAAGGTGGTGTTAGGTCCTCAGTGAGTCATGGGTACATTTTTATGAGGCTTGTTATTAATTTTGTACGTAATTTAAGAAAAAAAAAAGAAAGCCTAAATGTAGATAAGCAACACTGGAACTCTTCAAACTGAAGATACTAGACTTCAAATAGTATTTTTATGACATAGCTCCCATTTTTTTGTTTTCTTGCAAACTTGTTGTAAACCACAGGCCTTGTCCCAGCTGAGAGTGTCAGTGCGTAGGGGCTGAAAGCAGCTAAAATCCCCCCCACGGTGCGAGTTGCTTTCTGAATAGTAAAATCAGTTAGACACCTCTGGGTATGATAGTAGTGCAACACTACATGACAGACAAGATTCTGTTAGATTTAATACCATTTTTGTAACTGTAACGAAGTACCTGTTTCTCAGTTTCTGCTTGAGGTACCTTACCCATATAATTAAGCATGATTAAACGATAATTGCAGTCTTTTTGCAAAGTAATTCCATGGTTGTTTATGCTTTGCAGAAAGTAGATGGCATTTATTTTGCATGTGTCAAGGAAAAGCTCTAAATGTTAAAGAAGTTGCTAAGGAATAATTGCCATAAATTTACAAAGGAATTACTAGGTAACATATGCCTGGGATTGAATAAGGTACTACACAAATTTCTATCAAGATACAATTGTATTTTCAAAAAGGCATTATTTTTGTATTAGTTCTGAAAAAAGTCATGGTAAATGAAACCATTTGTATTTGGTTATGGGTGATATATTATTTAAGTGAGCTACCATGTTCTTTTATTTACAAAAATGCTTTTTTGTCAGCACTACAGAAGACCCTTTTCACACCTAATTCTGGAGACACACAAAGCATACATTAAGGCTCTTTTGCTTTGATATCTCTTCTTTTGAACGGGGATAATACTGCAAGCAAAGGGTCAGAAGTTCTGTACCACAACCTGTCACTTTGTATGTTAGAAAAAATACTCATGAACACTGGCTTCATCTGCATTAACTTTTTAGTTTGGATCAAGAGTGCAGCTGCGAAGCAAATCTGATTATCTGCACTTACTGTGCTTTGTTTCACATCCCATGTTTCAGTGCAGTCTTGCATCAGGCACAGTGGATTCCTTTCAAATGCAGTTAAACAGAAAGAAGTCTGCAGAAGTGCACATAACACTTTCCAATGAGAAGGTCCAACACAGAGCTAGGCTAAACAAAAACCTCAAAACATGTTTCCTGAAGGTGTCAGGTCCTCATCACCAGCTCTCTGGCTCTGCAGATCCACTTCTTTTGCCTGCCACTATTTGCTTATGTAAGCATAGCCTACATAGCCTTTGGGGCCAAATCTTGGATGATGTAAAAAGCAGGCATGTTGTAGGCCTAAAAATCTTCCTGGGGGTGGAGGTTACAGCAGAGTCCTGTCCAGTGCTTCACAGCTGCTGCTGTGGAAGCTCCTGTGGTGCTCTCTTGATGTGAGGTTTGGAATGAGACTGTATACTGGTGCTTTCCAAAACCTTATTCCTATCTGGAGGACATTTCAAATGAAAACATATTTCTTTTAAATCTGAAGGAAACAATCACAAAACAATCCTAGAAGCAGAATTATTCTGAAATAGATTTGGATATTTATCATTGTGATTTATATTTTCTTTAGGATAGTGGCTTTTTTTTAAAATTGTTTGCTTCCTCTTTGGGAACATCCTGCTCTATGAAAGCAGTTTGTATTTAGTGAGTCCTCACTCCTGATTTAACAAGTATTTAAACATAGGCTCAATATTAAGATGATCATTTATTTCAATTTTATTAATTGTTAATAGTATTGGTCATAGAGCATTGCAGCATACGGCTGAGAGATCTGGGATTGTTTGGCCTGGAGAAGTCTCAGTGCAGATTTTATCAATGTTTATAACTATCTGATGGGGGGTGTAAGGAAGAAGGACCCAGGCTCTTCTCAGTGGTGCCCAGTGACAGGACAAGAGGCAATGGGCACAAACTAAAACACATGAAATTCTTTGTGAACATAAGAAAACACTTTTTCTACTGTGGGGGAAGTTGAACAGGTTGCCGAGAGAGGCTTCAGTTTCCATCCTCAGAGACATTCAAAACCTGACAGGACACAGCCCTGGGCAGCAGTCTGCTGTGAGTGACTCTGCTTGAGCAGGGGGGGTTGGACTGGACGGTCTCCAGAGGTGGCTTCCAACATCAACCAATCTGTGATTCTGTGATATGTTTTACTGGACATGTTTCCTCTACTTGGACCATAGCATTGGCTCAGGGTTGATACCAATCTATGCCTTGTGGTATCTAGGTGTTGCGAAATCTTACTGGAAAACTGTGTAGAATGCACAGGTCGGAGCCCTCTTTTTCTCTATATTTCTTTTCAGGTTACTTTTGCATTGTAGTAGGCTTATGCCCTTTCTCCTGTAGTGCTTCTCTCTAGTGAAATGACTTTTTTCCCCCTAAGACTTGTCTGCTTGGAAGGGATGTCAAAAATGTTACAGAAACCGAGACGAATATTAAACACAAAAAGTCTCTGGAGGTGACTGTGTATATCCTGCCACAGTCAAGTAAAAAATTACCACTCAGGTGCCTAAATCAACTAATTAATCCATACTACATTAATTATGATAATGGAAAAATAATCATAGCTTWTTGGCCTAAAAACAAATGCAAGTCAATGAGAGAATTTTTCAAGGCTGTCTGGCAGCCCCAATCCAGCATGCTCCAAAAGTCTGCTGGAGGTACCAAGCAGAACTGAGCAGTGACTGGAGGTAAGAACAAATCCATTCCTTTTTTTTTGCCATTTTCAAAGGCAATGAAAAAATTGTCAGCCTTCTCTTGGTAACTAATTAAATATTGTGTCAGTCTTCATGAAACATTTATGTAAGCTTTTGTCCATTTCTGGCTTTGTGTGACATTTATGGGTTCCTCAAATATTCTTATAAACATGTATTCTTATAAACATATTTCATAGAAGAAAAATTACAGTATTGGACGATATGCATTTATCTGGAATATTTACAAATTTCAGTCTCTGTTGAACTGCATGTTTACAGCTTTAGACAAGACTAGCAATCTTTTAGTGGTTAAAAGAGATTTCTGTGTTGGTTTTGATTACTGTGGTAGCAAAGTGTATCTGCAAGTGACAGAGTCAAATGTATCTCAGCCAGAACAGAAGGGATGTTAAATCTGGGATGCCCCTGTTGGTTTGCATTTCCATCTTTCAGTTTATCACAGCAAATTATAGTCCTGCAGAGACTAGTTTGGATCTAAAGCTTAACCTACATTCCCTTAACATCTGTTCCTAAGGAGTAAAAACATATGAATTTGTACGTGCTGATTCATTTTCAAAGGGAGACACTTCCTGTGAAAAGTGTTTCCACTAGTTCACTGAAACATAATCCAAACACTATCTGAGGGACAAAAATGAATAATATAGGCTGAGATCAAAATAAAAATAGGAAGTGGGACAGGGATTTTCACAGCAACGTTTTTTTTCAAAGCCAGTGCGGGTAAACAAACACAAAGGTGACCAACATAACGCATAAAACAGGAACAAAGAAAATTCTTGAAAATAAAACTCAAGTGGGAGAAACTGAGTTGAGAAGCACAGCACTGTCATGTGACAATCAAAAATAATAAAACAGGAAGAGAATAATGGCAAAGTGCAAATTCTGAGCGTTAAAGCAGCTCTGTAGAAAAAGAGAAAGAGTATTAAGTCATGGTGGAAACAAATCAGTCTAAGGGCAGCAGAAAATCATCCTTGACTTAAATCAATATGAAAATAATACTGCTATACTTCATGTAGGTAGTGACAAGACTAGATATGTTTATGAAGAAGCAGATTTGTCAAGGAAAATAAAAATAAAAGCATTATCACAAATTTTCATGCAGGGACAGTTTCAACTCTTGTGCTGCACGGCATCACAGCAATAATCCAGTGGTGGAGAATCTAGCCTAGAAATTAAGTACGCACTATGATAAATGTAGAAGCTGGATATTCTGTATTGTTGTGGGTTATATCTTTGCTGTCACCATAATGTAGAAGCAAATGGCAAATATTTGTACATTTGTTCTTTTGAATCTTTGCCCAAAATCCTCTTACACAGGGGAGATCATCTTACATCATTGGGGTGTCCTGGTTCCGGTTGGGACAGAGTTAACTTTCTTGGCAGTAGCTGGGGAGGGTGTGCTGTGTTTTGGGTTTGGTATAATAGGAGCGTTGATGGCCCATTGATGTTTTGGGTGTTGCTGGGTGGTGCTTGCACCGGGCACTTTTCAGCCTCCCATGCCCTGCCAGGTGCAGGTGAAGCTGGCGGGGGGAGCATAGCCGGGGTGGTTGACCCAGCTGGCCAATGGGGTATTCCATACCATGTGATGTCATGCTCAGTATAAAAACTAAGTGTGTGTGTGKGGGGCTCTGCATCACGGGACGGGCTCTCGCATATCGGCCTGGGCATCAGTTCGGCGGGTGGTGAGCAGTTGCATTGTGCATCGCCTGCTTTGTATATTCTATTGTTGTTGTTGTCATCACTGTTCTTATTACTGTTTTACTTTGTTTTATTTCAATTATTAAACTGTTTTTATCTCAACCCGCGAGTTTTCCTACTCGTGCCCTCCCGATTCTCTCCCCCATCCCACCGGAGCGGGGGGGTGAGCGAGCGGCTGCGTGGTGTTTAGGTACTGGCCAGAGTTAAAGCACGACAGGTGGATAGGGGGCTTTCTTTCTGTTTTAACTAGGAATATGATTTCTGTTTTTAAGAAATGCAGTTTCCTTCACATCTGCTGCCTTTATGAGTTCTTGGTAGGTGGGAAGGGCTCTGTCTTCATGTCGCAGCTGGAGTGAGAGAGACAGTGTTCAAAGTTGCTTTCTTCCTTTTAAATGTGAAAAGAAAATTATATCTCTTTCCCAAATGGAGGGTGGAAACCAGGCTGCAGAAGAGGTACATTACTGTTTCTGTAAGGATCACTTTGTTAAGAGCCTCCTGATGGACTGTAGCAGTGTTAACTAGTGTTGAGGCACCACAAGAGCCATACACTCACAGACATGTGGATAATGTGCTTGCAGTATCCAGGACATCCGTTAATGTATGTTAATTCCAAGTTTTCTAAGATGTGGGGGAGGAAAATGCTAAATGGCAGAGGAAGGGACTCTAGGTGGAAGGAGACTGGAGACCACCAAGAACATTTAGATATAAATTTAATGGAGCAGGAGAAGAGAAAATGGCCTGATGATTTAAATGTATTTTACTGTGAGGCATTACTTCATAACATATTCTCCTTATCCACTGAATTTTCCAGACATGAAAATGTACACATTTAAAAATAGAATATATTCCTGAAACTGTATGTAGGTACAATTCCTGCCTTGTACACCTGGTTTGAATTCAGGTACTTTTTTGGAAGTTTTCAAGACCTGGCTAGACCAAGCCTTAAGCAGGCTGGTCTGCATACAGTTGTATTGGGTTTGTGTGGCAAGGTTTTGGTAGCAGGGGGGCTACAGGGATGGCTTCTGTGAGAAGTTGCTAGAAGCTTCCCCCATGTCCGACAGAGCCAGTGACAGCTGTCTCCAAGAYGGACCTGCAGCTCACCAAGACTGAGCCCATCAGTGACAGTGGTAGTGCCTCTGGGATAACATATTTAAGAAAGGGGAAGAAAAAAAGCTGCACAACAGCAACTGCAGCTGGAGAGAGGAGTGAGAATATGTGAGAGAAACAACTCTGCAGACACCAAGGTCAGTGAAGAAGGAGGGGGAGGAGGTGCTCCAGGCGCTGGAGCAGAGATTCCCCTGCAGCCCGTGGTGAAGACCATGGTGAGGCAGGCTGTCCCCCTGCAGCCCGTGGAGGTAAACAGTGGAGCAGATATCCACCTGCAGCCTGTGGAGAACCCCACACCGGAGCAGGTGGATGCCTGTCGCAAATGAGTGGTTTTGAGGCCGCTTAAAAAATCACCGGCAAAGGTATCAGCAAAAAGTGTTTTTAATAGAAATTTATAAAGCAAGACTTAACAGAATTCRATGGCAACGTCCACTCTATTCCTTATTACATGGATTAAGCATATATAGGGAAAATTGTGTCAGAATTTGGATTGGAATGATTTTTATAGAGATTGAGGATAAAGGGGTATGGGAGACCCTCCCATTGAGTCACGAGGTTCAGAGAAGACCCGACTGGATCCAGTCTTAGTCTCAGACTTGGACAATGGTTTGTGTCTAATACAAAAGGGAATAAGGAGATCCTCCCATTGAGTCACGAGTTTCAGAGTAGACTCCCTTGCTCTCTAAACTCCTTCTCAGAGAGGAGCCTAGGTGCGGCTGGATCTACCCCTAGTCTTAGACCTGGGCAACAGTTTATGCCTAAGGGATTATAGGTGTTCAGCAGCAACCTAAAGTTCATTCACAGTTTTAAGGTAAAACTGTGATTTTAACAGCACTTAATCATTGACTAATTTAGTTACAAAATGAGTTAATCAAGTTTACTTGATTACAGATTTTGCTTATTACTGATTATCTAAATCAATACACACAAACACACGCACACATCACACATAAGGGCCCAAAGATGAATAGATCTATAAAGGCCTAAAGATAAATAAATTTACAGGCCTGAAGCTAGGTTATAAAGTCCTTAAGCTAGATAAAGGTACCTGTTAAAAATTCCCCTCGAATGTCGTGAAAATACTCATGCTAAATATCTTGGCATTTCTCAACGGGCAAAGAGTTGAGCCTCGAGGAGTGTCTCGGCTGAGGAGTATTTCAGCCCAGGTCCTGACGGTCCTCCGAATATCACAAACTTGAGAGTTTGTGAACTCTGAGAGCCATCTCAGAGGGAGATTCTGGGCGCAGCCCGCTGAGGTCCAGGAGAGCTCAAAGGATCTCGCTTGGGACTGCTGTTTATAGGTTTGCAAGATGATTGGCTTTAGTCATCAGTAAATATGGTATTGTTTTGTATTGGTTTGTTTTCAGTAAATATGGTATTATTTTACAGTTACAGTGGTATCATTTGTGGTAACTGTTGTATCATTCCACTTGAGCTACGATCCAGGTGGGGAATGTTCCAGGACTGTCAGGAATGACGAGTTGTCTCCTGCTTTCATTCCCTACTTTGATCAGGTAGCCAGTGTTCCTGGTACGATCAGTACTGCTCCCCACCTCAGCCATGCAAGAGTGCCTGGTACAGTCAAGGGACGCTTAACTGCCCAACTCGTTACACAATGGCTAAGGCCTAACAGGAGTTCCTGAGATCATAGAGAGGCTGAGGGGAAGGTGGGAAATGCACCACCACAATGCCCAAAGGAGGCTATGACCCGGTGGCGAGCCCGCACTGGAGCAGGCTCCTGGCAGGACCTGTGACCCCATGGAGAGAGGAGTCCACGCTGGAGCAGGTTTGCTGGCAAGACTTGTGACCCCGTGGAAAGGACCCACGCTGGAGCAGTTCATGAAGAACTGCAGCCTGTGGGAAGGACTTATGTTGGAGAAGTTTGTGGAGGACTGTCTGCCGTGGGAGGTACCCCACGCTGGGAAGAGTGTGAGGAGTCCTCTCCCTGAGGAGGAAGGAGTGGCAGAAACAACATGTGATGAACTGACTGCAACCCCCATTCCCCGTGCCCCTGCACCGCTGTGGGGGAGGAGGTAGAGAAATCAGGAGTACAGTTAAGCCCAGGAAGAAGGGAGGGGTGGGGGGAAGGTGTTTTTAAGATTTAGTTTTTATTTCTCATTATCCTACTCTGATTTGATTGGTAATAAATTAAATTAATTTTCCTGAGTCGAGTCTGGTTTGCCCATGACAGTAATTGGTGAATGATCTCTCCCTGTCCTTATCTCGACCCACAAGCCTTTCRTCATATTTTTTCTCCCCCTGTCTAGCTGAGGAGGGGGAGTGACAGAGCGGCTTGGTGGGCACCTGGCATCCAGCCAAGGTCAACCCACCACAACAGTGTTGACTATTTTGATTGGGAGATTGACCTCCTTGATTTCCTGAGATCTCTTCAACCAGAATTGTTCTATGATTCTAAAACTGAAATCACTTTATGGAAAGGAAAGCTATGTCCATGAAAAATTAACTTACCTCTGTTTTTAATTACTGGGCCACAGACTGTTTGCTTGAATTCACTGGCTTTGTACCAATGTAACTGCATTAAACGTCTTACTGCAAAACCAATGTAACAAAACGAACATCCTGGCATTTTTTCCAAACTTTTGGCTTGGCTTCAGGTCAAGGGAAGACTGATTTATTTTTAATATTAATCATTCATTTTTTCTAAAATTAATAATTAATCATTAATTTTTGGCACAGTCACCCATCTTTTATTGTACTCATATTTGAAAAGCCTTCTGCCTGAAGGTAGGTATTGCTTAATTGTACAGACTTAACTATGGAAATATGTTTTGCATAGATCTGCAGTTGTAAATTGTTGTAGCTCCACTGAAGTAAATGTAGCTAAGCACTAAGATGCGTAATTATATATATATATCTGTCCAGGCAGCATGGGTCTATGCAGATAGCAAGCTTTTCTGTCTACTGGACTATTTCAGTTCCTTAAGGGCAACTAATGATTCTGGCAATGTATCTGACTTGCCTTGGATGTTGACATAGACTGAACTGAAATATCTGTTGTTAGCAGCCAGAGACATTATCTTAATTCAAGCTAATTTCTCTGGCTCCCTAGCGATTTCCAGTATTTGGATGTCAATAGTGTTATTGGCAAGTCACTTTATTTACTGTATATATATGTATTACTTCACCTTGCTTATGGAGGTCTTTTTCAATGCCTTTTGTTAAAGTTCAACTTTCTCTTAAATACATGTAATTCCTCTTAAGAAATTCCCACTTCTATGACAAAATGAATTTTTTATTATAGAGCAGGGTCCTCAATCTTCTATGTAACCTAGAGCAAATCTGTGGGACAGTTTCTTCGCTGGTGAAATGAGAATGTAGACCCTTTCTTTCTGAAAGTAATTCAGGCTTTCAGGTGAAAACCATATGAGAAACAGGCATAGTTAGTTATCAGAGTTCATGCAAGAGAAGATCTGTGGATCCCTGTGCAGCATGAGGGCAGTTTGCTGATGTCACTCATTTCTCTAACATGTAAATGTGCTGCTGTTGGCTAGACCTTTCTCAAATAATCCTTATGCATATCGTAAATAAAACTTTAAACTCCTTGTTGATATGTCTGTTTTTTCTGATCAGAAAAACTTACTAACAAATGGGGTTGAACATTATGAATACTTTGTGGCATTACTGTGATTTAAAAAACAGAGAATCTGGACAGACTGCAGTGAATAGCACTTCTCATGTTGAATTCAGTGCAATCAGGTTTCCCATCTTCTCTTCCCTCATCACTCTGTTTTCTTTTTCATTCATATTGTTTGAGTAATCACAAGTGAATACAGCTTTGCTATGAGAAGCATGTCTTCTCTACCAGGCACAGAAGATAGTATGATTTTTTTCTTTTTTTTTTGTAGATTCAAACCATATCCAGGGAATTTGAGATTATATTTATTTTTTCAGTGTCCCTTTCTTCCTTTAAAATGTACCTAGTAATTTCTTTTCTTTTCTCTAAGTTCTCATTTTTCTTTTGTTTATGCAACAGGAATCTCCTGATGTTTGCATGTTTATTTATCATGACATTTAGTTATTGCTGTAATATAACACTCTGGAAGCTCAGGTATTATATGTATTTGTACCTAGTGTGATACTGCATTGGATGTCTAGTGAATTTATCCTAGTAGCTGTAATTGGTGTAGTTCTTCGTCAAGCCTCTGTCTACTTCAATAAAAGAAATAACGATCATGAAGATTCCTTCATTGGCTGGGAATTTATTTCTGTTCAGAGAACTGCTTTTTACAGTGAAATTAGTGGAATATTAAAGGTGTCTCCAACTTCATGGCATATCAGTTGAATGAGCTAGTACATCTTTATTAAGTGCATTTTGATATTTTGCAAGCCATTTCATGCCCTAGCTCAAAGAAGTTAGGATGCCTTTTCCTTACAGGAAGTGAGAAAAATAGTATAATTTTACAAGAAGTTATTTTAGGGTCAGCTTGTAGAAAACTAAATGAACTGGCAGTCACAGCTCCCAACAGATGGCAGATAAAGTGACTAATATTGGAAGATCTGCTTTAAGGATTCTGTTCATGTTTCCACTGGTTTGCAGATGTTCTGTGAAACAACCTACAGTTTCACTTAAAACAACAGTATTAATCAAGGTTTCAAAGTTTTTGATATTTTTAAGTATTCTGTCTGAAATGTCTCCTTTTTTCAGTGCTAAATAATAACAACCAAAAAAAACCCATTCTGTTTCCTTTCTCCCTCCCCACTAGACACCTCTATTATCTCTACCATGTCCTGAGTTTCTACTGCCTCTGTTGAGTTCCCCAGCAGCTCTGCCTTTGGCCACATTGTCCTTTTCTCCTGTGCTTGCTTACTGAGTGACTAATTGGTCTCTGTTGCAATAACTTGCTTTTCCCCCGTATTCTTATTGCTGACTTCCTCTTCCACATCTTTTAATGGGTTTCTTTTTGCCACGACAAGTCTAAGCCAGCTGATGTGGGGAAACCACATTTTCTCTAGAAATACTGCCCTCTCCTCTTTTTTACCCCATGTCCAATATTACAAGTTATCATATTATAAGTAGTTATTGATTCCTTCCTTCTCATTTATGTTATCTGCAGTTGTGCTGACCCTCAGTTCCTTTATATTTTTCTTCTCCTTGTAGGAAACTCTTCTGTTAATTATGCCCATTCTGGTTGATTTTAAGGTCTTACCCTTAATTTTGTTAGAAAGTGTATTTTATTATAAATAATGGAGAAACAAAAATACAGTATTATAGACTAGGCTGCACGGCTGATTGCACAGGTTCTCCAAAATCCAGTCCTTCCACCTCTGGTTCTACTTTCCTACCAATGCCTCAAAGTCTTGTCCATGCCTTTCAGACCTTCTCTCTCATACATTTATTTTACCATTTCCACATTAAACCAATTAAAACCTCTTTGTGCATCTTTTCCTTTTATTTCTTACTTAAATTTACTTTTGTTTACCAGTTAAGTTGACAAAAGTACGCAAAGCTTCTCTATTTTGGACAGAGATGTTGCCTTTACATGTAAGTTCTTTTTGGTTCTCTGCTTTGAGGCTAAAGGTACCTGTTTATTATCAAGATTGAGTTCTTGTAACTAAAGCAAGTAGTCTGCTATTGTCTGATCACCTCCAAACCCATAATATTTTCAAAATACATAGGAGGCTCTGAGTTTTGGCAGTTCCTACTACTTATCCATAGTGGACTATTAGATTAAAAGCTAAGCCAAGTAAATTTCCTCTCAGTTTAACTTTTCTTCTGACAAATGTTTAATGTGTACAGTGTTTGCATTATAACAATAAAGCACTTCCACAATATTCACTTAGGTTTAATGATTTATAGCAGAAAGTTATTTTGTGTTTGCTCAAAACAAACTGCACAGAGAAAATAAGTGGAAATTCACCTAACTTCACTGCTTTCCCAGCTAGATAAAAGTGACATCTGTGAAAACTCTATATGAAGTAAAGAGTTTTTTGAGATCTGAACGAGACTGAGAAATGTAAATGAAGGAGAATGAAAAGCAGCATAGRTGAAAAGCAGTGAAAGAAGAGAAAGAAAACAGAGAAAGTAAAAAAAAAAAACAAAATGTGATTGAGACTAGCGAAGAGGACGAAGGAAAGCCCATGAGAATTCATTCAGGATTAATTGTAGAAACAGTTAAAAGCTGGAGCATGATTTTTGCAGCATGTGTCTTTAATCTGTCAACAAAGTGGAGAGATGACATAGCCAGTTGGAATGAGGTCCTGGGAAAGTAATGGAAAAGGTTGAGCTGACCTTAAAAGAGGAATGACTTGCAGGTTCAATCTCCTTCCTTTTCCATAATGTCAAGAAGGACCCTTCTTTTATTATAGGTGTTTTATTTTGAAGCAGAGGAAGCTTGATGTTCCAAGATCTTGGGTACTCCAAGGAGGAAATTTGTTTAAAACAATACTGGGAATGGACGAAAAAAATCCAAATACAGTTCTTTGACTTAAAAGATTAGCTCATGAAAATGAGATGAAAAAGACACTGGTAAATGCTTATAATTTTTCAATAGTTTTCAGAAGAAAAGGATTATTCATTAGACTTCTCATCTGCTCTACAGAAAGTTGAGTTGAACAGCCATTTCCAAGTGCTGGCAGGAGCAGAGAGTGATGGGAATGTGCCCAGGTTCTTGTTAGGAATGGCTGGCAGACACTGATGCTTTTCATAGGCTTATGTAGAGAAAGAATAGACTAACCTCATGGTCCAGTTGCTGGGTTGGTGGCACAGGGTTTGGGTCTAAACAGGTTTAATACAATAAATAGAAATTTAATAGAAATTGACAGCTAATAACTTCAGTGCATGCAGTTAGGGTAAGCTGGAAGTTTACACTGGGATTTCTTAGAAAAGAGTATGGTTCTTGAGCAAGGTTGGACACTTCCTATCCTTTGAGAAATAAGCAGTAAAACAACTGGTGGAGATAATTCAGACATAAATTTTGTTGTTTTGCTTTATTCTTTCTAAACAATGATTTAAACAGTTAAGCATAAAAGGCTTGTAAAGGCTAAAAAGAGTGTTCCTAATTGCTAGTGTCAGAGTAAGTGCTGGAATGGGAACATAAAAGTATCAATGGTGGAAGTGGATAAATTATGGAAACATCGTCTGAACTTTGTGAACTAGAAGCAAAGTTTTCACAAATCTGAGCAACTTRAAATACACTTTTTGACTAAACAGAGTTTATTCTGCTAAAAGTCTGAAGAGAAGGAGCCAAGGTAGGACCCTCAGGACGGCGTAGGTGAAAATAGCTTAAACTGTGAATGGTAACAGGCAGCAGATAATTGTGTTGTGTGGGTGAATGTCTGAAACTGAACTTTTGAAATCTCAAGCAGATGCCTGCTACTTGCTAGCTGCAGTTGGTGAAAGCTAAGTGTAGGTTTGGATAACACCTGGACTAAACAGAAGTGCCACGTCCTGAAACCTCCAGGTAATAGAGAGATGTGACACAAAACTGCCAATTAGGAAGCTGATCACTTGTTGTGCTTCTAGATATAGACTAGTTAGGACATTCAGGTGCTGGGAGGTTGGGAAAGAAGAAGGTGAAGATCTTGACTGGAGGAAAGATCCTGGAAGTGGGCAAGGATCCTGGAGATCAGAGAGATTTGTGGAGATTAATGTTGGGGGATGTCCAGGGGCCTTGGCTGGTAATGTCGGAGACCRGTAGCTGCCAGCAGTGGCATGGCACAAACCAACACGACTTTCTGCCCAACCTTCCTGGACCAGCTGCAATCTCCTTGTGGGGAAGGGACGTGAAGRCCTGGTGACTGTAGCACTGGGGAGAAGCAAGTGACTGTGTGGGGAAAATCAAGTCAGGTAAGAGCTCTAATCTCATGGTTTCAAAGGAACTCTGGTATCCAGATCCRCTACTGGATCATACAATTTCCCTGGTAGAAGTCTGGCAACTTCCCTTTCCTAATGTATAAAATGATACATAACTATATAACTTTCCGTTCCTAATAATAAATAAAAAAGCAAAAAAGCAAATGTTTTCAAAATGTGGGTGTCCTGAAATATACTGGCCCAGACACCCTGAAACATACTGGGCTGTGAAACCCAATAATTAATAACAGAAAACACAGGGCAAAGTCTAGATTTGGATAGCTGTTTTTTTTTTTTTCATTTAGCTCTGGAGACGCAAATTTGAAAGGCATGTGGAATAGTAGAGAACTGCTGGGGAAAACATGTGAAGAATTTAAATGGAGAAACTAGCAATTTAATATAACTCTTCTGGTAATAGGGGAAAAGTTGCTTGCAGTTCACATCTTTGTGTTTGACAGGTCATGTTACCCAAGAGAAGCTTTTCGCTTCAGAGTATCCGTGGGTGGAATCATGTGGTTTAGAAGTTGCTGCTGTAATCATCTTCTCATCCCTTCCCGTGGCAGGTTTTAGGATATTCATGGAAATGAAATAAATTAATACTCCCCTATCAAAGTGATTCTTTAAACTTCGGAGAATTCAAGATAGGTTTGTAAAAAATGTAAACAAGGCAACAAAAGCTCTAAGATTTATGCTGCAAAAATGTTCTTTGCGAGAGCAAATGAAAAACAGGAAGAGAAAGGAAGACCTTGTGCTGTTCTTATGAGTCACTACTGGAGGGACTGAATAGTTAATGAAATATCAGTAAAGGTTTCTGATGTATTAATTAATAAGTATTGCTAGTCAATCTGTCAAGAAAAGACTGTGTTTTTCTGTGGTGGCTAACAATTTATATATGAATCTGACCTTTTTCTCACTGCTGCTACTTTTTGAGCTTTGTAGCATGCAAAAAGGAGAAAATGGTTGAACATCACATGAGACATTGCATTAATACGTGGATATGGTAGGCATTTGAAATAGATTAATGAGGAATGTACTGTGTACAAATAACATTTCACAAAGGGCTTTATGTTCAGGTTTGACCTTGTCTGTCTTTGTTCCTTTGGAGTATAACACCCAGAAGGGTTTGAGCAATGAGTAGAAATGCTGCTGCTGTCTTGTTCTTGCTGCCTGAGATTGGTTGCTAATGGCTTGACTCATTAGAACCCACTCCTACAAAGATGGAATCAGAAAGTCTGCAAAATAAAATAGGCTGCCAACAGCTACCCAGGTGAAAATAGATCAAAATACTAAGTACCAACTCGCAGCTACAGTTTGTTTTACCCACCTGCCTCTATATTTTGCTGAGGTCTCTTAAAGCTGATTTTGGAACATACTGAAGTCATTTGAACTAATATGCTTACATCAAAGTATCTTTCTTATTCCCCACTAATTGACACTGTTGTGATTACAGAGCTTTACATTTATTAATAAGTGAACTGTGCTTTTCTAGATCTTCATTCTCTCTATTTTGTATTAAACGGGATATTTCATGTATCATTAGCACAACTTTTTAACATCATTCATTCCATGAAGTATGTTGTATTGAAAATTACTTTACATCATTGTTTTGTAATTCCTGTGCTATATATGTCTTTTTGTTTGTCCACAAGACTTGGATTAACCAAAAATGGAATGCAAATTAAAAAAAAAAAAGATGATTCTTCTATTCTCAGTATATGAAATGGTCACAAAAAAGTACTTTGATGTGCATTCCTGTGCACTAATCACTAATGTATAGTCTACTTTACTGACCTGAGAATCCAGACCCATGGCGTTCAACTGTTTGTGCTATCAGTCTTTCATATTCCTGTAGATAATCAGTTTGCCTTTTCACCAAATGTTTATCTGAATGCATAGGATATTTTGCAGCGTACTGAGATGTTGCAGCAAGTTTGTAGCAAGTTCTTCAGGGCTTCCCTAATACTTGCCCTTTGAGGCCATCACATTATATTATTTATTTGCAAAACTGTTTGCAATAGCAAATACTATAATTGCAGTAATTTAAATAATTGCTGTACAAGGGGGTACCCTGAACAGTAGGAATCAGTCAGTTCAGAATTTCACCTCCCAAAGAAACCCAGCTTAATCTGAGGATGTATCCGGACACTACAAGATAAGTATTTTCTTCTATCAGCATAGTATGATACTACTCTTACTAATTTTTATTTCTAAGCAAAAACACAGTGGAAGACGGAAGACAACATAACTGAAGTACTTCTGCCTGATGGTGTATTTTATATCTCAGTGTATCTCGTATCAAACTAGAAGTACTCCAGACTATGCTCTTTTGAAGGGTCCCCAGAACAGTAACATGTACATACATACATAATTTTGAGTCTTTAAAGGCATGATAAACTTAAATTACAAGACATTAACCTTGAATGCACATTTAGGAGAAAGAACAGTGCAAACAAAACAGCAATAAAGGTGATTACCTTAAAAAATAGTTTGCAGTATTTGAAAAACTACTAAAGCCAGCACTGCTGAAATGTTAATTCAAGGAGAGGGAAAGCCCATGGAAAAGCCTTTATAGGAACAATGAATAATGGGACAAAAGGACCTGGAGAAAATATGGATCATTAGTGTCCTAGACAAGGAACTTAACTGTCTATTTGTCTTTAGAAGCTGTACATTTACAGGTGAGACATCCTATCAATCCTTATCACCAGGGAAGCAGGGTGATAGGGCCAGGGAGGAAAAGATGATGTACTCTGTCAAAACAGTGGAAGAAAATAAAGATAGTGAAAGAGACTATGGAACTGTGTGGCTGGAGGTTGTTGTTGTTGTTGTTGTTGTTATTATTATTATTATTATTTAGAAAGATAAGTTTCTGTGATGGGATAAACTTGGAAACAGCCAAATAAGAAGTCAGGAGAACAATCCATCCATGTAATCCAATAGTCATGGAAAGAAAGGAAACAGAGTGGTAGGTGCGAGTCGGGTGAGGTTGAAAGTTTTAAGTATAAGGCAAGCAATTTTCTCTTTCAAAGCAAAATAAAAGGAGGCCTGGCAAAAGGAATGAGTTAAGAATTATAAAGAAAATCAAACTTGTAAATAGTAAGTGAATGAACCAAAGAAGAGTAAAGCTGTATTTTAATAGAGTTTAACAGTTGAGTTGGATCTGGGAGTTAGTGGGTTTGGATGACTCCAGGATCTGTCTTCGTTTGCTAATGTTGGGGAAATACTTCCATTCTTTTAAAAAGAGATTCTAGATCCATTACATGTAAAGCAAGTGCATTTGTATGAAAAAAAAGACAGCATCTTTGGGAACTAACAATGGGATTCATTGTTATGCTAGAGGTGAGAACTGAGAGTGGCAGTTACAAAATCATAGCTTGCTTTTACTATTGCATGCATGGTATAAGCTGTCAGCTGCAGGCAACTGTAAAAACAAGTGATTCATGAATTTTTTACTTTCCTTAATAATTTTTAATGTGTGTATATTTGTGTGTAAGTTCTGGTCTTCATCAGGTGGAGCAACTGAACAGTAATACTGGCCAGCAGGAAAGAAATGCTCGGATATATTTTGAAAAATTGTAACGAATTAAAAAACTGCCAAAAAACCATATGTTGTTAACTGAGCAGAGCTTAAATTAAAATGTATGCTTTAGTAAAAATGTCAAAGAAATTATTCACTATGATGATGTATAACAAGTTTAACTATTTTTACAGTGGTGATGCTTTTTGTGAAAAATTAAAACTGAGAAGAACATTGACTAGATAGTGTAAATACTTACAAAKTATTGTTTCTGTTTAAATCAATAGTGGAATGTAGAACCAGTTTATACATTAAAAATACCTCAAATCTCTCAAAGATATTATAAATATGTATGACATGTTCAATTCACTGTAACTCCTGTTGATCTTCTTAAAGCATACTTGGATAGTTCTACAGGTCAGTGAAAACATTTGAAAGTAGAATATATATTGGCTACTCTGCCATTGTTAATGTCTAATCTAAAATAGAATGGTAGCAGCTTTTCTTAAAAGGTATCAGATTGCTGAGTAATTAAATGTCCACAAACACAGTTAGCTGGAAAGTCTTCTTGTAGTAGCATTCATAAGGCCCTATAAAAATGGAGAATTTCCCCTATTGTCAGAGAGCCAGGCTTCAACTCCCATCTCTGTATGTATGTATATATGTAACCCATCAAAGTAACAAGAATTTTTGTAATTATATCAACATGGTCTGATATATTTATAGAATTGTTAGGAAACTGGAGCTTTTTAGCAGCTAAAGGTGCATACCGTTTTGAAGATCCAAGACCCTTGTTTTAGGATGATATGCTTGGAAGTGGAAGGAACATGTATTTGTCAATTTATAATCCCTCTGATAGTTTTCTCTGTGCATTAGGCTCAGAATTGTCAGTCTGAGTCACAAGTAGAAGGTGGAATAAAGCTGATCTGCYTACAGAGGAACTGTTTGCGCGAAGAGAGATGCTAATGATCATTCAGGAACTTAAAAATAGGTAAAGCATTAAACTAGATAAAACTTCTCACCACTGTGTGTTAACCATCATAAAATAAGATTCCAGGATCTCTTGCTGTGCAGCCTCTGCAGGCATCTGCTGCAAGGCACATATGGAGTGCAATCATGACTCAGAAAACAACAAAAGTAGTCTCTTTTTTTCAGATATGGAGTTCACCCACTTAAAGTGTTATAAGCAAGGAATTAAATGACTGTCTTGCACCTGACATGCAGCCCCTCCTGCCTCACCTGCAGTTAAGCTTAGGAGAAAATTTTCAGGTTCCTATCTAAAAATGGCATATGTTTAAGTGCCAGTCTATTCTGGAACCTTTAGAAAGAGAGAGCTTGGTCATAGGAAAAAATGAAGTTTGTTTGCTTGAATTAATTAAGGGGAAATTTGATTAATTTTTATGACTGCAAATATGCTGTTAGCAGGTGAGTGGTAGAAGATTCTTTGAAAAGTTCACAAAGCATTGGTTAGCCTTTATATGTTTTGTAAAATAATTCAGAAAATCAGAGGGGGAAAAAAGCATAAAAAATAACTCACTAAATGAACTTCACTGAAAGAACAGTCCAGTTGCTTGAGACATTTAATATAGGGACATTTTCTGATCCGAATATGGAGAGTGAAGACAACAAAACTGAAAAAACCCAACTTGATAGGCAATGAAACTTTCCCGTAGAAATCAGAGATAGATACAAAAAAGAACAGCTGGCATCAAGTGACACTTAGAGAAATTAAAATTGGAAAAAAACCGCAACCAACAAACCATTTATTTAAGCGATAGCAATTATTGGTAGTCACTGGAGTAAGTCGTCCAATAATACGATAAAATCTCCTTAATTTAGAGTCTTTAAGATGTTCATAAGCTCACTATAAATTCAGATAGAATAAAACTTATAGCTTATGTGCTGCAAAAAAATCAGACACATGGTGAGACCAATGTGTAAATATTTCACAAAAAAATAATATTTCTATGAGGAAAGCCTTCCACTTCCATATTGAAAGTAAAAGCAGCTTTCTCTTTTTTCCTTTTTTGGTGACAGATAACAGAAACCCACATCTATCTTCAAACTGGATAAGATTTCATGAGAGTTTACTGCAAAATATTCTCCTTTCTTGGAAATCAATGAAAATCTGTTCATGTAACACTGTTAAAAAATTGAGATGTTGGGTAATTCTTTCTTCATTATTTTATGAGGATGAGCAAAAGAGAGAAGTGCATTATTAAACACAAGATTAATGTTTAAAAGGAGTAAAAGATCCATAAGGTCTCTGTTTCTGATCAGATGGAGAATGTGGTAGTAAATGCTAGATAACTGTGAGAAGGGTGGCGTACCATTTGCAAGTACTTTGCAGCAGAATGAAAGGAATTGGCTGTGCAGTATAAAAGAAGCATTTAGTTGGTTTAACTGTACTATGTTTCCCAAAGCTTGAAAATTGGGAGCTTTTGCATTGCAAACTCAAGGAGGGACTCAGCAAAGCATTGTTTGACCTTTAAGGATAATCTGTCACATGAATCAGGAAAGCCCTTCAGCATATAACATTGCCATTTTTCCTTTTGACAGTACCAAAGCAGCTTGTGACCATCTTCTTAATCCTTCCCTGAAATCATAAACTGTCTGTATCATCCCAGTATGGTGCCTTAGAATACAGTATGTAGACAAATATGTAAGCTCACAATCTTGACACAGGCTCAGGAAAAAGAATTTTGATCCAGGCTGAGTTTCTTCATTGAGTTGGTTTTTTTCATTCATTTGTTTTGCTTGTGATGGATATGTGGCAAGTGAATGCAACAGGAATGCATATTGCCAAACACCCCATAGTGCCCATCTTGCATTCACATTAAGTAAGTTCACAATAGATATAGGACATGAGAAAATTTGGTCCCAAATATAGGTAAAAAAACCCCTATTTTTTACACAAGGCATTTTTTATTATATTTATCATGAAAGAAAATTTTCTTGTGGTTTTATACATGGATAATTCTCTTTCTAGAACTTCAGGCATTGAAGGGCAGAGACATCTTGAAGTGAAAACCATGCCAAATCCAAAAGGCAAGGCTGCTGTACTACTGCCTCATTTATATCCACACTGAGTAAAGCAATTGGAAAGTGTGAAGTATGTTGTATTGAAATAATAGCAATGTGGAAGGACAGCTTGAGAACTCAATCTCAAATTCATCAGTAGTTTCTGTAGTAGTAGTAGTTCAACTACTGAAAGTAGTTCAACTTTCACTAAGAACACCAAATAAAGGCTGCACCACAGAACTTTATTCTGCTGCTGACAGGTTCACTGAGCATGACATTCTGTTTCTTATGAGAAGATAGGTGGGGAAAGGTGGTGGTTTTGACCAGATTATCCTAATTAAGAATTTATGATTAACTTAGAAATAGCTGGGTGAAATATCACAATAGAAATGATGGATAGAATTGTAACTAAAGACAGATAGAAGTGGGATTATTCAGGGAAACAATGTTCCAAGTGAGTAGAAGGAAAGCCTGAGGATCTTACCTGCACTATGTGAAAAATTATGTACAAAGAGAACAAATGCCAAGTTAGTGTTTCTTAAATAAATTCTTAAGGAGATTTTATTTCTGATCTTCAGTCAAAATCACATAAATTAAAGATCACTGGAGTTTAGAGATGTCAAGTTGTCGTGGTTTAACCCTGGCCAGCACCTAAACACCACGCAGCCGCTCGCTTACCCCCCACACTCCGGTGGGATGGGGGAGAGAATCAGGAGGGCACGAGTAGGAAAGCTTGCAGGTTGAGATAAAAACAGTTTAATAATTGAAATAAAACAAAGTAGAACAGTAATAGTAACAGTGATAACAACAACAACAATAGAATATACAAAGCAGGCGATGCACAATGCAATTGCTCACCACCCACCAAACCGATGCGTGCCCAAAACGTGAGCACCCGTCCCGGGACCCAGAGCCCCCCCACACCCTTAGTTTTTRTACTGAGCATGACGTCACATGGTATGGAATACCCCATTGGCCAGCTGGGTCAACCACCCCGGCTATGCTCCCCCCGCCAGCTTCCCATGCACGGGAAGGGAGGCATGGGAGGCYRAAAAGTGCCCGGTGCAAGCACCACCCAGCAACACCCAAAACATCAATGGGCCATCAACGCTCCTATTATACTAAACCCAAAACACARCACACCCCCCCCAGCTACTGGGAAGAAAGTTAACTCTGTCCCAGCCGGAACCAGGAATTGTCCTGGATATTGATCCACCCCTTATTCTATACCATCTACGTCATGCCTAGGTCTCACATTTTCCAATACATTCCAATTAATCCTCACCACTCTTCCTGCCTTTTGATGTATACACAGATATCATTCCCTTAGTCTATGGGCCATCCCTCTAAAATGTCCATTGAGTTCATTTAGTCCATGACTTTTGGGCTCCATCTGTCATAGCAGTCTTTCAGGGCAGGAGAGATGGTGTGTGGTGTTGGATTGTTGCATCCTGAAGCCAGTTCTGGTTCCATTATCACTGCGCTCGTCCGGTTTTCTCATCGTTGCACTTTGCTCGGTTTCATCAGAGTTCCTTCTTCATTAATCTGGGTGATTCTTACTGCAACACCTTTGATATGACATACATACATTATGTAGCAATTAACATCATACAATTCAGTTCATTGGCTGTTTTCACCCAAAATTAAATCCCCTTGAGGTACACATCGGACTTCCCCATCCTTTTGCATTACCCACCAAGTGCACCCAGGTCCTTGAGCAAAAGCAATCCCATGAATGGGTTTTCCCTTGACTGAGGCAGGACTAACCCAGACTGTCTTCCCCAGCATATTTTTAATGTGCACTACAGGGACTTTATCCCCATCTACAGTACGTAAGGGTTTTGACTGGGCAGGGGCAGCTCAGGTGACAGATCCCCTAGTGTTGACTAGCCAGGTGGCTTTTGCTACATGTGTATCCCAATGCTTGAATGTCCCACCACCCATTGCTTTCAGCGTAGTTTTTAGTAGTCCATTGTATCATTCGATTTTCCCGGAGGCTGGTGCATGATAGGGGATGTGATACACCCACTCAATGCCATGCTCTTTGGCCCAGGTGTCTATGAGGGTGTTTTGGAAATGGGTCCCGTTGTCTGACTCAATTCTTTCTGGGGTGCCATGTCGCCATAGGACTTGCTTTTCAAGGCCCAGGATAGTGTTCCGGGCGGTGGCATGGGGCACGGGATACGTTTCCAGCCATCCGGTGGTTGCCTCCACCATGGTGAGCACATAGCGCTTGCCTTGGCGGGTTTGTGGGAGTGTGATATAATCAATCTGCCAGGCCTCCCCATATTTATATTTCAGCCATCGTCCTCCATACCAAAGAGGCTTTACTCGCTTGGCTTGCTTGATGGCAGCGCATGTTTCACATTCATGGATAACCTGTGCAATAGCRTCCATGGTCAAGTCCACCCCTCGATCTCGAGCCCATCTATATGTTGCATCTCTTCCTTGATGGCCTGAGGTGTCATGGGCCCACCGAGCTATGAATAATTCACCCTTATGTTGCCAGTCCAGATCCACCTGAGCCACTTCGATCTTAGCAGCCTGRTCCACCTGCTGGTTGTTTTGATGTTCTTCAGTGGCCCGACTCTTGGGTACGTGAGCATCTACGTGACGCACTTTTACAACCAGGTTCTCTACCCGGGCAGCGATATCTTGCCACAATGCGGCAGCCCAGATAGGTTTACCTCTGCGCTGCCAGTTGTTCTGCTTCCATTGCTGCAACCACCCCCACAGGGCATTTGCCACCATCCATGAGTCAGTGTAGAGATAAAGTACTGGCCATTTCTCTCGTTCGGCAATATCCAAGGCCAGCTGGATGGCTTTCACCTCTGCAAACTGACTCGATTCACCTTCTCCTTCGGCAGTTTCTGTGACTTGTCGTATAGGACTCTGAACAAGACCTAAGTCTATGTTCCTTAGTTAGTAAGTGCCTTAACAATATTGCCACAACACTTTGCGTTAGTTTAAGCACTGAGATTTTTTTCCAGACATCTGTGGGATTTAGCAATATAAAGTCCATTTGTATTGGTAGTAATTGGAGGCTGTGTAGCTGGATCTCTTAATTATCTTGAACTTAATTTTAACATTTTCTGTTTTCATACTCTCCCAYGTTCTGATTCTGCTACAAAAATGCAAATAATTACTTGGGGAAAAGAAGTAGGAAACAGTAGATAGTATCCCCTTTATACTGATGAGTGCAGCAGGTGGTAGTATATTTTCATAATGGCCTGTTCAGATTTCATATCCATAAACAGATCTTCAAATTACCAAACAAAGGCTAATTGCATAACTTAACATATGAAGGCTATGAACACCCACATTCAAATCACAAATTTGGTAGGGATCACTTTTCTTTAGCTCTCTTGGCAGCAACGTTGTTGCAAAGAATACATGCCAAAAAGGAAAAAAGAAAAAAAAGTTATAAGCAAACTACACACTGTTACTATGGTTATCATCATTTTAATGGAACCATGTGAAGGATATTTATCCTTGACATTTTGAAAGTGAAGTTCAGTCAATTGTGCAGAAGGGAATACAAATGTATGCAATCATCCTGACTTAAAAGAATAATCTTCTGCTTTAATTTTTTTTTTTTTTAAACTATGCATAGCCATGAATTCAAATCCTGTTTTTTCAATAATTTATTTACCCATCCATGCTACTTTTCAAAATAAACATGAAATTCATCATCAAAAAAAAGCTATTTCATTGCCCAAGTTTGTATTGTTGATAATGACAAAGAAAGAAAGAAAGAAAGAAAAAAACACCTAGAACTGTAGAGAAGACAGTTTCTCCAGGTCTGCTTTTCATTTAATACTCTCTAATAGGATATAAGTTTTACAAAATTGGTTGTTTTTTACTGGTGATAAATCACCTTGGAATTTCACAACCACTTAACCCACCCAAACCGCTATTAAGCTTCCTTCAATGCATCTGCAACCAAGAGCATCTGTATTTTAGAAATGTTGTTTACAGACTCTTCTCTGAGAGCTCCCTGTTGAAAAACAATATATGCTGATGCAGGCAGATGTTGCAGTACCAACTACTTCATATATCAGAAGTCAGACTCAATTCCTGCAGACCTGGACAACCGCTGTAGTAATCATTGCAATTTCTACAGCAATGTAGTAGTAACTGTAATAATTTAATACATCACAGCACTGAAACTTAATGTGTGTATTGGGTTTTGTCCTGGTTCCGGCTGGGACAGAGTTAACTTTCTTCCCAGTAGCTGGGGAGGGTGTGCTGTGTTTTGGGTTTGGTATAATAGGAGCGTTGATGGCCCATTGATGTTTTGGGTGATGCTTGCACCGGGCACTTTTCGGCCTCCCATGCCCTGCCAGGTGCAGGGGAAGCTGGCGGGGGGAGCATAGCCGGGGTGGTTGACCCAGCTGGCCAATGGGGTATTCCATACCATGTGACGTCATGCTCAGTATAAAAACTAAGGGTGTGGGGGGGGCTCTGGTTCCTGGGGGACGGGCTCTCGTTCGGTTCGGTGGGTGGTGAGCAATTGCATTGTGCATCGCCTGCTTTGTGTGTTGTTGTTCTTGTTATCACTGTTACTGTTCTACTTTGTTTTATTTCAATTATTAAACTGTTTTTATCTCAACCCGCGAGTTTTCCTACTCGTGCCCTCCCAATTCTCTCCCCCATCCCACCGGAGCGGGGGGGTGAGCGAGCGGCTGCGTGGTGTTTAGGTGCTGCCAGGGTTAAACCAYGACAGTCCTTTTTGGCACCCAACGTGGGGCTCGAAGGGTTTGCGATAACAACAGAYTAACTAGACCATATTAAGGAATTTATATCTGTTAACAGTTGCTGGTCACAATATTAGTTTATCTGACCTGCACCATGCTCTTGTTTTTGCTGTACATGTTAAAGATTGGTGTTGGTTTCTGCAGTCTGCTGTGCTCTGCAGTGATTAGGGATGTTTTGCCGGGGAGATTTGTTGTTAAAACGCTGGCATTGGGCATTATTTGGTATCTGGGTGTTGTACTGAAGCCG
>JAYKAV010003292.1:137621-153664 GCA_035582835.1 Phoebastria nigripes
CGTGCCAACTCATTGGCAGTAATGGCCTGGAAAGATGGAGAGGAACAAACAGTGGATGAATTGGCTGGCCAACTCCAGCAATACGAAGAAAGTCTCTCCCCCTCCCTACGGGCCTGTGTCTCTGCTGTGGAGAAACTGTCTCAGGAGGTCCAGCAACTCAGAGAGGGTATGTCCTACTCCCCACCTGCACGGGCCAGTATCTCAGCCATTAGGAGTAAGCGTCCCTCTGCTCAAGAGAGAAGAAATCGTGGATACACACCCCGGGGAAACCTGTGGTTTTACCTGCGTGACCACGGAGATGACATGAGGAAGTGGGATGGGAAACTTACCTTGACCCTAGAGGCACGGGTACGTGAATTGCAAGGAAAAACAATCACAAAAGGGGGTTCTTCCAGGAAAACTGCTGCTCCAGTCACCAGTGAGCAGTTCCCCAGACAGCGCAGAAGGGCTGATTCCACTTCTGATCTTAATAAAGGGTCTCCTAATTCATACTTAGAAGAAGTGGGTAGAGAATACGATGGCCAGGAGTAGAGGGGTCCTGCCTCCGGCCAGGTGGAGGAAAGGGACAACCGGGTTTACTGGACTGTGTGGATTCGATGGCCTGGCACATCAGACCCACAGGAGTAGAAGGCTCTCATAGACACCGGTGCACAGTGTACCCTGATGCCATCAAGGTATGAAGGGTCAGAACCCATTTGTATTTCTGGAGTAACAGGGGGATCCCAASAGCTGACTGTATTGGAGGCCGAAGTGAGCCTAACCGGGAAGGAGTGGCAAAAGCACCCCATTGTGACTGGCCCAGAGGCTCYGTGCATCCTTGGCATAGACTGCCTCAGGAGAGGGTAKTTCAAGGACCCAAAAGGGTACCGGTGGGCTTTTGGTGTAGCTGCCTTGGAGACGGAGGAAATTAAACAACTGTCTACCTTGCCTGGTTTCTCAAAGGACCCTTCTGTTGTGGGGTTGCTGAGGGTTGAAAAACAACAGGTGCCGATTGCTACCACAATGGTGCACTGGTGGCAATATCGCACCAACCGAGACTCCCTGATGCCCATCCACAAACTGATCCGTTGACTGGAGAGCAGCTTTTGTGGGCACCTGGCGTCCAGCCAGCGTCAACCCACCACGGTATGAGAAGAAGAAAAACATGCACAATACGAAATGCTCCTTGTCTTTGCAGGTAGGATACTTCAAAGAGAATATTTGCAATGGGTTAGTAGTGTGGGCAAGGAAAGAGCCTACAGCACTTGAAAAGTTGTGGCAAAGAATGTTCTCATTGGAATAATGGGGCCAGAGAGAGACCAAGTTGGGAGAGGAGTGGGGTGACTGAAGAGTTACAGTGGGAGAGTACCAGATTTGCAAAAAGGTTGGAAAAAATCAACTTAGGTAGCCACCACTGCTTAACTGCCAGAAAGCCAAGTGTGTGTATAGTTATTGAAATCAGCAGATATTTTGTCCACTTTCTGCTGAGAGCTATTTCAAAGGAATATGGAGGAAGCCAGGCTCCTCTGCAAGGTGAGTGAAAGAAATTGACAATGAAAGGGAAGCTGATCAGATAAAAACAATTACTTTATTCCTTATTTTTTTGAATTAGTGGGAAGGAAACTCTGTATCTACACTTTGTAAACACTGTGTTAAGATACTGGAAGATTTGAGATGTTTAAATGTAAAGACTGACTATAAATTGCAGTAATAACTGGTTCTCTTTAGAGGCAAAATTTGGAAAATACTTTCTGTATCTCACTCATGGACTGGGATAGAAAATCAAGACTTGAGAATTTCTGTGAACAATCTTTGTTCCCTAAATCCTGGCTGAAAATAACCAAGAGACTGTTGTTTCCATTTTAACTTTTTTAAAAAGACCATAATTTTACTACACATTAAAAAGAAATGGCATTACAAATTTATTTCATTTTTTAAAAAGTTATTTAACTTAATCATTTTGACAGTGGCAAATTTTTGCTTGAATGCTTTTTGAGTCAAACAATATGAGAAGTTTGGCTTCCAATCAAAATTTTTCAGGTGGGAGGAAATGTAGTTAAAAAAATTCTTGCACGCCACTGATTCCATTTGAAATGTGTGTTAAAAACATCAGCGCACACAAAAAAGTAGTAAACTTCTGTCTCAAAATCTGTAACGTTAACCTTTGGATGCTTTAGACATTTGGCATTATTTTTATTTTATCCTATGTTTGTGCAGTGATTTGGCATCATACTTTGGGGGATTCATAGGTTATTAATAGATAATTATTTAATGAAATCTGAAAAAAAAGCCTGAGCTGCTAGGTATTCTCTCACGGTGGAAAATGAAGTAATTTTTGATGTGTTTGTCATCACTTAGCATTGCCTACTAAAATTTAGAAGTAGACTGATAAAACTATGTGCTTTGGACTCTCAGAGGATCCTGCTTTCAATGAATAAGACTCTCAAAGCACATTAATAATATTGTACATCCCCACTGTGAATTGGACCCTCCACAATGTAGTTTTCTTCAAAGTGGAAACCAAAGTCCAGAGTGTTTTGGAGGTGGCTCAGTGGCAGAGTGAGGACAAGAAGCCTGTCTCTTCTTGCAAGCATCTGTACATTCTGCCTTATGTTCTGCTCCCTATTTCCAACTCTTTCTTTTAAAATAACTTTATTTCTTTGTGTCGTTCTTCTGCCCAAGACATAGAGGGAATGGAAGCCAAATCCAAAGCTCCTGTCATAGACACAAATCCTGTCTCCTATCACAGACATCTATTTTATATAAGCCTGTTCAGAAATTTAAAACCAGTTAATTTTTTCTCCACTGTCATGTTGGAAGACACTTCCAGACCTCATTTCTGTTAGAAACTGCCTTCTGGTTTTGTAGCATACAGTTACTGATGGTGAGTTCATTTGCCGTTTGTTCTGGTGCAAAGATTGCCCTGGAGCTTAAATAGACCTTTTTCTTCCTTAGTCCCTTACTGTATCTTACATTTCAGTGACTGAGGCTTGCCAACCTGAACCAGCAAGCTGCTTGTCATGAACAGATGACTTTTTACAAAGCATGTATTTTTACTTCCAGTCACAATGAAGGACTATTTCATTCCTTCAGTACCAAGCCCTGAAACACATGTGGCTTGCTTTCTTGCCATCATTTTACAGTGGTCAGAGAATAGATCCAGGAGAAAAACTAATCAGAGGGCTAATGACTGAACTTGGTTTTTTCTTAAAGAAAGTCCCTTCTCAGCATTGATAAGAACTGCTATTAGTCTATGAAGATGGCTTGGCTTTGCATTTGCAACATATGGGCCCCTTCACAAAGTACTGAAAATCAAAGTTCTAGTAGTGTTTGCTGCAAACAATTTTCTTTCACTGAAACTCATCCTCTGGCCCACAAATAGCAGTGTGCCCATGTAAAGGGCAGGAGCTGGGAAGAAGGGATTCCAGACTGAAGTCCTGCAGAAAATCCTGGCAAGATCTGCCCACAGTTAATTTAGTCTTTTTTCTCCTATCTTTGTCATGCCTCAGGCTCAGTGGTGGGTGGAACTGTTTAACTGGTGTGCTTCTATAAGACAAATGAAATTTTTCTGGGAGTCTTTTTTTCCCAATTAGCTTGGCTCCCTGTCTGCTGACCATGCAGGAATTCCAGTGTCTTCTTGTAGTCAGCTTCAGTGAGGTGCCTGAAGTTAGGTAGTGCTCACACTTCTCCAAATAGCCGTACAAGCACTTGGTTCTGCAATAGTACTTACGGCTGTGTACAACTTGTACTGCTTGAGAGTTGCAGTGAATTTGGCATGTACCAAAACTGTTTAAAGTTTTTAGATGTTTGACTGATTTGACCCCTGAGAGGAAAAAGAATAGTCTATATCTATCAGAAAAACTTCTTGGATGGTTAAAGGTCTGTCATTAGCTTATTAATTATTGTATCCAGTAATAGGTTCTGCTGTGTTGAGGGAGATGAAGCCGTGTGGTCTTTGTCTGGTTTGCTAAATGCTTCATTATTCTTCCCAGCTGGAGTTTTACTGTGCATGTGTTTGTTTTCTGTACTGCATTATAAAAAGAATATGCTGCTGTGGGGTTATGGTAGCAAGCAGGCRGTGCACTTGCTTTAACAGTAAGTCACTTTTGTCCAGAGACCAAATGTGGGGACAACAGATTCAGACTGAATATATAATCTTTATTAACTTTTATTTGTAATAGACTATCCTTGTGGTAAGTTGTAACAGCAGAAGGTGTATACATCGGTCTGGCATATACCAGCTACAAAATTAGTATTTCATTCATCTGTGCTCACCTGTGGCACATAACTCATCCAGTGTCTTGCACAAGAGTATACAAATCCATGATTTTAGCATCTGTATGTAAGGACTGCCTGTGTGCTCAAAGGGGTGGAGATTGAGGCATTAGACCAGTTTTTCAAAGGCACTTGAGAAGCCAAGGATGCAAGTAGATACTTACTGAGATTTTCAAGGAGGGCCTGAAGAGGCTACATAAATAACATCCTCTGATTTCCTAAAAAACACAATGTGATCTTCATTAGTGTTTCTGTAGGCCTAACGTTGCCGATCTTTGTCCGAGGATGCTTAAATACTTTATGAAGTATGTCACATGGTAATTAATGTGATAAATTCTACCCTGTCTCTGAAAATAAATGCTTATGGCCTTGTTCTTCAATTATTGCAGAAGTTTTTGTGAGTCGAGAGAGCTAAATAACGTTACTCGGTTTGTACTTTTCCTTCTTTACCTGTCATAGAGGTTTCCTGCTTCTCTTTAAGGCAACATAAGTATCACCTCTCTTCATTGCTGAAGGTAAATAATATATGCAATATCCTATAGTAAATCTGCAAAGAACAGGGCTTCCCTAGCTTCCCCAAATAGTAGTCCCCCTTTAGCACCATCCTTCCTTTTTTGGATGGAGTCCTATATAGTCTTTGAGCTTGTTTATCTTGTCAGAGCCCAGGTACCCGTGTTGGACTTGGTCTAACATGAGCCTCTGCTCAAGTGGAGCTGGCAGTTGCAGTGGTTGGTGGAAGTCAGTTGTGGCCGTGTATATGTTTGTGGATGGAAAAGGGCTTTGTAGGGCTTCAGGGCTAGGTCCCTGAGAAAAACAGATTTCCATGGGAGCTGGTGCAAAAGCTAGAACACTGCATGAAAACACTGTCAGTGGCCTGTGTTGCAAAGCAGATGGGCTGCTGAGCCTTCTTCCAGTTGGAGCTTCTATCGGGCTTTATCGCTTGATACATGATGTTGTAATAATTAAGCCCAAAAGCTGTAAATATGTGCAAGCCTATTATGCCAGTGACATATACATTCATTAGATGCTCCTGGGGGTATCCAGAAGTATGAAAGTCCTACATACCTGTGGATTAATGTGGTAGATTTACAGAAGATTGCTATCTCTATTTGAGGACTGACAGTAAATCTCACAAGCAGTTGACCTGACAGTCACAGATACATCAGATAAGACATTTACTATAAATCAAAGTAACAATTTCATATTTTGCAGTTACTGAAGGCTGGTAACCCAACTGATTGTCATGGGGGAAATGGAAAAAGAGGAGAATATCTCTTCAGGTAGCACCAGCATGCATGTGCAGCATTCACATTGATCTCAATTATCTCTAAACCTTTTAGTACTCTGCTGGAGTACTAAGCTGGAGTACTCTTATACTCCAGGTTTAATACCAAGTGGGAAAAGACAGAGTATCCATTTCATATAAACTGTGCAATGTATACACATTTCACCCAATAAATCATCAAGGGAGTCTAAGTTAAAAATAATACTGTTTACATTATTTGTGGTTTCTGTTACTTATCTAGCAGGTGTAAAGAGCTGTGAATTAAAGGTTAGTAGTCAGTGTTGCTGATGTGAAAGAATCCTTTGTAACAAAGAGCATGTACTATTATAATAGTCATGATTTGAATATCATACTTGGTATAATTATATGCATCAGAAAATCAATGTAGCTAATGCTTTGCCTTCTATTTAAAAGAAGTATTTTTCATGAAATAAAAATTATACCCAGACCATTCTAGATGTAAATGAGTCTTACTGGAACACGTACAAAGGATGAAATTCACTCTCAGATCTGTAGTTCCCTGATGGCTCATTGTATGTAGGCATTAATGCTATTAAAGGACACAGTGCGTACTTCAGATCAGACACCCTGTATGGTGGAAATCCTCTCCTACAGAGGTTATGGTCCTGGTCTCAGATACTGCAGCATTTTATTAACTTTTTATCAGACTCCAGCACATACATGGCTAAACAAATTGTAATTTCTCAGAAGCAAGAAGTTCTATGGTGATCATAGGCTGGAAAGATGTGCTTTAAGAGTTTCAATAGAATCCTTAAATGAAAAGAAGTTCAGAAATCCCAGGAGATGGAGACTCCATTTAAAAGTTTTATAACATTTTTATGTATATATAAAACTTCTGAATTGGCATCCACACAGCCCTTTTATGAAACCGCACAAAATTTCTTATTAAAATTAAATCAAAGCTTGATTATTTTTATTCTAAAACATATCCACACTGAGTAAACTGACACAGCACATACTTGTGAATTTAAAACCTTGACAAAAAATATTATTAGCATGTCATCTGGCTTCTCCCTGAGACCGTCTTGCTAGAAGCAGACAGGAGACAGAACAGAAAGAAGTGTGAGGGTCCCTGGGCAAATATATCCTTTGGTTTGTTACAGTTTGCTGTAAATATTACATTAGAAGTATTAGGGAGACCGAACTAGTCTGGAATGCTGCAAGCCCTAGGCTTGAAATGAAGGCATGAGAAGTGAAACAGTTTGGTATATGAATAATTTTTACTGCAGAGTCCAAGAAAGGGATGGTAATGTACAATGCCTTCAGTCATTCTCATAGTGCATTCATTTATTCTTATTACTGTAAGGAAGCAAAGGTGAAAGAGCAGATATACAGTGCAGGATGCATATATGAGGAGCCCTGCTGCGGCAGAGGCACTGCAGCATCTCTTTCAATCAGCCATGCTAGGGTCAGACTTCAACAAATACCTGTGCAAAGAGCTGGAGCTTTAAATTTCTACCTCTTAGGAAGACAGAGAGCACAGGAAGCCTGTGACCCTTTTTATTAAAGGAGGAACTCACAGATACCATCCCTCAATGCAAGAAATTCTCTGTTGGAGGGAGACTGCATTAAAAAGCATCTACTGTGTCAAATATTAAATGTCTCATTCCCAGCTCTAGCTGAGGGCATTTGACACAACCTGATGTCTACAAAAGCAGCTTTAAGCACCTTTGCATTCCTCTCTTCCTGGGCTAGGCTTCCCTGGAATGAATTCCAGTCTTAAAGGCTGCTCCCTCGTGGACAGGCTGTCAGCATCTTTAAGGGACTGTTAAGGCAGCAGGGAAATGTAGTCTGGCCACACTCCTGGCATACCTATTTCTTCTCAAGTTACAAGAGAGCTGTTTATGTGTGCAGTTAAGCACAGAAGCTTCTACAGAAGGTCTAACCCAAACCAGGGCCTTGTTTATGGAAGATTTTCTCATAACCATAAGAGTAAGAGGTAGGCAAATTGTGCAATGTTTCTTCTTCCTGGAGAAGAATCTCTCCTGATAGTTGATTAAGAGAAATTTCCTTTAAGGTGAATGTGAACTAAGTGGGGAAAGAAGCCTACAGAACTTGAAGGGAAAACAAATTACTCATTCTTACTAATTTTCTGCACTAACCTGGCCATTTTTAATAAAAGTTTCTGAAACAGTAATTCATCATAAGCTGGCTCACGTTGCTAGTCTTGGTACACTGAGCCTGATTTTTCTAAGAGTATGATTAATAACTTTACTTCTTCTGCCTATTTATGGTTTACCATGAGGTCTATCACCTGCCTTAGCTTTTTTCCTCTAACTATCGTTCGTGATATTTTGTATTAAATATGTACATTTGAAATCTCTTATAATTCCTTATTTCAAATCTCTGTGTTGCTGGGCTCTTGTTCAAATGAAATCACTTGCAAAACCTGGAAATGTTATAATAATTTAAAATTAGCTAGTCCTGCAGTTGTTAAAAATTCTGATCACATCAAATTTGGACACCTCATGAAAAATGCAACACCATAGCAATTGTACTTTGTGTCCTGGTGGCTGACTTTCCTTTTCTAGTGTCTTTGTTAAACACAAATTAATTTCACCTGTAGGTATTAAATGAACAGAAATGCAACATGTGAAAATCATCTGGTGACACTTGTTTCTACTATGGGAAGGGATCACTTGCAGAATGGGTTTCTGTCCACAGCAGCACAGTTTGCTGTTCTTTAACATGTGATTGGGAACAGCGTAGGAATTCCCCAATTTGCCTAGAACAGCAAAAAATCCCGAGTCTGTCAACATTTTAGGATATAATTTAGAAACTAGTTGTAGAGACCTTCTTGTATGCTGTTTCATCATACTTCTCCCTTGTCAATTTGTTCTGAGCATCTCTTTAGCTCCTGATTTGGCACTTCSATGACAGTTTTGACTAAACCCTACCAGAATTCACCAGCCTCTGTTAAAATATTGGAACAACCTTTGCAAGCAATCTTTCAGCTACAGAGTGGCTTTAATTCAGATAAATGTTTGTGTGCAGATATGTTATATTTGTAGCTAATATGTCTTTAAAGTATTTAAATTTGTTTGTTTTATGAAAAAAACAAACAAGTCTTGAGTGGAAAYGATGTAGCTTGTAACAGTTATGCCAATAACTGAGATGTGATTGTATGATTGAGGCAACTAGTTCAGAAACTTAAACTACGTCAAATATGAAGCAAAGTAGGAACAACAAAACATAGGCAGACTCTTTAGTCTGCATGGTTCACCAAAAATTTACAGGTCACAGGTGTGACAATAATATTGGTCAATTTAGAATAACATTTTATATTTGTGAATACAAATGAAAAGGAGATAAAATAAAAGAGCATAGTTGTTTGTACATTAGTGTTTGTATAGCTCATTTAAATAATGTCAGTGTAGTTTTGTGATAAGATTTTCACTCTAACTTGTTTTAAAACAAGGAAAAGAAAAAACTGTTCATATATTCGACTGGTTTTTGTTTTTTCTTATTTATGAAAGATGCTCTTGACAGAAATTACAATAGCTTTAGTGATCTCCATCTCTCATCATCATCACCATAATATATATATGTAATGATAAGATATTTTTAAGGCTCAATTATTTTTCTGTTTTTTCTTGCCATAATAAAGTCCACATCACCTCCTCCCTCTGCCAACAGTCTGAACATCTCAGTGACTGAATGAAGAGGAAAATGGGAATTATTAGTCATGAAAAAAACAAACCACCTGTAGTCCTTGCTTGAAGAAGCAATTACAATAATCTATTTCTATTGTCATAATTTTGCTGGAAACATGAAAACAAATGTGGCTACTTGAAATTGAGTAATGTTCTAAGTAATTTATCAGGACAGTTATTGTTATTACAAAGCCAGTGCAGAGTAAGAAAAAATATATCAAGTAGAGATGGAATGGATGCTTTGCAAATAATTTATACAATATGAAAGCGACAATTTTCACTGGGTTTGATCATCCCAAATGTTTTTCCCCAGATTCCATTTTGCTCCTAATTGTCGTAGATATCTTAAGGTAACCATGTTGCTTATAGCATTGAAGATAATTGTGTATATGTACATATRTGTGTGTGTGTGTCTAGATATACGTGCAACCGTATTTTAAAAAGCAGTTATTAAACAGATTATTATGTATTTGCAGGGCTGTGCAGTGCAAATATATTTTCAACACAATGTTTACTTGCATTACACCCCAGAATCCATTTCAGGGAGATTGAAATTGAAAAGCGTGCTACATGTTTCTGTGAATGCTGCTTCCATGTAGAATGTACTCTAAAAATAATTTCCCCCACTTGGCATATGTTCAAATGCTTTAGTTACTTGTTTTACATCAAACTGCTTAGAATACTGGTTTCTAAAAGTAATTTCTTTTTTTTTTTTTCCAAAGAGGACTATGCTTTACATCTAAGAGAATGTAAGAGCAAGATTTGTTTAAAAACTCCATCAAAACACAACAGATATCCAAAGTTGCATCCCTTAGTATTTCTATTAGAAGCGTAATGTTGTCAACTTTTTTTTTTTTTATGGATACCTATTTGAAAACGTTTGTCCTCAGGTAGCATTTGTGCTTCTGACAAAGCATAGTTTATTACGTTCCCTTCTAGCTCACACAGTTTATGATGTCAAGGCAAGCGATTTTCAAAACTGAAAAGTTGCTGGCTGCTTGTCCTTCRTGTCGGATGTGATGTTTCAGATATTTTAAAGGCAAGGCAAAAATGACTGCATTGTTTTCATTGCTTCAGCAAAAGAATTTTAGCTGTACAGGCATACCCAGCACTTCAAAACTATTTGCATATTTTTAGCTAGAGGACTGAGGATGTGGAGGAGCTGGATTAGCGTAATAAACCATCATGCTCCAAGCTCCCATTTAGTTTAGCAAGTCAACAATAACTTGTTTTATAAAAAATGAAGTGCAGTAAAAGAATGTTCAAGAGAAATGTGTTTCAAGGGATTCTGTTTCAGAGTCTTTAGAGAAGAAAAGATTAAAGGACCCAGCTCTTTCTGCTTTAGAGAGAAGGTGTGTGTTTATGAATACTAACAGAGCTCTGGGCCCGTGAGCGTACCTGATGGCTTCTCATGTCCTGCACTCACTACTCAATCAACATAAATGCAGAGTTCGAACTATTCTGCTTTTTCTAGAGGCTACAGGGGAGGTGATAGTGCTTCTGAGACCTGCTGTTTGCTTGGATGTTRCTGAGGCTATGACATTGCAGCATGACATCTTAGGACATTGCAACAAGAGAAAAGGGGTCCCTGCAGGTGGCTAAGCCACATTCAAAGTGCGGTGTGCTGCCTGTCCACACCACATATAAGGAGGCCCAGAAGTAGAGGGTGACACTTATCACATGCAAAATTTTCCCTTGGTGTATGTCAGCTGGCCTAGAACTGCTCCTGGACATGTTGCACCAGGTAAGCAGTCAGGTGATCTCTGATTCTGGCCTCCAGCATGGCGTCACAGCCATACTGTGGACAGTGTAGATGTTGCTACTATGGCCCAACTCTAATATTGTTTTATAGGATTCCTATAGGAAAATTCCTAAAAGGAAAAGAAGGGGATAGCTGTGGAAGAGTGAAATATTCTTTCTCAAAATTGCACAAAACGACTGAAAGGAAACGTGCTGCACCTGCAGCTGCTCTGTTCTGTCATTAAATTCTGCTTCTCACTTCCATATCAAAACACTGGGAAATCAGATGCTACATTTGGTAAGAACAAGCTAATGGTTGTAACAGCCCAATGAGGAAACACTAAGAACAGTTCTCTCAATATGCAATTTTCTTGCATGTGTGTTACATCTACAGAGGCTTTCATTAACAAAACCTGTCTCCTTATGGTTTCAGAGCCATCCCCAATATTCTTAACACTGGCCGGTTTGTACTAAGGTCTATAAAGACTTTCTTAGACTTCTGAAACATGCACTAGTGTGCATCTGRTATTTTTGAGGTAATGGCTCTAGCAAAAGCATTCTAACATATCTGAAGATTTCTTGTTTGGGAGTTAACTGTTTTTATGATATGATAGCTAAGCAATAAAGACATCTATGATGTCCATAATGATACTTGCTGGGCATCATTCCTTCAGCAGTGGATTATGTTGTGCACTATAGCTGAGAGGAGTTATGAACAAACACATGAGACACTGAAGAAAATAGTCACATGAAAAGATTTAGTGAAAGGAAATTCCAAATGCTCTCTAATACATGGGTAAAGTATAAAAGTGCTAAAGCTGCATTTACTCATTCCTGATTTAATAGGTTAATTCCATTTTGTTTGCTAACAAATGAGATTGGATATTCAAAAGACCAGCAGCAATTTTGACAACTATTAACTTTGTGGCTCTGAAATAATTGCAAAGGATCTAAGAATCATGACCTGAGGATCTATGTGTCTTTGCTTATTTGCTTTTATGTGAACAGTTATTACTAACAACCAAACATTTGCTTTTAAATTAGCCTTACAGGAAATTTTACAGGGCATTTGCTGTGGGAAGGTGTCATTACTACATTGACTGCACTCTCAGTTATTTAATTCCATGATGGAAGTTGCTTACCTTTGTTTTCATTCTGTTTCTATAGAGTGCTTTGCCTTATACTAAGTGCACTTTGGCTTGTATAAGCATAAAGTCAGAAAAATGAATATTAAGTTTGTTTGGCATATTTATTCATACCCTTTAAGTGCCTTTCCATCAAATAGCTCACACCTAATAGAGATAATGAAGTTGTTTTAGATGTGCAATAGCATTCCATTCAAAGCACTTACATTTCAGATTCAAGTCTCTATTATTTTTAAGAAACTCAGCTGCATAGCTGCATAGTGATCACTTGAGTACATGAGTTTGGTGCCTCATTGAGTTCATTTTATGTTAATTCAAAGTTTGGTAAATATTCTTTATGTTTTATCACTTTTTCTCATTAGAAGACAGTGCAATCTTTATTTCCTCACTATTATCACTGATGTTGAACTTGAGCAGGCTCTTGCTTAAACATTTTGTAAATTCTGTGATTTTTGTTGTTGCAGCTGAAACTTCTTTCATTTCTCTTGTCAAATGTTTTTGCAGAGCAGACTTAACAGTCAGTGTCTTGCTGCATGGTTGCCAGAACAGCTACCTCTGCAGGTCTCTAATCAAACAGACAGGACATAATATTAATATGCATTTATGTACATTGCCAGGCTTGTTTTATGCTGTAAACGAGAAACTGGTTCTTCTTGTTTTTACTGATGCTATGGCTTCTAAAGCTTTCTGTTTTCATTTAGCTACTAACATATATAAATTTAAAAGATCCATAGGGATTATAACAACGTTTAAATATTGCAAACCCTATTTCCCTTGTGGGTCCTTCCTTCTCCTTGGGAATAAATAAACCCATGAAAATTTCACTCTAAATAAACAAAAGTGCTATAGATTGGCTGTACATTGCAATTTGCTAAGGTGGCACAAATCCTGTCAGATCAGTATGTTAAAAATTGGGTGCCTGAAGTTGTGAAGTAAATTAATATTGGCACATTAATATAAAAGTCCAGATTTTCTAATGCCGTGGAGCATTTGAAACTCCCTGAAACTTGAGTGGAAGTTGGAAATCTCCAGTCCTTTGAAAATCCATGCAGTTGTATTCAAGTATAAAAATATGGTTATAGGCCCTGTATTGGACTAGGATAAGTATGAAGATTTGGAAAAGGTGGCTTAGGCGACTTTAATGTAGTTTATAAGGAAGAGTTGTTCACATATTTATGAATTTCATCACATAAAGAAAGTTCTGCCCCTCTTTACAGTATCTGTAAAGATACAAAGTATATCAGTTTGGGTAACACTCACCACTGCTTACTATCCCTGACACACTTGTTCCTCAAAACATTTGTTTGGAAATAGAAGATGGCATAACCTCTACTATAGGAAGAACATTGGAAACCCTCAGCCTCTGAAGAGCAAGCCTTTTCTTGCTTGCCCCTCATTAGTGTTGATATGTAAGGTCCAGCTAGCCTACTGCCAGTAACTCTACTAGAATTATTCAGATCTTAGAATTTCTGCTAACTGAATGCTTGCCTTGGAAAAGACAACTATTCTGCTCTTTTAATAAAATATGAGCTTATTTATTTATTTATTTACAGTGTCACTTTTTTTAACAGTATAATAACTACTAGGAATAACTTTGATCTTAGCAGTTATCTGATTCCAAAATCTACTAATGCTGTTTATTGAGTATTCACCACAGTTACAAGAAAATTAGATATACAGTGACTCTACTTAGTAAGAAATTATTCATCTTTAATGAAAGAGAACCATAAGCTAACTTTAATGAACTGCTGCATATTGCATGTTGCTTTGCTTCATAAATAAATCCTTTTGCATTCATAGTTGTAAAAGTGAACATTTCTGAAATACATATTCAGCTAATTAACAATTAAAGATTTCTTTTTTCCTTTCTTCTCTTTAACAATATTTTAAACAAGAAGTTCTTGGCAAAAAGCGATAAACATCAGTGCTCTAAGCCTGTAACAACTCACATCAACATTCAGTTTTATCCACTATGAAAAAACCACATCAAGATAAGGATTAAGTAAAGGACCTGGTCCAAATCCCATTGAGGTCCCTCGAAACACCTTTACTGATAGCAATGGATTTGAATCAAATCTGTGCACGTCTGTATTTAAGTTTTAGGTTTCATCGTGTCAGCATGGTATTCAGATATATCCCAAACAAAATCTGCAGTGGCAGTGAAATGGCCTCTAAAACTATTCTATTTTCATAAATCCATTTTTCTCAAGAAAGGTTTTTTGGCCTTTCAGAAAGATGGACTTTGGATGTAGGCACAAGTTCTCTGGAAGATCATTCCACTCTTGAATTTCCCCCAAACAYCTTTGTTTCATAAACATCTTCTCATAGCCACATATATTAGCTTTTGCTTGGGCTTTAGGATGACTTTTTGCATGTATTTGCTCTCAGGTCCATATGTGACGATGTGATTCTAACATAATTTTTCCCCTTTTCTCTTTTCAGTTCTTCATTGCAAAATTGCACATTAGACACAAGAAGGAGAAAATAGTCCTCTTGTTGTGTGAAATCTGTGCTGTGGCAGAATCTGTAGGAATTTCTGCATCCCTGTTACAGCACAGGTCTCAGCTCACTCTAAGTTTCATCAGTAGATCCTCAAGATCCCCTCTCAGATCCCTGAGATGGGATGATCAGTGTGCAGTGGTGAAACATACTTGTATTCTGTAAACAGTTATTTCTTATATTAGATTACTATAGACTCTTCCAACATTTGATCTACTGCTTCTGAGTAGTAGATGAAACACTGCTTCCCCTTTATTTTTTGTTTCCTCTGATCGGGGGCTGGCCAAGGCACTTGTACTGAACTAAGATTTTTATTTTCACTCAGTTTACAATGAAATTCATATATGGTGGAATTCTTCAAGTGAGCAAATAAAATGTATTTATGGTAGGAAAATGGAGAGTAAATTTCAGAATAACATTAGTGAGGTAGGTTTACTTACCCCTAAGTGCCTATTTAAGTAAAAGTTTATGCCTTGGCTAATGCTATTGTTTGGAGATTAAAGACTATTGTAATGAACAAAAGAAGAAAAACAGTAAAAAAGAACATTCCATCAGTGCCATTTCTTTTAAGTAAAGGTATGGAGAGAAAGAAGCACATGTTATTAGGATTATGATAGGAAAGATGCTATAAAATTGGTAATTCACCTTCTGAGAATCATTTTATATCAACTGATTGGAATTGTTTTCAGCTCATATGTGTATTGGTGCAGCATTCCCTCTATATGGATCTGAACTATATCCTAAAAACAGAAAACGAGAAGCAGAGAGATGTCAGTGTTATTGCTTCCATATCATTGATATATCTGATAAAATCTTTCAAACTTTGTGAGGAAAAATGGATTAATTCAGTGGTTATTTTTACCACATAGCGTGTGATTTTTTCTATTAAGACATTATTCAAAGCAGAACTAATGTGAGGAAATTTGAAGACCCAGTATTTTAAAACTAGTTTAGAACAGCTGGATGATTCTAATTGTTTTGTTCCACTTATTAATTCTTACTTATCATGAACCAGATCTGGTTTTCTTACACTGTTAGTGCACTGACATGTACCTTGAAATACATTGATAGAGTCCAGGTGTAAAGTTCTGTGCTGCACTCGTACAAGGATGAGCAGAGAAATGTGTCTACACAGCAGTAGCTGTTGAACAGCAGCTCCAGCACATCTTTGTGCCTTGCAGTGGCTGCCTATTCCAGCCTGTAGAAAGGCCCTACCAGAATTTAGACCTGGCTGCCATTTCTTACTTACGGAGCCTTTCTGAGCTGAATCATAGAATCATAGAATAGTTTGGATTGGAAGGGACCTTTAAAGGTCATCTAGTCCAACCCCCCTGCCATGGGCAGGGACTTCTTCAACTAGATCAGGTTGCTCAGAGCCCCGTCCAACCTGACCTTGAATGTTTCCAGGGATGGGGCATCTACCACCTCTCTGGGCAACCTGTTCCA
>JAYKAV010003292.1:153894-209479 GCA_035582835.1 Phoebastria nigripes
TTCCATCCCCCTGATAATTTTTGTGGCCCTCCTCTGGACCCGCTCCAACAGGTCTATGTCTTTCTTATGCTGAGGGCTCCAGAGCTGGATGCAGTACTCCAGGTGGGGTCTCACCAGAGCAGAGTAGAGGGGCAGAATCACCTCCCTCGACCTGCTGGCCACACTTCTCTTTATGCAGCCCAGGATATGTTTGGCTTTCTGGGCTGTGAGTGCACGTTGTCGGCTCATGTCCAGCTTTTCATCCACCAGTACCCCCAAGTCCTTCTTGGCAGGGCTGCTCTCAATCCCTTCATCCCCCAGCCTGTATTGAACCTTGTTGAACGTCATGAGGTTCACACGGGCCCACTTCTCTAGCTTGTCCAGGTCCCTCTGGATGGCATCCCTTCCCTCAGGCGTGTCAACCGCACCACTCAGCTTGGTGTCGTCTGCAAACTTGCTGAGGGTGCACTTGATCCCACCATCTATGTCATTGATGAAGATACTAAACAGTACCGGTCCCAATATGGACCCCTGAGGGACACAACTTGTCACTGATCTCCATCTGGACATTGAGCCTGGACATCCACTACCCTCTGGATGCAACCATCCAATCAATTCCTCACCCACCGGACAGTCCACGCATCAAATCCTTAACTCTCCAGTTTAGAGAGAAGGATGTTGTGGGGGACCATGTCAAAGGCCTTACAGAAATCCAAACAGATGACATCCATAGCTCTTCCCTTGCCCACTGATGTAGTCACTCCATCATAGAAGGCCACTGGGTTGGTCAGGCAGGACTTGCCCTTGGTGAAGCCATGCTGGCTGTCTCAAATCATCTCCCTGTCCTCCACATGCCTTAGCATAGCTTCCAGGAGGATCTGTTCCATGATTTTCTCAGGCACAGAGGTGAGGCTGACAGGTTGGTGGTTCCTAGGGTCCTCCTTTCTACCCTTTTTAAAAATGGGTGCAATGTTTCCTTTTTTCCAGTCACCAGGGACTTCACCTGACTGCCATGACTTTTCAAATTCCATGGAGAGTGGCTTGGCAACTACATCAGCCAATTCCCTTGGGACTCTGGGATGCACCTCATCAGGTCCCATAGACTTCTGTATGTTCAGGTTCCTCAGGTGGTCATGAACCTGATCTTCTCTTACAGTGAGAGGGTCTTTGCTCCCCCAGTCCCTGTCTTGCGGTCCATCCACTCAAGAGGTGTGGGAAGAGAGGTTGCCAAGTGAAGACTGAGGCAAAAAAGTTGTTGAGTACCTCAGCCTTCTCCTCGTCCGTTGTTACCAGTTTGCCAGTCGTGTTCATCAGGGGCAGTACACTTCCTTTAACCTTCCTTTTCTGGCTGATGTACCTATAGAAGCCCTTCTTATTCTTTGTGTCCCTTGCCGAGTTCAGCTCCATCCATACCTTGGCCTTCCTTCCCCCTCCCTATACAACAGTTATACACTGGAGAACTCCCAGTGCTGTCATACCGTAGCCTTCTCCTTGCTGTGGAAGTAGGTCCTTGGAGGTTGTTCTTCCTTCCTTCTGTTTCTTGCCATGTCTATACCTGTGAATTCTCCCATAACCCCAGCTTAGGCTTTCGAGGTCATTTATGCGACTTTAGCAGCTGTTCTACAAAATGGATTAAAAATTCCCTCCCTTAAATTCTAGAGCTAAAAGAGTACATACGGCTAATACCAGGGAAGTACCTATAGACAATAAAGTTGATTTGTTTAATTTGCATAAATAAGATCATAGAGCCAATAGTAACTACTGACTAAGAAAATAAATGCTGTCACCAATGTGTCCTGTCTTTGTGATTACAAATTCAAGATTTGATCTCAGTCTGAGCTGGTTAAAACTGTTACCTGATCAGTAAAACCTGTGCAGATTGCTCATGGGAAGTCTTTCTGTTGTAAAAGTTACATAGGGCCCTTTTGACAGTGTTTGGGAGGGGAAGAGATCTTGTTTATATTCAGGTCCAACCTTTTAAATTTAATATGGGATCTGGCAATAAATTCAGTAAGAACTGTTCAGAATTTTATTTTATTTTGGAGCAAAAACTGAGGGAAAGCTAACAGCTTCCCAGTGAACCAGCTGGCTTCAATAGCACCTTTTGTGCTTCTGACTGTTGCTGGTGTCATGGTTCTTACATATTTTCTTTCTTACACTTTGTGTTTCAGTGAATGACAGTTTTTTATCTTCTGCTCTCTGAATTTTTTAGAATTAATAAGACCTCCATGGAAGTCATATAACTGGTATACATCTGTCTGGAGAAAAGGTTAATACACGTAATATAAAGATTAATGGCCCAATTAATTATGTCCTTTGTGAAACTGTTCAAGGAAGCTTAACAGGGAGATTAGTTTAATTTCACAGAGATCCAACAAGAAACACAAATCTCAGAGGTCTTACTTTTTTAGTTAGCTGAGAAAGCATAACTATATGGGTTAAAATCCTGCAGTGCAGTGTAAGAATTGCAAACACTGCCTGACTAGGTAAACGAGTCAGAAACCCACCCTGTTCATAGGATTCCCATCATCAGCCTTGTATTGAAAGGCTTTTGTTCTATTCAGACCTACAGCTCCTGAACCTCAATCTTCACTATCAGCACTAAGAAGATTGATGCAAATCCTTGCTGTGTATGTTGGTATATTTTACTGACAACAAACACATTCAGAGTGTGCTAGTCATTTATTTCCATTGCACGTCCTTTTTGTATGTCTGTTGTCCTTTCTTTGTAAATGTCTTCTGCTTTCCTGATAACTAGGGTGCCTATTCTCCTGTCGCAAATCTTCAAGTTGACTTGACTAAACTGAAGTACTACTGCACTTCCTATAATACTAGCCATTATTTTGTCTCCTCCATTGCCCTCTCTTCCTGCTAACTGTATTCTTTGTGTAGAGTTAATATTTTTCTAGATTAATCAAGCAGTTACACTTTGCTGTGGTGCTGTTTGAGAGAAGGCTTTTGATGTCAATGAGCTGTGTGTACGAATTATTTGAGAGAATTTCACTTGTTTACTTTACCAGCATGATTTGTAATGATGCTGCCTTTAACAGGGATCTCACTTTTGCTATCTGAGTTGGTTTTGCTATGCTTTAGTTTAATCAATGCAAACTGAGCAATAAAGGCAGAATGTCGTATCTTATTTGAAAGTAAGTCCTTAATACAAAGTATGTGAATCTTCTAGCTATTAAGAACAATTGAACTCCCAGTTTTGTTTTTTTGTTAAGTAATCAGATAAAACAAATTTGGCTTCTACATTTTCCAGAAATAATATTTACAAAGTAGTATAAATACTAGCTATGGGATTAATTTTCCCTTGTGAGAGCCACGTTTTTAGAGGGAGATTGCCAAACAATTTATATTCTGCCTGTAAATATTTTAAATCTGAAAAGCAACAGTTAAGAATGTAACTCCACCATGAGTCTAGAATAGGCCTCTCCCTCTTTTTGAGGGATCCTGAAAATGGATTTTTTCCTTGTTTCAACATTATGTTCAGCTTGTTATTTTTCCCCAGACATGTGGGTTCTTCTCATCAAAGCAAAGAAATTTTTAATAAATAGAAAAGCATCATAGTGAAATCAGAAGACTTGGAGAGGAGTTTCAAGGAAGGTATAAAAGAATAAGGAAACAAAATGTCTGAAAAAGATGAATATGAAGGAAACAAAGAACATGAAGACACATGTTCACAATGGACTTGAGTTAAATTCTGCTGTGAGTTTATTGCAGCAAAGAAAAATTGAATGACTTCCAAACATTCTCTTCTTCCTAGTGCTAAAGTGAAATGACTTACAGTCAGCCTGCTGGAGGACTATGGCTTATGACTTAACCTTATCTGAGACTAGGAATAGCCTGCGTTTTTTCTATTGTATCATTGCATTGCCTGCCATATGCATTTCAAGGACTTGGGGATCAGACTGGAACAGACTATGTAACAAGTGGGACGGAATCTTTTAATTCAGTGGAAATATTATGTGCCTGTCCCTCTGACTCAACATGGAATGATGTTAAATTTCACTGAATCGGCATTTACATGGAAATAAATGCTTTGCATTATTCACCCAGACTGTACTAATAAGTATCTGCCTAGACTAAGAGTTTCAATCTTAAAAGCCAAGCATGTGAAACTCCAGGTATTGATATTAAGACATACACTCTTATTGGCATTCCGTCTAGGCTCTCTACCCTAAATATGTCGCTGCTGTGCTTACTGCAATATTTCATACTAAAACTTATGTGTAATTTCCACAGCATAGCTCCTGCATTCATTCTGGGAAGAAAAAAAGTACTGAGGAGAGTGAAAGAAGTATAGAAATAGAAGAGGCAGAGTGAAATATCAGTGAGTGTGGTCTAGTTTGTCTTCTTTCCTTTCAGTACCTCCTTTCTTAGACCACAATTTTGCTAGCAGATAATAATTTTTCTGTGAGACAATTCTCTCTAAAATCATTAGCTCCCCATTCTTATTTCATATCCTTTTGCTGAGCAAGACAGGAAAAAAAAAAAAGATATTTCCTTATGTTCATGGAAGTTTATTCTGCCTGCATATGAATGCTTGAGACTTTGTGGAACACCTGCCTTGAACATAGAGGCTCTAGCCTAGCAGGACACTTGAGTGTATGCTTAATTGCACACAGCTAAGCTATTCCTTAAGCCTTGAATTTATGGGCCTGAAAGCACATGTTCTACTTGAGCAAAAGAACTAACTTGATCGGCTGTCACTAATTAGTCCATTTCTGAGAAAATCCAGATACTAAGAGAAGAAAACTTCATAYAGATTAAATCACTGTTTTATTACCCAGGCATGTGAGGACAGATCTTGAAATATACTGATATTTACGGCTATGGCAAATGAACAGTTTCCCTTATTGGGTTGCCTCTTGCTCAGTTACATACATGTATCCACATTGTTTCCAGAGAGTTGCTGGTGGGTAACTGGGAGGGAAGTCAAATTCCTTGGTTGAGACTGTGAATCTGCTGCATTAGTGTTTCAGTTGTACATCAATTTCAAAGGACTGTTCAATTGCTGTGGCTATTTACTTAGAAACTACAGAGTTCCCTGCCCTGTGACAGACACCACCATGTCAAGTTTTCAGTTAATAGTAAGATTGGCCTAATTCTCCTACGTGATTAAAAAAATTCTGTGCAATTTAAAAAGGGAAGAGGGGTCCATGAGCAGTGTTTGAAACACCRTCTTTAAGTATGTGGATAAAAGATATCTGCATAATTTGAAGGGTTTTAAGGCTGAATGCCAGCTAATGGAGACTGTCCAAGATAGAGATATAGGAAGGAAAAATATGAAGCTGACTTAACGTAAAAATTCTGTAAGTAATATGTGAGAGTTTGAGGAGAACTTAAAATGGGGCTTCTAGGCTATTTTCGTTTTGGAAATAGTTCTTCGTCTGGATAGGGTGATTAAATACATGTGAGAGGTTTTGCAAATTTGATATTGTCAATCACAATGTTGTGACTGTAAATCCACTGGTTCAAGACTCGGCCTAGCTTTGAACTTGTGGGGTTTCAGATGTCTCTATTGGTTAGCAAGAAAAAAGACAGATCTGAGAAAATACCATGTACTTAATGAGATGAAGGCAAGTGCTATCCTGAGATGCATTCTGAAAAGGTATTGTGATACAGATCTTATCCTCTGCCCCATCATGCAAATTCTTAAACATCATTTTGCATCATAGTTCTTTAATCATTCATTTAAAAGCAAATCCGAATGAAATGCTGAAAGGAGCTGACTGTGGTCAGATTTTCATTTTGTCTGTTTCTTGATTGTGTTTAATATCAGTATGTTACATCTTTCAAAAGTAATTTATCCCTTGTTTTTATACTTAGTCAGTTAGGATTATTCTGCCATAGCATATAATGGAACGAGGTATGCTTTGGATTTACTGTTGCATAGAGAGAACAAATTTAAGACTGACATTTTACCAAGACTAAAATTGCACCCAGTAATGAAGCCCAACCAAAATGTGAATCAGCTTCTGACTGATTTACACCTGCAACTCAATACTGTTTAATTAAAAGCATAAGTATCTGGAACTGCACCTGTGTCTGAATTAAAGTTGCAGATACGCATTTGCCTGTAGAAGAGGAGACAAACTGGTGAAATTACAGCATTTTAGCTCTGAGGCATATACAGTGATGATATCTGGAGGATGTTTGAATTGCTTTCCCCAGTTCTCAAAGCAAAATATTTTACATTTATGAGCTTTGTGTGCTTCAAACTGGATTAAGATCCTGAATGGATACTTGTCCTTTAGAAAATTTGAACAACATTTTCACTTTTTTGTGTACAGCAGGATATGTAGCAGTGCCTTGTCTCCAGCTGGTGGTATGTGTTGTGTGTACCCCTTCGCACGTATTCAGCTTGCATAAGCATAAAATCCAGATGATTTACAGAAGATCAGATCAGACCATCAGTGCTCCTATCTGGCCTTATACTCCAAAATCTCTACTTTTTCATTAGTATCTTGGGCCTGTCTTTTAGCTATTCTGTTGATGTTTTACYTTTTCCCAAATCTTGAGACATCATTATCAACTTACATTATAAGCAGATTCTTCTCAAAGTCTCTTACTCACACAGAGAATACCCTAGCTATGATGTTAGCAGTAAGTAAGATGAGAAACAGCTCTTCCATAGAAAATAGAATGAAAATGCTTAAATACCTGCATAGCTTTGATGGTCACAAAGTTAAATCTTTATACAATTATAAATTCCTTAAAATTAAGGTTTTGCTCAGAAWAGATATGATGGCAAAAATCAGGCTAATAAATATAGCTAATTTGATTGCAAATAATAACTCAGAGTAGACTAAATCTTGATTTTTTTAATTGCAGAGGTAAAACCCAATTTAGCAATCCACTGATCCTTGAGATTCCTTTATAATTATCTGGAATCACTGACCATCTCTGCCTATTTCTAACACAGAAACATGAAACTGCAGTTTACCAGTCTGATTTTTAATGATTATTTTATTTCATTATTTTAGAACTTAAGATTCCTTTTGCACATTGCTGTATGTGGTTTTCAAAGCTACTTTAGATTCTAATAATTGAAAGTTTGGAGAGCTTGATGTGATTGAAAGTCTGCAATATGCTTATTTTGAACTGGTTTGGAAAACAAATGGAAAATGCACAAATACTGTGCAGGCTGAAATGTATAACTGCAGAGGCTTTTTCTGTTGACTTTTGAGTCAGTGGCTCTCAGTAAGTGAATAACATGGCAAATGTTGATTCCATGGTGGCACTGTCTATACGCTTCTAGTGCACTCAACAGGAATTTTTCATTTCATGCATCATTTATAATTTGCTGCAATGATTACGAGAAGTCTCTCTCTCCTTCTCTCTCTATATATGTGTGCATATATAAATATAAATATATATATATATTTTTTTTTTAAAGGAAGAGAATATGTCTTGTCAGCCTTCTCTAAGCTGTGAGTCTTTTCCTGTGTGTAAAATTTGATGGGATAAATTGTATCAATGCAAGTTTCTACATGCACTTATCTCTGGAGGAGATGGGAAAGAACACTATAATAGTTGATGCAATTTAGACATTTAATTATGGGATACATTAGAGCATTTCAGTAACATCCCATCTGCTGCTCAACTGCAACCATAATTAATTTAGACCTGAAAATGGAGAAGCCTTGAGAAAATCGAGATCATGAGGACTAACACCATTAGCAAGGGTCTCCATATCTCTAGAGATTTTTATTGGGTTCCATTTCAGAAAGACTAACTAGACGATCCTGTGCCATTAATGTTGCATAGAAGTTAGATGATGGGCTCTTTCTGATTATGCTTTAATTTGTTATTTAACAATAAACAATTTAACAGTGTTTATTAAATCACTGACGTTTCAAACTTCCTTGCTTGTTTGCTTTCCATTCAAATAATATGAGAAACTGTCGCTTTTATCTGTCTTTTGTTGTGGATGTTTCTATAATTCTTTAGACATCTTGGTACATTGCAGAAGATTTTATCTGTCATTGTTATTTGTGCATCTGGAAGGCAAATATGATAGATTTCTATACTTCTAGGTAGGTTTCTCCACTGGAATGCAATAAATATGGGAAGTTGAGTGTTGACAAAAAATGTCGCTATATACTCATTTAGGCTTCCCAGAATGTTAATTGAAAGAGCACAGTGTTTGTTTGTTAGTATTTGTTCTTTCAAAATTTAATGAAGTCCTAAAGTTTTTGTTGCAAGCTAAAGTTCATTGCAGTTTTTACCATGGATAAAAATGTGCCACTTTTATTAGTGAAAATAGTCCTTCATATTGACAAAAGCCAAAGTAAAAATTCTTGAGGTGCAAAACTAGTTCTTACCATGAAAAACAGCCATTTTTCAAGTTGGTAAATGCAAATAAATGTAAGTAAACAAGAAAAGATATTGACACAGGCAGGACTGATGGCATGAATGGCCAGGTTAAACAGACCCAATTATGTCTTTTTGACTTCATGTTGTTCTTAAGGTTTGTTAAGACACTTGTGGGAGCCATAAGGGAAGAGTAAGGCCACATTAGCTTCTCTTCTTGGTCTAATGAATGCTAAAGTTACCTGTTTACAGACAAAATTTTTTTGAGGAAAAACCCCTCAGCTAGTGTAGTTATTCCCTTATTCCCTCCATTTACTGATTTATACAAGATGAAGGATCTTCTCAGGACTATGTGTGGCCGGCTGCTTTATTCTCTGATTCTGTACTCATCTTCTGTCAGAAGCTTTTCAATCCAGTATCTCCCTCTTTTCTGGTTTTGTTCAACTGGTTTGAGATGCCTTGACTCTCGTGGCTGCCTAGCCTTGATTGATCTCTGGGAATGCAGCCTTCCGAACAAGTTTTTGCTGTAATTTACTACATGAACTGCTCTTTCATGCTCAACGTTTTTTCTTATCTGGCTGATATATTTGAAGGGATATCAGTAAAACTCGATAGAAGCTGACCTGGGCAGAGGTGATAGACCTGAGAGGTGAAGGCGCACAAATATCTTAAAGATGTCTCGTTCTTGCCTGATCTGCTTTAGGTCAATCCCTCTGACACTGTGTGAGTTGAAATATAGCCCCTCCCCAGGTCCCAAAAGGGGCACTAGAGCTACAGATTGCCAAAAAATAGGGGCATTATGTCGTTTCTTTCTTTCTTTACTGTTTTTTAGTGTACTGCTCTAAGAGAATGAAACCAAGACAGTAACTTTTATTCGTGCTGCCTGTGTTTGGCTACCTCTCTCTTTTTTCTCTCCTTTCCTCAAGCCAAGAAAAAGGAAAAAGAGAGATTATTAAAGATTCCAGTGTGGAAAGGGCTGGAAACTCCCCTTTAATCTATATGGAAGAAAAAAAGATGTTGACTAAATGCAAAAAAAGGCTTTGGTCAGACAAAAAGGAAAAAACAGTCCTCAGGCACCTAATAAACCCACCTTGAAACAGAAAACTCCACAGGACACCACAGCTCACAGAATCACCTTCTCTTCATCAAACCCTTCCTACCAGTCAAAATATTAGGGGAGTTCATAGCTATGAGCACAGCTTCTCTGCGGGCAAGCAAGCTTCCTTTTGCCAGTGGAAATATATAACCCCATGCTTACTCATCCCAAAATATTCTATTTTATTTCAGTTTTAATAGGACAGACAAAATGTATAGACAACACGTTCTAGTCACCCTTGTTTCATTATGGCTTTTGTTGAATGACAAAAATAACCCATTTAATCCATTTTACTCTCAAAAGAAAGTGTACTGTAATCAATATTTCAGATGTTTCAAACTTAGAAGAACTATGGTTCTTGTTTAGAAAACAGGAGGCGGTATTCGAGAAATTAAATTAAATTGCTCAGCTATTTAGTTTTCTTATAATGGCAGCAGAACAAGTCAGGCTTTAAAAAGTTCTATAAAGAATGCTATGTTTTTCCAGTGCAATTATAATTAAGGTTGATGGATTGCCAGGGAGGCAAAGAATAGCAAATTTTCTGCATAATTTTTAGAGTTTGGATAGAAACTGGAAGCCACTAAACTATCCAGTTGGAAGAACTGTTAACTGTTAACACTTACAGATTGACAAAGCAGGCCAGACAGCACAAAAACAGCTCTAACTTTTTCCACTAAATCAAATCCTTCTTGACCTTTGGGAAAAAAATATAACCAATCCTCTAAGAACTTTTTGTGTTACTCTTCTCTGGACTTCAGATTGAGCTATTCATTTGCTTTAGCATGCCTRTGACCTCTCTGATGTTCTCACATGCTTGGTTTGGCTATGTTTGAAGTTTTCCCTGTATCATCATAGGACTGTTTCTGGCTGGCAAGTGAAACCTACTGAGCTGTTATCATGGTAGTGCTAGAGGAATGTGGCTTTGGAGAACTGGCAGTATAACTTCATCGATGTTCACTACCGTATTGTTACTGGAAATTTCCCTAGTGAGGGGGAATTTCCAAGTACGGTCCCTCCCCTGTTGTCTCACAGTTATAAAGGTAATTAAAGGAGTCAAAAGAATATGTTTCAAAATGTTGCCTAAATGTAAAGGACAATTTTTACAGCTGCTCCAAATTTACTCGAAGTCTGTATGGAGTTAGGTCCATTCCATAAGACTCTCAAATATTCTCAGAAGATAGGTATTTGGTCTTCTGAATAAAGACAACCTGCACAAGGCAGGAAAAAGGCTGCATACATGCATATGTACATACACACATGTGTTTTCTGCATGAGATTAGTTTGCTAGTGYATTTGGCTGGAATAAAACTACTTCTGCCTGTGTATTTTAGCTGTGTACATTTTAAAACTTTTTGCTCTAGTTTCTGATGAGTCCTCAAGAGCAAATATACTGACATCTGTGATATTTGGCTCATCTCAGAAGTTCTTCATTTCCCCAGGTGATTTTCAGCTTGTTCTGAGGTAACTTGTGTAATCCACATATTCATGGCCAGGGTTACCCTTGAAGAAGGGGAAAAAACATTTTTTCTCTTTGTAAAATAAAGTGYCTTCTTTTTCCCCCCTTCATTTTGCAGTAGTAAAAATGGCATCGTATAAGGTTTTAGAGTTAGATTCATAGGAAGAGACATTTATGTAAGCTTGTCTGTAGTGCTAGTACAAGACTCTGGAGAGGGCTATAAATCAAATATGTATAAATATGCAGCATTTTAGTTTTTATGAATTATTCTATTCCATTGTGTTTACCTTTGTTAGGAGTATTACAGATCAGAGAATCATTAGAACTGCATGACTAAAAGAACTTAAAAAATGATGTATCCCAGTGTATTGAGATAGAAACACCTCACAAACATTTATTTTGTCTACTTAGCAAATAGTAACATAAGCCAGATATTGCTGACTATGTAGAACTACTAGGTGTATTCACCATTCTCTCTCTGATGATAGACAAGACAGTTCTGACTTCACAGGTATGCAGATACATGCATTGATTGTCATATTCCACAATTAAACTTGCTGAGAATGTAAAAAGCTATAGAGTGGAAGATTTTATTCAATATCTAGTGCCTGTTCTATTGCTATGTTTTAGTAATGTGAGTGTTTTGCTTTATATGAGATGAGGATGCTCTTCTATGTTGAAAAATTCATAAATCAAATTATGTGCATATTAGGCAACTTTTAATAGAATTAACGTCAGTGCAATTCATCATCTCCAAGTTCCATGTCTGCCAATTCATCAAAACAACAATCTTGTCGGGTACTGTCCTAATAAATAATTATTTCTGTGTCCAGTCCTTCTGAAGGGCTTGTGAGGCTAATGTTGAGGTAAAACTTTTGTGACCTTCAGCAGAATTGTAGTTCATCTGGGTCATTTCTTTTTTTTTTTTTTCCTTCACAAGAACAAAATTTACATGTTTTGCTTCATTTATCATTGACAAAACAGAAGGGAATTACTTGTATGTAATGTACTTGTAACATCTTGTGAACAACTTGTATGGATAARTGCCATGGTATTCATCTGCAAACTCCTTTGTTTATAGTAAATCTTTGATAGTAATTTTTGGAAGCATGTTATAGTTCAAAAATTTACTTACATTGCTAGGTCAGCAGCGTAGGATTTAGGAGCTGGAGGTTCAAGTCTTACTCTCACTTTGAGTCAGAAACTTGAATTGCTGAAAAACCCCACTTTATTATGCTGACACACCTTTTTCATGAAATATCATTTTTCAAATGAAAAAAAAAAATTACCAAACTGCCCTGATCATCTCTGCATATAAGCTTTATAATGATGGTTTTGGGGGAAAAAAAAAAGTTATATGTGTATATATATGCAAGAGACTTAGATACTCAACTTCTAGTGAATTGGAATTAAATGAGCAAGCTAAGTATTTACTAGTAGTTGATGCTGAATAAATTGAAGCATGAGGGTATGTAATGTACTTGAAAGTACTCATCAAACTGCAAGTGGTASCTTCAAATCCTGAAAAGCTATGCAAAAGTGAACCATGTCCATGTAACAAATAGAACTAATCAAACAATAGATGAGTGGTTTTTTGTTAATTGGTATTCTTAAAAAGTAGTTATAATAACCTGAGTATTTAAAAAAAATTGAAAAACTGGATTTAAACTTTGAAGAACAATAAAAATATTTCCTTTCTATTCTGAATATTTTAAAGATTATTTCTTCTACAAGGACATTAAAAGAAAATTCAGAGAGAAAAATCATGCTACGTTTCATATAACGAATATTTTATTCTTGAAATATTGAAACATCTTCTTGTGGCTCCTTTTGTTTCTAGACCCAGAGCTTGGTGAATTTGACTGGAATGTGTAAAAGATGTTAGTGTTGCCAAATATGCATTTCCCTTAGTCAAATACTAAACAAACCACTGTTCAGCCCTCATGTGCTATTGGTACTGATTGCACTGCATCAGATTTTGGATCAATCCTTCACAAATTCACTGTGTGCATCAAGCCTGTTTCTGGCAATTGTTTTACACCTATAGGTGTGCGATTAGCAATTAACTCATTTGGCACTGAATAGCCATTAACCAACTTTTATTTCTTCTGATAGGTGTGCTGATGTGTTCAGGGACTGGTGCCGTGTGTGTTTGGAAGGGGCTGTTACCCACCAGCCACACAGCTCATGTTTCTCTGCATCATTCCCCCGGTTATCAATGACCCTGTACTCAAGGGAGGAAAATGAGATATTCTGCAGTAATTGAGAAAACACTGCAGTATGTGCGATGACACCTAGGCAATCAAAACTAGCTCCATCAAATTGCAGGTGACATTTTCATTAGCTCAACAGCTTCTGGGCTTTGATTAGGAAATGACTCCTGGAAAAAAAAAAAAAAATCATGTCATCCCATAGTTATGTTACAGATGTGGCACCTTTTAATGTGCTTTTTTCAGTCTGCCTTAGTACTCATATGGCAGCTGACAAATTTTATAATTTAGGACATTATTTGGGTAAGTGGTGAGATACTTCTACTAGTACACAGGGAAGATTTTATTGTGGAGTTGTCTGTAGACTAGTTCATGAATATGGACTTTTATGAACAATATATAAAGTATATAGAAAATGGACATTATATAAAGTATTTCTAGGAAAAAAGCATATCTAAAATTTTGTATTTATAATTCCTACCTGTGTTCAAAAGACAGTTTCACTGAACTTTATGATTTAATTGCATGTGAGGTATAGCAAATCTCAAATATGGAAACAATATAAACATAAATAAGTCCAGATAGGTACAAATGGATTATTTCTCTGTAGCTTTGTGTGCATTAGTTAAAATCAGACTTGGGAATTGCCTATCAATCACATTGATCAATAATGTGAAAGTGTGATGTTTCTTTTTCATTAATTGTATCTTTATATACCTGGAAGCTTTTTCTGCTTCTTCCTGGTCCAAATTCAGATTTAAGATTTTCCATGAGTGGGTCACATGAATAGTTTTACGAAGTTCTGTTCACAACAATATCCTTTCATTACCTCCTCCAACTAAGAAAGATTCAATCTCAAAACACTCTGCAACTGCTAATTATTCAGCACATCTCTGTGAAGTAGTTTAGTATCGTCCCCACTTTACATATAAGGCAACAGATCCTACTTAGATCTTGACACTGAGATGCTCAGCAGCAATTCAAATCAGATCGTATGTGATTCTTCTCATCACAGGGGACAGAGTCACTGTCCTGCCACCCAAAGCCAAAAATTAAATCAGGATAGGGATTTGAACTTTGGGCTCCTGCAAGTGATGACTTTCTTCCCCAGCTCCTTGGCTATTCTGGGCTGGCACACTCCCACAGAAGCTGCTCTAATTTGAATAAATAATTAAATATTAATTAGAGCAGAGGCAGGCAGTCACAGCCAAAGAGTTTGGTTTGAATAAATCAGCAATTTCTTGTTAAATAAATGTATTTAAGTAGGAAGCTTTCTGTTGCATTAAAAAGCAGTCTGATTACCTAAATGTAAATTAAAACCTATATGAAATCTCTAAAAAAGACCACAGAGAAATAAAAGGAAAATAGTATTTGCAGTTCATTTTTGATCAGCTGTAAAGCATCTGTATCTTTGGTTTCATGATTCTGCATTCTTGATATAAATTTACAAAATCAAAGACAATACAATTTGAGGAACAACAAAATACATGACAACCTGTTAAAAATTGAAACAGCTGGGGAGCAATGTCCCAAAATGGACTTTGTAGGAATTATTTGTGATTTTTCTGTAGCCCTCGAATGGTCTTTAAGCAAATTCTATTGACTGCTTTTGGTAGTGAACAGCTTGAAGAAAGAGTAAATGAAAAAACAGGCTTTTAGAAAAAAGACAGTAGAAAGCATTTCTTTAATAGAAATGGTGATTTCTTTAATAAGATTAATCTGGTTTGACGCCTTTTGCTTGGATTTTTGCTTTATTATTTTCTTGCCATGTCCCAGAAAAATGTGAGCTATTATACAGCATTAGATGTTAGATGTTGCAGGGAGCAGGAAGGCTGCCTTCAGTTTTGTCTTGGGAGGGAAATCCAGAGAGCATCCCAGTCCAGGCTCCATTTCTGACAGCTRACTTCTCTCTGAGCAGGAGGGTGCGTGAGTGCTTGCAGCTCACAGAGCATCGTGACTGAGCAGTAATAGAGGTATCATTGGTGATATTCTGCTATCTACTCCTTGTAAAACACCAATTCATCATTTTCACGGGGAAAAAGTCATTCTGATTAATTTTTCATTTTGCAAACAGTTTTAGAGCTGTCACTCTTTTTTGTTTTGACATTTTCAAAATTGAAGAGTTCTAGGATTTTGTATGAAATAGGTTTTCTTTTAGAAAGCTAAGGTAATTCCTCGTTGGAAAATATGAAGGGATAACATTAAATGAAAGACAAAATATTGAAACCAAACAATCCAGACGAGCCAGCATAGATTTTCTTTTTTTCTGTTTTCAACATACGAAATATTTTTAACATTTTACATTTTCTTTCCACTCTGAGATAGGAAAAAAATTGAGAAACTTGAAAAACTCTCCTAAGTCAAACAGTTTTTCAGCCTATTTCAGAAAAGTAAGAGCTCCTCATTTGTTGATTAATTCCGCAGTGGGAACAGCCCAGGGTTCACCTCCTGTAACTTTGAACTGAATTGTCCATTTGAAGTACTTACAGAGTGTTTTGGGATACTAAGCTCCAATTTGCAACCTTGGTGAAGTGTTTGAGGTTAGATGGGGCTAGTCTAGACTCTACTTACCCTCTTCCCTGGCCAGACATAGTAATGGGGATGGAAGCAGCACTTTCAGGTAGAGAAATCAAGCCTGTGTGGTACAAAACTGTCAAGGATGATACAGCAAGGCAGGAGTTGCACATGCTTTGGGAATGAAGAGCCTGGGCCACTTAACTGTCACTAGATTTCTTAGCTGATCTGCAGCAGAACTGAAAAACTACAGCTGTTTTTCTGCTTATTAATCCTATGTACTTATAAGCTTACTTATACTTTTATGCATCTCATGAATTGTTTCTCCAAAATACTGCATGTGCTTAAAGCAGATGAGTTCCTCAGACCTTTTATAACAAGATGAGGCACGATTAGATGCTAGAGCGATGCTTCATTTGCATGTTAAGCTAACTGTAACTGGAAATAATTCTCCATGTGGCTGGCTCAACAATTCCAAGTTGTTTTACACCCTGTTCAAAAAGAAAAAGGAGATTATTGACTACTGAGGTTGCAGAAATCTCAGCAAAGGTGTCTGTGTAAGAAAGTGTAACTTATCACAAAGGCTGCATATTTCTCCTCCCTGAATGCAAACACACATTCATATTCTTCTGTGTCTCATTGCTGTATAACTTTTAAAATGCCAGATTATGTGCTGCTTATTTTCCTACACAACATTAAACATTTCTATTAGTGCTGGGGAAGCAGGAAAAACGGTGGTGCTTTGTACATTAAATTAATGCTAAATTTTAAAAGTCCTCCATATTTACCTGGCTGATACTGAGAAGACACAAACTTGGAATGGTTTATGAAAACAAATAGTGTGGGTGTTTTCAAAGTCCTTCCTGGAGATTATGAAATTTCAGTTACTACTTTTGCTGTAGCTGTGAGGTTGATTTTGCAACATTTCTCTTAATTTTTCTCATACCTGCTGTCTCTCTCACCTGGACAATAATTCTTTTTACTCCCTACTTCCCATTAAAAAAAAAAAGAAACTTTAAAGTGTTTGTTTCTGGCCAAATCCATGTTTTTCCCAGGATTTGGCAAAACTTTTTCTGTCTCATTGTACAGCTTCTGTGAAGTTCTCAGCATCTTAACTCTGATTCAGCTCATAGTCCTGCCTAAATATTTTGATAAATGAGTCTGACCACCTCAGCTTTAGAGTACAGTAGATTTGGGTCTGGATCTCTGGGTGAAATACTTTATCCTGGTATTGAAAGATAACCTGGAGCAAACATACCTAATCTGGAAAGTAGTCTGGAGCTAGTCCAGAGGCAAATAGTGAAATTTGGGCCTGTTCTTCATGAGGGCTGGTTTATTTGTAAGCTGTTTGGTCCAATTTTCATTGTCCATGGATATTATAACTGCTAAATTGTGGGGTTTATCCCAGAAAATGTTCTTTTTTTGGCTTTTCCTCTATTTGTGCAAGAGGATATAATAATTCAGTTGGTTTAATTCACCAAGTGTTCATCTCATTCCTGTGAGTGCAATATAATCATCCACCAAGACAAACAGGGATACTCACCTCTGGGCAAATGCTCCATCATTTATCCTATGGTGCCAGTCTCTCTGCAATGATATGATCATTTAATAGCTGATGTCTTCAAGCAGGTAGGCTTTTAAGAGCCCATGGGTTGCTGGCATGAATTTGGCATTTTTATCTCTACTTTTAGTTTCATCCTCCATGATGGGTCTTATCCCTTGTCCTGTGGAGAGGACAGAAATCTCTTCAGCTGAAGCTTTGATGGTCTTATTTGTCCAAATTTGCACTTCTGTCAGATTCTTGGCTGCAGCTCTACATTTCATATGTGAGGCTGTTATGATCCATTTAAATGCCTATGGGGATCTCAACAAGCTTTTTGAAAAGATTAATGACTTAGCTGTGGTTTTTATGATAGTGTTTCTAAAGAAAAGCCTGCATACCTAATAAGGTTATTTCTACAAGCCAAAATTTGCATTGCTCACCACAAAAGACAAACAGATAGACTTTAACTACAAAACATATGAAGGTTTGTTGCCCATTTTTGTCTTTTGGAGATCAGTTTTGTACAAGAAAAGGGAAATAAAGAAGGGAAAAGTGAAATAAGAAATGCATCAGCTTTAAAATGACAGGAGAGGAAGGATATGGATGTGAAGAATTCTTTACTTTAGAATCTTGTACCATATGGATATACCTTTGTTAGACTGTTATTGCCTACAGTGTTATGTTTTTATTTGGACATGACTATAAATAGGAGTAATTTAAAATAATGCTTGAACTTTCATAAGATTTATTCAAGATTTATGTGAGTGGTTAGAAAAAGATTAACTGAATCATTAGCTAAATTGTGTTTCCTAATGCAACCACCAAACAGCAGGCTGGAAGGAGAGAGCTTACATTTGTGCTTTTGTTAAACTGTTGACCTAGTAGAGTACAATTTTTTAAGTGCATCTGAAACTTGTGTGTTATACTCTTTACTGAGTATCAAATATTGGGGATCATCTCACATGCAACAACTGTTTTTGGCTAAAATTTGACCAATGTCTATTCTGATTTTCAAAATGTGACATGTGTTTGCCTAGCGTAAATCTTCTTCATTTATTGTGAAGTTGAGTGGCCTAGTGTGGCAACATCTTCATTTATGAGTGGTACCATGTTAATAATATCAGACTTCTGGCCCTTGCTTTCTCTAGTTTTCTGTCTCTTTTATGTTACATATTATTAGAGTTGATCATTTAAATGAGATTTTTCCTTTTCAAACTGTAGAGAGTCTAAGCTCAATAGGTAGTTTTTATTAGCACTTCTTTTAAGCACGTTCTACAGGTGTATTCCTGTAGGACCAGTAGACAAACCTGAAATTAGAAAATTGAAAATTTAACATAAAAGGAAACTTACAAGGGAAAATAATAATTTTAGACACTGTCATCATGTATTGCCCTCACCTTAACTATATGAAAATGCTAGTAAAATCTCTCCTCCTAAATGAATGTGTGTTAGCAAAAATACCTGCATTTGCAAGTAAATGAAGAAGAAGCAATCCTGATTATTCAGATATAAACCAGAGCAGAACAGATGCACGATTCTGTGGCATCTATTGCTTTTTTCCCCAGTTATATTTCTTTTTTTCTAAACAGATAAACATTTATTTATTTAAGGTATATAGTCACTTTTATTACCATCTTCTAGTTGTTTCAYAAGAAAAATGGAGAAATTATAATATTAGCTATTGAAAATATCTTCCAATATTTGCAGAGTAAATCTGTTTGGAACATAACATGTTGTCTGACTCTAGATGTTATACGTCTGTTGTTTGATTTGCTGCTACAAACAGTAGATGCAACAGAGAAGAGAAATATGGTTACAGACTCTCTACTATTGCAAGCCACTTTTCACAAATGCTGACCATGTCCGGGTTAAGATTTTGTCATTGATGAACAGACTAACAGGAAGACACAGACATCTGCCTGGAGCAAGCAGTGAAGATCCATGGAGTCCTGTTTACTCTACAACCTGCTCCAGTCAAAGGGCAGGAAACATCTGGACAGCTGTGCAGTTTGCCCAGGGCACTCTTCTGCAAGGCCAGAGTGGTGTTCGGTGTGGAAAACGTAACAGAGACTCCTCAGAGCCCTCACTAATTAAAACACGTGATCACATTTGCATTGCACAGGGACATTGCAAACCTGGGATACCACCACAAGACCCAGAAATGGACCTTAATCCTGTCAATGATTCTCCAGCCTGTTTCCCACTGTGATATGTCAGTCGGTACTATGTGCTGGGAATTTACTGGCAGTTGTCCCAATGTCAATATGTGATTCTGACAAGTTCTGTGGGAAACAGAGCTGCTTCAGCCTGACTTCTTCCGACACCTGTAAGGGGAAAGACTTTCTCTGAAGCCCTCTGCCCCAGAGATGCCTGTGCATTTTCATGTAAACAGTCTTTGTGGCAAAGCAGCTGATGCTTGCATGTAGAAGGCTGATTTTTAAAGGCAGATATCTTCTTATTTTAGTCTTATAGGGCTCATTTTATGATGGCCAGGGTTCCCTTTGTTTTTATATGTGGCTGTGTGCACGAATTTTCTAATGAAGGTTCTCAGCATAGTTTTTAATCTGAGTGCTAAACTGAATGAAGTAAAGAAACTGTGTATTATTCATCAAGATGATGCCAAGGTCACAGAAACTTGACTRTACAGCTGCTTATGTGAGTTTTACATCAATCTACATTTTCAGTTATTCCTGATTTGCAATTCTGTCAAGAGAATTTCTCCGCTGAAGCACAGTGTGAATTTACAAAAGCAAAAGAAGGAGTACACCAGATTCACCTCTCAAAGTTTGGGGAGTAAATTAAGAGTCTTTGGTTTTGAATCTTTTGCATTATTTGCTTTTTTGAAAAAAAAAAAAAAAACCAAAACCAAAAAACCCAACCCAAACCAAACCAAACAAAAGAATAAAACCTGTTTTCCTTATTCCTAACACTTAAAGGTTAGTTGTGTGTTTCTCCTTCAGGGTTACCATGGTGATGAGAGCAATGTTAAGGCCTAGCTAGGCAGATACTAGATTAGGCTAAAATCATTTATCCTTCTATTCCCCTGCAAAATGCATGGCCAGAAGATGAATAGCGTCATTCAGAGCACTCACTCCTYTGACAGGCTGCTGTAAGCTCAGCCCCAAGAGTTCACATTAAAACATGGGTAGAAGTTTTGCAGGCCTAAATTGTACTGCAAAAGGAGGCTGGCTTTCAAAATATATCTAAAATTACAAATATATCACTGGAATCAATAATAAAACTCAGCAACAGCAACAATAAAAGCCCCAGCTCTACCCTATCCGCTCAAGAAGAAAATGAAGAGGGGAGAATATGCAAGCAGAGGAAGCTGAATGATTTCTTTTTTTAGTGATGCTGAAACTGTTACTTACTGCAATGCCTCATTAGCTCTCCGAGGCAGGGCTCTCCCAGCTGCATAGGCTGTTTCACAGTCTTAATGCTAACTCTGATTCTGATAAAGTTGCCCCATGACATTGCTGGGCTCAGGTGTCTCTCCCCAACTTTCTCTGATCCAGTTACTATTCTGAGTAATGCTACTGATCTGCCAAAAAGGAACCACAACCACACACTCCTATGAAAATCAGCCTCAAGAAGACTTCAAAATGCTATTTATTTTTTTGCTGTGCTTCCGGGCAGTCATTTGTCTCTGCATCAGGCAGGTGCTTGTCTAACCATGCTCTCAAAGACCCTCAGAAGATAGCTACAGCTACCTTACAGCTCTGGGTTGGAATTACTCTTCCTTTTGGCTTTCTCTTTGAATACAACTTTTAATTTAACTTTCTTTACAATATACACATATATCATTAATATCAATCTTCATTTAATATCAAATAAGTGTGTATAAACTGGTTCTTCAATCACCCCCCAAAAAAATTATTTTAGTACTTCATATCTTAATTTCATTCTCAAATAAACTGTGAGGTTTGTATTGGTACCTTAAAAATGTATTTAGATGCATATAGGCTGGGGTTCTTTATTTAGCTGTTGAAAACCTAACTGCTTTGTGGTATATTTCTCTTAAGCAGAAGTGGAAAAATGTTATCGCTCTCCTTCATAGGTTTGTTTATTTATGGCATATGCAGTTAATGGATATTTCTAATGCCTCTTACACAGTAAGTAGATTACCTGATGCCAGCTATTTAATTTCAAATATCTCACATTTTCTTATTTAGGATCATCAACATATTTTTACATTAATTATTTAACTGCCATTTCCAATCTTTTTAGTCAGGCACGCTTCTGCCTACTCAGGGCACAATTAGTCACTGCATTATTATAGATTTAAACCAGTTTAAGTGAATAAAAAGTAATTTGCACATTTTGAACACAGTTACATTTTGTTCTGAATATTTTTACCCTGAAGATTGGTTTTCAATTTCACATTAAGACATTTTTGTTTTTTAAAATGGGATAGCTAAGGTTTATGCAGATKTTTTCTTATTTTACATACTGAATTACTTTTAAAAACTATCCTTCCACTTGACTGTTGACCCCCTTCTCATCCACCAATAGCAAAAAGASAATACAGCAAGTAAAACAATTCTGAATTAACATTAAGGGATGTAATAAGCCGATTAATACACACAGTCTATCTACTGTACTTGTTCTCATTGGAAGCACAAAATGCATAGCTAACCCTCTTTTCTATAAATGTAGATTCATACCTATTCTATGTCACAAYGTGTGGTGCACTACAACCACCACTTCCAGCCTCTTAGCCAAATAATTTTTTTCTCAAATCGTGTTTATGGATGTTTGATTCAATAGTTGTTTGCACTGATGATTTTGGAAAGAATTGTGCATCAGAGGTTGGGAGGATGAAAGGCTGAAGCTCTGTGTTTGAGACACAGTTGARGTTTTGTTCCATGTTCTTTGGTCCCAGGTATTACTGTAATACTAATCATAAGAGAGGGTAAATTTATAAACAGTAGAATATTTGCCCTGATGCAACTTGAAAATGAAAAATAAAATATGGTCATGCTATTTCTAAGCATTTTTGAGACCAGGAGACAGTAGAAGCACACTAAAGAAAATCAACAGCTAAGAAAAATATCTTAAGCTTTGGGAAGAGCACTTCTTCATCAGGATACAGGTCAACTCTCTTTTTCAACTTTCAATGGGATTGTAAAATGAAAGGGGACTTATTTCATGACCCCTATTCATCTTTCTTATCTGCATTTCTTTTTGCTGTCTTGCAAAGCAAACTTTGACTCTTTTGGAATATTAACCTTGATTGTGCAGCAAGAGATACCTTTCTCCTTCTTAATTAACCATTAGGTGTGTATTCATGAGCAAAAGTTACAAATATTACAGGATCTCTAATGTGCTTCTTAGAAAGGTTTATTTTATTATAAAGCTTTCCCTAAATTTAAGAATGTAAGAAGGATCTGTAATGGACATGAAAGTAAGTTACGCTAAGACATGTGAAGTGAAGATTTTCCATTTTATTCCCAGATGATTGAGTCTTTCTTTGAGTAATGTCATAAAGAAATAACTCCATCAGTGGACGAAGTTTAAATATATTTCCAATTTGTTATGCTTAAAAAATAAATAACCAAATGAAGCTTTCACAAGTACATACAAATTTCTCTTAATTTGTTCCTTTGTCCTCATGCTTATGCGTTCCTCCGTGAAGGGATATTCTTTTTATTAATGCAGTCCTAGAGAGCTGCTATTTGGCTTTCCATCTACTGTTTTTCATGAGGAAAGTCAATGGAACTTCTGTCAGTAACCTCTATCATATTGTTCTGAAGTTTCCTAAAGTAAGAGTCAGCAAAACATCAGATAACAAACTCCAATGAAGTGTCTCTTGTGAGGCTGCCAGCCCTTCAAGGCTTTCACATGCTCCATGCTCCATGAATTAAATGGGATGAGCACTGAGGTGGCAGGACTCTGAAGGAGGGCTGACACTAAAGCAGCACCGGTTGTGCCACCGGTGCTAGAATTCTGTGCATCAGTTTCATTTCCAAAACCTCATTTTAATGGTGTAACTGCTTTTGCACAGAGGATGGCTGTGACTTCCTTTTTTGCTGTTATTGCAAAATCTGCTTGCCTCTTTTGAAATTTAAAATTGTTCAGTCTCAACTAGCAAWAACTTGACCTTGCAAAACTTTACTAACACAAATAGTCTCAATCATAAAAGCAGAGCTGTTTGTGTGTATAATTATCCCTCATATGAGTAGAAATATACAAGACTGACCTTTAAAACATGCTCTCTGGGCTATCATAACTTAAGAAAAAGAAGAGTATTTTTCTCTTTTAATCTAGGTGGCAAAGCTAGCAAATAATTTACGGTATGAATTTATTTCTTTTCCTTTTTTGAAAAACAAATCTTAATAATTGACTTGTTTTAATTTGAAAAGATATTATTCTGAATATAAAGTATGTGCTTTTTCATGAAAAATTTAGTAAGGCTGTTTTATACTGTAAATGCATTCACTATGTATCAGCAGCACCCACATTAACCCAGCAGACTGAAACAGCTCCATCCATCGACTCAATGGGCCGTGAAATAAAAACGTTCTCTCCATAAGCATTGACACACTAGACCTCAGTGGATTGAAGCTCCCATGATGAGTTACCAAGTGAATGATACTCTAATAAGACCTTTTTTAGGCCCTGACATGACAGATTTACAGTACCAAAGGAATAGAATGAAGCTTCATTTTTTCAGGGTTCTTCAGTTTAATGTATATTTGATAGTTAAAGTAGTTATATTTAGAGGTCATTTCAATGCTGTCCAAGCTTCATGTGAAATTTTCAAAAATGCTTTTTTTTACTTATGAGGCTAAATCTAATTTTCAGTAGACATTTGGGGTACAGACATATTCCTATTACTCATTGCAAATGGCTAGAGCAGATTTTACATGCTCCACCCTTCTGTCAGCTAGTAGTTACTGTCTCTCTGCAGGACTGGTGTACAGACAGGGTATGGATTGAATGAGTCCTATTCACACTTCAGTGTACAGTTGTCTTAATTAAAACTGCCAGKTAAGGTGGTTTGAGTGGCTGACGTTGCACTGTAGAGGATTAGGGAGTAATGTGTGTCCCATCCTTTTGTCTGAACCCTGGCAGTGATAGTCCTCAGCTTCTGCAGAGGACTTTTCTACGTGCCCTAGAAATAAAAAGTCAAATGTGCACTGACTTTCAAAAATACTATCTTTAGATTTATTCTTACTCTCAACCAAAGCTCCAAAGCTCCAAACACTTGATTCAGTTGTATCTCTGCTTCCTTTCTCGCCCTCGCTCCCTCAGCTGCAGTGCTAGCCTGTCTGAGGGTAGAAATGTGTATGCAAATAATACAGCAGATTGTGCTTGATGCAAAGCACATTTTACTGTGGATGCCAAGCATTTCTCAACCAATATAGAGCACAGCATTGCCTCATGAAGGCAGGTGAATCTTTCTTGCTGGAAAGATTAATCCTTGCCCACTCCCTGCATGGTTCCAGTCACTCTGGGTCATTCTCAGACCACTCACTGCAATGGACTTAGGCACCTATAACAGTRTCTAAATTCAAGGAATTGGTGAGAGCTGTGGATAGCCTGCTGCTCCTGAATAGTCAATGCAGTAAAGCTGTTAGGCACTCCGGAGGGTCTGCAAGCTCAATCTCTCTAAGGGTCTCTAGGTAAYTTGGAATTTTTCCAGTATCATGGGTTATGACCGTGTTGCCAAAGGCTTTTATTGATACACATTTCCCATGGCTCTGGCTATCTTTGTTATTCCTTGTTGTTGCTTCATCCCTATTAGGAAGGGTAAGGAGAGCATATATGTTACCACTAGAAAGCTTTCCAGTTCTTTCTGCCCTCCAGATAGGGTGGATGTTGTCTACCGTAATATAAAATTCATCCAAAGAATTTCATTTGAAAGGCAGGAGGTCCCTGAAGATACCAAATCTTTCAAAACCAGATTTTCACATTTCAGCTTCAGAATTGCGGGTTATAGACTGGTAGGTTAAAAAAGACTATAAGTTTAAGTTGGACAAGGCACTCGCTGCTGCACTGTGATTCTTACTAGGCGTTCAAAATACGTGTAAAGCTGCTAGCATATATAAGAGCAGAAGTCCATTTGGGTTTGCTTGTTGTCACCTTCAGTTGCTTGCTCTCAACTGGGTTTCATTTTGATGGGACTGTCTGTTAGGATCCCACTGACAAAGCCACATGACCAGTACTTGTGATCCCCAAAAGGAGCTGCTAGGGCAGAGAACTCTTCCCACTCCCTCCGAGGTCTGTGTCTGCTACTCTGCATTTTGATGTTGATCATAGCCTGCACAGCCAGACCTGTATCGAGTCTTTCTGTGCACCTGAGACAGTAATGAGGCACCTCGATGGGCTCTTGTGCTGCACCTACACATGCTGGCCCAGCTCGCATGTGCGTCTGTTCCCACCCACTGTGGCCCAGGAGCATGAGTGATCTAGAGCTGTGGAGCTCATCTGACCCCTGAAAACATGCAATAGTAAAAGTCCATCTCTACACAGAGTCTTATCACTTGCTTAATATATTTTAAAAAAAAAAAAAAAATTCAACAACTATATGGCTCCCAAAGGCAAAATCTTTTTAATCCAGATATGATCATGACATGAAATACTGCAAGAAGCTGGCCATCAGAGATAATCAAGCTGTATGTTTTTGTGTTAGTGGATACAGCAGGGAAGTGGCCATTCCTACATATGCCTGCTGCTAACCTTTTACCCTGGGGGATAATTGTTTATAATTAGGTCAAAGAAGAAAAGAGATCTCACTATTTCCTTGTCAATAAACAAGTTAGAGAACTTTTCAAAAGGATGCTGTAATTATGACAATTTTGCTGTGAGCCAAGTTTATCTATACATAGTTAAAAAATAATAAAAAACTTCATGAGACAGACCAGATAAGTATCTCTGGAGAGAGATGAGTCCTGATTGCTAACTTCTCCACAGTGTCTCCATACCCATGGAGACTACAGCTTTATAAAATGAAAAGTAGCAGATAAAGAGTTAGCTTGCTGTGGAGATTGGAGATTATTTTATTAATTTAAAATTTATAATGTCTTAAATTTTATCTGCTATAAATTGAATTAATCGAACCATGATGTGTTGAAGTATTAATAAGCTTTCAGTTAAACTTTGGCACAGTGTTCTTACTCAGTTATTCTTTCCACTACCAGCTAGAAGGAACCCCTTTTATAATACAGCTGTAAATGTTGGACCCCAATTGTCACGTTATAATGTGATGATAATATAATGCACATTCTGCAAAATATCTGTAATTGTATGAGGCATCATAATGGCTCCTCTAGTATTATACAGCTTTAAATCTTTATTTATATGGAGGTTATTTCTTAGCATTCATATTATTCTAACAGTAATTTGTATTTAATATCACACTGTGTCTGCTTTTGATTATATTTTATAATAAAAGGTGGCAGGATTAGTTATCAGATGATGCTTAATTTGCATAATGAGCTAACTGAATCTTCTGAATTTGGAAGCAATCATCCCAGAACCTTGTTTTTGAAAACCCATAGTCCCAAGTACCAGGGACAAACACCAGTCAAAGGGAAGTATTTCCTGGAATGCAGGGCAATTCAAAGCAGAATTTATCGAACTTCTTCTTCAATAGGTTCATATGTCAGTTGTGAAAGAAATCAGATATTTGATAGATGGCATATAGTGGTAACAAATTCCAGAATGCCTGTTTTAAGTTGATCATCAAAAAGTTCACCTTTCCTGAACTCTTGCTTTAACCAGTGTCCCTAATTTCAAAGTGAACTCCATGTCTCTGTGTGAAGTACATTTTTATATATATACATGCACATATATGCATATGTTACATACTACATATGTTTGTGTATATTAAAGTAGATATTTATATGCATATTGCATATATTGTGTGTATGCATTAAATTTCTCAAAGTGTATAATAAGCAACATTGGAAATTCTTATGCAGAGTGATTTATCTGATGTGTAATAGCTGATTTTTAGACCCTGAGAATTTTCCACCTCTCTCCCTGAAGTCTGAGCAATAGTTTCACACAGCTCACTTGTTAATTACAGGGTGCCATCCTCATCCTGAAGTAATTTACATAGSCTGGCAGTCATTGTAATACCCAGTATATCCTCATAGCTGCTGGATCTAAATCCACTGCAAATAGCACTGGTGACAACAGGTAACCCTATCTAATGTATTTGTATCATTTGTTACACAATATAATTAACATAAGAAAAATATTTATTTGAAAGCTATTATACTTGCAGATTTCACTGTTAAATGACCACTCTACCGCTGAGTCAGGTGCTGGCAGAATCTAACTCAATGTGCAATGCTCCCTGTTGTTTATTTGGGTTTGATTTTTGTGTGTGTGTGTGTTTACTTTTGGTGTTATTACTCTCTTTTTAGGAGGGGAAAATATAAATATATGGTATAATATAAAATATATTTATATACACACATATATAAGAAACATACTTATAGTATAAAATATATTCATATGTAGATGTATACATGCAAATTTAGGCTTCTTAGACAACCTTCCTATTGAATGGAGGGCACTTCAGACCCATTTCACTTTGCATTTTGCCCCATGTGATCAGTTTTGGTCTTTCATGTGCAGTTACAGGGCCAGTGTGGCAACATAAAAAACATAATTTTAAGGTCCACATAAACAAATATGCCTCAATCACAATGTTTAAAATGCTCTAAATAGGTGCTACCTCTACAGTGGCTTCTGTAAATTTATATTTTATCTGGAGGATTGAAGTTTAGTTCTAAACAACTAAGTATTAACAAAATGCAACAATACACTGTTTCTCTATTACATGCAATCTTAGAGCTACTTGTATTTAAATTAAGTTGTGCTGAGGATCATCTGCCCTAATGTGTACGGACAGCACTGTTCCTGTGAATACTTCTCTTGCTAATCTCAGGGACCTAGATCAATGATTTCTACAGAAGAAAATCACTAAAGGTTTAGGGAGGAATCATACTTCACTGTTATTCCCCCCGTATTGCTACCTCAAGGTCTCCTTGTCAGACTGTGTGTGTAATAGAATGGGCAAAGGGTTTATTCTCCTGATTGAAGTCCCTCAGGTACCTTTAAGTTTTCATTGAGATACTGTCTCTCTTACTGTGTTATATCTCTAAGTCACTGATCTAACCTGATGGAGCCAAATTTCTGCTAAGCAGTGGAAGAGTCCAGCGAACGAACGCTCCCTTCTGAAAATCAAATCCCTGACTGTGCAAGGTGAATTAAAAAGATGTAATCTTGTGGTTAGGGCACTGCATTAGGGTTTGGAAAACAGAGTTTCACTGGTCAGCTCTGGGCTCCTTTGAAAATGACTTTGAGTCAGACCCTTAAATGTATATRAGTCTATGTTTTGCTAACACTGGTGGAGTTTATGCGTTCAAGATGCAGATTCTTGGAATCATCTAGGGTTCTTTTTGTTGATGTTGTTGTTGTCCAGTAAATCAGAACAATAGGAGGCTATTCTGCTAGAAATAATTCTGCTGCTACCCTTGGAGAGGTATTATGACCACAAGTATGTTCAAATAAGATAGACCAACAGAGACAAAATCAAATCAATCTGGGGAGGATACACATGCAAATAGCTGTTAGATGATGTTGTCTTAATGGTTGAAAGCACAACAAACCTTTAGTAGCCGAATTTCATAGGTTTTCTTTAATTTAAATATGTATAAGACAAAAAAAGTTGTTTGAACTGGGACTCCTTATGTTCAGTTTTATTTCAAAATAGATAATATGTTTTAAGTAGCAGACCCCTAAAGAGAGTGCTGTCATGTCAAGTATGTGTACTTTGCAAAGTTACAGGTTTGCAAGAGAAGGGACTAGACAGACAATTAAAAAGAAAAAGTAGGAATGCCATTCAAATAAATGTCTGAGGTTGTTTTCTGGAAATTGGCTGTTATCAGAAATATGTTTTCTATTTTTGAGGGTTTTGGGGTTCTAGCAGGAGTTGGCTATCAGATCAACTGAGCAATCTTGCTCAGCATTCAGAACATCTCGTACAAGTGCRTAAGTTAGGCACCTTGACCAGGTTTCTCTGTTGAATGACAGGGAGCAAAAGCACCTGTCATTACTTTGAATTGCTCAAGTTCTTACTCTCTTTAATTTAGAAGCCAACGCTATCACAACTTATGAGTTATGAGTGTCCCATGCAGTTGATGTGTATGTTTAAAGATTTCCAACTGGATAGAAGGTGGCCTTGACATTTTTTTAGGAGGTCTCTGGCACAGTGGATTCCTCTCCAGAACAATACGATGATAGAAGAGGCTTGGAAAGTTTAAATAAACATCTAGCCTGAAGAGTTTATTATCCAAACTGAAGTTCAAACTTCTCTGTATTCATTAGTGTTTTGTAGCTGTTAGTGTTTAGTCATCCAATGTTCAAATTAAGGATTTTTTGTCACAGCAGAAGTTTGCAGTCTGGGAACATGGTCCGGAGGAAGCGAAGCATGACTAAAACTCTGGCAGACAGATTATTGGCTGGTGTTGTGCAGGAGGAAGTCTCTAAACTAAGAACCCTCAATCAATCGAGACAGCCTGTACGTGGCTGGGACTGGGAAACTGAAAACTTCTGAACCACAGCTGGTGGTGGGAGTTAGAGCCTAAAAGCTGCAGCTAAAGATCTTTACTCAGACTGTGGATTTTTGATCCTGAGATGTAGCAGTTAAAATAAATCCTAGAATGTGTAACCAGTTCGTGATTACATGAGCTCGATATSTGAATCATATCTGTAGGAATCAGCTGATGGTGATGGATAGTTATATGCCCTCTCTGTGGGATCTAAAAGACAGTGCCCTCAAATAACTTGCTTGCATCCCCTCCAAAACAGGGAGTAGAGTATTGGCCGTGTCAGCATTTGCCTGCTGGTCTGTAACAACTTTTGAATTGATGCTGAAAGTAGTTCTACCTCACTCACAAAAGAAATGGAGACCTGGAGAAATCCTTTGCTTGTTTGGCGTCCTGACTTACTGGGAAGGCATTTGGGAGAGTGGTGTGAGAAGTGAAGGAGACTGCAGAAATTTTAGGCCAAGCCAGTGCCGTGGAAATCTGAGGTTTCTGATATACCTTGTAAAAGCACATTTTAGCAGTTTGCACAGATAAGCTATTCCATTTATTACTGTAATGGTAGATGGGCCAGTGGATACAACAACTGCTAAATTTCAGGGCTTATCCCTAGAAAGTTTACTTGTCCTTCTGGCAGTTTTGGAACACTTCGTATGTGTCTTTTACTGTAGCTGACATGGGGCAGCACATGGTGAAAGTTCTTCTTAGGCTTAGATATACAACCAAGTTACCCTGGTTAAACACTGCAGTGAATCAGCTGTCTTAATTAACCATGAGCTTGCTATCAGTCTGCAGGAATTACAGCAACTGCACTTTAGTCTCATCTTTCTCTATAAAGATTAAGCTGCTTCTCCTTACCTTGCATGTGATGCGCTCTAGGAAGGTGGACCACAGAGTGCTCTGTCTCGGGCGATGTTGACCTCAGTAAACTGATTCTGCGATCGATAGCAACTGCCCATTTACTGTGTAAGAAGTTCACTGCTAGTTCTGACACAAACCAGAAAGTAAAATATCCTTCAGCTTCACACCCATAAAACGTTGCTGGTGACCTCCTAGTCTCACATGTAAGAAATCAATGCTGGGTTCATTTATTTGGAAACGGTTGTGTTTTACCATTTCCTAAAGTCACTATGAAAATTTTATGTAAAGAGAAGGTGGTGCTCTGCTTATAATTGAATTCATGGTGAATTATTTCATTCAAAATATCTTAGAGTTAAGCAGTCTATAAACTATAAGTACATTTTCCAAACTAATCCTTCAACACAGAACACAGCACGTCTGTAGATCACTTTCACGCTGCAATACAAATCTGTCTGCAGACCAAGTAATGGCACGACCACTCTTTCCAGACATGCTGAAGAGCTAACACACAGGGAATTAAACAACGAGTATAGACAGAAAGCAATCTTTCACATCATTAGTAATAGATACTTTCTGTGTTTTGCGATTTTAGTCAAAGTGTGAGCCTGCATAATTAGGAAGACATTTGCACAGATGTGAAGTAACCAGAATAAATTAGGTGAAGAAACAAAAATGCAAAAGCAACAGTCTCGATTTAAATAATATCCCTGCTCATAGCTTGGCTAATTTACTGTGGTAAATTACATGATAAACATATTATACTGATTTCTTATGTACCAGAAATTTTTCTTCTGGGGTTTGCTAAATGTTTGTTGCAGCAAACAGGAATATTTAAGAATACAGTGTGGCACTGTCATCTTTCCAGTTACTATTATTTATCATTTATATTACAGTAACATCTATTGCCTGCCCACTGATACAGATGCAGAGAATGGTTCAAGTCCAGCCTCTAACTAAAATATAGAAGCCAAGGAGAACTGCCAATTTTATGAAAATTGAAATATTTTGTGGCAAATAAGATTTTGTAACCACTTATTTTTGTTTATCACCAGCCTTCTTTCCTTGGAAAACAAAYCATGCTGTTTTCAACTTGCAAAAAAGGCATAGACAGCCCGTGTTGTGACAGGTTGTCTCCAGAAAGTCGTACTCAGGCTGGCTCAATGTCTTCGATAATCGGTAACAGTCTCAGTTTACTCTATGGTGAGATATGTTCAGTCTAGTTGAGTTTGAATGTTTGTTCAATTATTTTTTTGTTGTTGTTGTTTGTTTCTGGGCTTGGAATCTGCAGATTTATATGTGTGTCCCTGAGTCAGTAATTCCTGCTGTCCAGGCTATGTAAAAATAGCAGTAAAGGTTGTTTTGCTACATTAGAAAAAATTCTCTGTGGCACAGGAGCGTTTTTCCTGTGGGTAGTCATGGAGCTGAGCAGACCCAGGGTGAACCTGGAGAAGCTTAATATAAAAAAGAAAGGAATGGTCCTCGTTTGGTTTTCGCATGCTTTCTTTGTGTTCTTGGCAGGCTTTTTTGCTTTTTATTCCATGGTTCTTGCATTTTAGGTGTGTTTTATTGGTGTTTTGGGTGAGTTTTGGTGTTATTTTTGGCTGCTTTGTGGTTTTGGAGGGTATTTTTGAAGTTTTGTGAGGTTTTTTGCATTCTTGGTGCATTTCTTTTGCAATATGGCTTTTTTTTGTGTTATGGCATTTTTTTTTTCATCATGGTGTTTTCTTGGGCATTTTTGGTGCTTTCTTTGCATTTTTGGTGCGTTTTTGGCTTTTTTTCCCAGCTTTGGCTTTTTTTGTGAATTTAATTTGTAATTTTGCTCTTTTTTACTTTTTTTGGTGGGCTTTTTAGTGTGTGTCTTTTGATTTTTTTTTTGTGGTTTTGCAGATTATATGCATTTTTTCCTTTTTTGCATTTGTTTCCTTTTTTTTTTTTTTTTTTTTTTTTTTGTTTTTTTTTTTTTTTTTTTTTTTTCCATTTAGGGGCTTTTTGCTGTTTTGCAGGAATTTTGGAGGCGTGTTTTGCTTTTATTTGTGGTTTCCTTTTGCTTTTTGGGACTGTTTCCCCTTATTGCATTTTCTTTTCCTTTTTTAAAATTTTTGGACTTTTTTCCCCTTTCAATTCTTTTTTTTTCTTTTTTTTTTAGTTTTGGGTGGGTTTGGCATTGAATGGCATTTTTCATTATTTGACAGTTTTGGTGTTTTGGGGCATCTTAGGGTACTTTTTGGCATTTTTGGTGTTTTCTGGCATTTTTTGTGGTTTTTGTTTTTGGCATTTTGGGGCATTTTTGGTGCATTTGCCAGTGGTTTTTGGACTTTTTTGGACAGTTTTGGCATTTTTTGTGGTTTTTGCTATTTTTTACATTTTTAGTGTGTTTTTTCAGCATTTTGGGGTATATTTCAGCATTTTGGGGTGTTTTGAGGGGTATTTTTTGGCAATTTTTTTTCCTGCAATGCTTTTGCCATCTTGACAGTGCAGATGATAATTATTTTTGGACACAGTGCTGAAGGCCCTAGTGAGACAACATTCTGGGGACACTGCTGCAGGTACCGTGTGCTCTGGGACTGGCCAGCATGTCTTTTGCAATTCAGCAATTTGGAGAGAGGAATTARAACAGTTGTTGTGTGAGTAAGTGATGCTGGATTCTTTGCTTATGAGACAAAATAATGTGACCTGATCCTGGAAAAACTGGATGTGATTTCAGGTTGAACCTGCAAGAAGGGTGCCTAGAAACCTGAGAGCGTCCCCCGCTCCATTAAGTGCTTTTGAAGGCCTCTGGCACACACATGGTCTACAGGACGTAAAGTGCTCTCCACTGGACTCAAAGAAATCTCATCTCTCATCTGGCTCTCAGAAGAGCTCTTTCCCCTCTACCCTCTACCAGTCACAGTATCCTGTCTGAGAGGATGCCTAAAATGCTTGGGAGAATGCTGTGGAGTCTCTGAAATGCTCACATTCTGGGTACTAACTGAAAAAACACTTTTGGCATGAAAATTCTCAAGCCGCATGAGGAGTTTTGTCTTTGTAAATGCATCCGCTTTAAATCTGTTCCTCTCGTTCCACTGATACAGAGGAGATGCACTGGTGTGGTCTCATACATGGTATCTATTTGACTGGGGGGGGTCCCTGGGATTGTATGCAATTTCTGTGGCAACCAGTGTTTTTTACTGAAAAGCTTGGTCTGTCATASTGATAATAACTTTTATAATTTGTGCTGCAGCAATGCCCAGAGGGTCGTAATCTGACTGGGGACTCTCTGTGCCAGGCACTGCTTAGACATGGTGTAGCGACATTTACAATTAAATTAAGCTAGCTAAAAATGGGAACCTCTCTTGCATGCACAACAGGAGAGAAGGGAACTCCGAAGCCAGCTGGGATTGCCCATCTTAGCCATCAACCCGTTCTACAGTATCAATACAGCAGTGATCACAAGAGAGGTGGGTCTCAGGACCCCAGGTGGGGGTGACATTGTTACTTGAATTTGTAGTTAGAACAGCACAGATGTGAAATGCTTTAGGACCACAACCTGAGGGCCTGATTTTAAATGTAAACATGCCCAACAGGAGGTGGCCCAGGATATTGGAAGATGGACAAATGGAAGTAATAGTTTCTCTGTTTGATATGGAAAAGTGAAGAACAGTGAGAGCGAGCAGCCTGTGTTTGCGAAAGAAATGTGCAGCAGAGATGGGAGCCCAGCAGCCCAGACCCTCAGCCAGGGTCACCCTTTCCATGGTATATCTGCACTGTCCCCTGTCCCTGATATGCGTGTAGCCATCAGTGCAGTCCTGAGTGAGATGCAAGCTCAGGTCCTGCGAGCAGCCTGGCTGGTTCTCGCAGTGCTCTGCCCCAACGCGGGGCAAGGCGAGTCGAACCCCAGCGCTGAGGGGCTCCAATTCCAGATATGCTCAGTGACAGCCACTTSCCATATGCATTTTTCAATGCTGACATTTCATTACTTCCAGTAAGAAACACCCTGTAATTCCTTCTGAGAAGAGTATGCAGGCTTGACTGTCACGTTGTGGAGGGTTTGAGACTGGTGTTAGTTTTGATGGACTAAAGGGACAGTTGCTGCAGTATATGTCCAAGCAGCGTTTCCACTGAAACTACTGGGACTACAGAATGCAGCCTGGGTTTCCAAATCTTAATTAAATGCCCAATGAACTAGAACAACAAAATAGCAGCTAAAGATAATGCAGGTTTATTTTCTTTTTGTTTTGCTTTTAATCAGGTGCTATCTAAATGACAGATAACTGTAATTCCGTAAATGCATGTGGTAACTAAATGACAACATGATACTTCTTTCTGTTGCAGAACATTGTCTACAAAAATTCATCCACATTTTCACAGATTGTTTTGGAGAGATAGATGAACACATTCATAATGCTGAAATCATAGTTAGAATCATTTATGGCCCACCGAGTTTAACCACCAGGTGTTGCATTCATGCCCTAGCAATKTATTTAATAATGTTTTCCCACCTTGAAACATACTGTATCATCCCAAATCATCTGTTTGAAATGGTTGTTTCAATTGCTCAGTTGGCTCTTGCTAGTGTAATTTAATATTTTCATTAGCTCAGTAAAAGAAAGAATTTAAGGTCTTCTATGTTTCAAAGGCATAATGTGTGTCATGGTGGGAATCGGGTAGGATTTACTATTGTTTAATGAATAATTTACGGATCCTGTACAGTAATTATATAGTGTAATTAAATTATTTCAAATTCAGTTTCTAACTTTGTTTTCTGAATAGACTTAATTTGATCTTTGGGTAGGGAATAACTTTCTTTCAGTTAAGTCCTCTGTAGGCAGAATAGAGAATATGTCATTTGAACATAGATGGCTTGGGACTTCATGGGTAAGAAAAACAAAGAGCTTCCTTGTTTTGATCTATTCTCTGTTTGACAGCTTGTGTTCAGCATGGGGAAGTCACATAATTGCTATCAACTGCTCACTGAATTAGCTTATTTAAAATCTTTTTCAATAAATATATTATACAGCTATTAACAATAGACTTGTAGGTGAAAAAATACTCGTGCTCAATTTCTCAATGGGAGTTTCCATTTACCACAGTAATGCATGCAAATCCTCCTACAGAAAATAGAGCTCATATATGGATTCAACTATAAACCAAATATTTGCAGGGCCTGATCAATTAACTCTTACTGAGGCAAACTGACATGGAACTCAGTGAACACATTATTAATGTAGCAGGTGTGCTTTGGACATTTCTGGCCCTTTTTTCATGCTCTTTTTGGAAGAATCCAAGCTGAGACTTCACGAATTACAAAATTTCCAATCCTTTTGTTCAGTCATCTGGGAAAATAAGTAAATTATTTCTATCTTGGATTAATTCAGAGTTTTCTTCTGTTGGCTAGCAGGCCTTCCCAAGGACACCTGTTTTATCTTGCAGTAACTTCATTACAGTTCCTTAGAGGACCCCGTTCTGCCACAGACCACAGCCCAAGACCCAGCAGATTACACCTACCACTGGACCTCTGCACTGGTTCTGTGACTGTCACAAATGGGTATAAAAATTAACCAGCTCTATATTTCTTATCTTTGAGGGTAAGAGGGAACTCTATTCAGGAAGAACAAAACCTTGGAAAATTACATACCTGAAAGTTGCTAGCCACTGAATTATCACTGAATTAGACCACAGGCACAGTTTTGGAGACGGAATTAAAAATATGTTCCAACGTTTAAAAATTTCCTTCTCTTCCTGCATGGGAGTAAGATTCAGCTCTGAGTCTTCAGTGTGAAAAGCTTCTGAACCTGAAGTCTTGGTTCAGGTCCATCTCTCACTGTGCTTAGCAGTAAATAAAAAGATTTTCATGGCTGATTTAAATAGTTAGGAGGCCTGAGCCAGTAGCTAAACAGTCAAGGTCTGAGTATATCACAAAATGTCAGGGAATGAACTGTACTTCTGAAAGAGGGAACCAGCAGCAGAGCGTGTGCACTCTGTGAGGCGTTAACCAGCAAAGTCTGCACCTTCACTTCCAGAAAAATGAGTGCTTTAAAAACACACTTCAGTATAAACAACCCCGCTTTTTCATGGAAAATTAAATAATCATGTTTTAAGGGAAGATTGTTTATTTCTTTTTTTTTTCTTTTTTTTTTCTTTTTTTTTTCTTTTTTCTTTTTTTTTCTTTTTTTTTCTTTTTTCTTTTTTTTTTCTGTAAGAGTTTTAAGTAGGCAGCCCAAATTAATTTCTTCTCTAATTCAAGTTTTAAAAATGTGACTGCGTTCAGGATGGACCATAAGAGAATGCAACCTGCCAGCTTAATTAAGCTTCTGGAATGCTTCTGGGCAAAATTAATATATGTGGATGAAAGCCAAAATCAGCCTGACTGAACAGATTTTAGCTAGCACACAACAACTCGGAGAAACACAGGGACCTTAAAGTACCCAGCCTAGCAATATTAATTACAGTGGTTAGAGAACTGTCTATCCTTTTTGTGGATGCCAATCTGCATTTATTGTTGTTTATTTCCAAGCCAATATGGTTATCAGAACAATCTTAGAGTTAAATTAAAAATTAGAAAATGATTTGTCATCATTTTCTGCTTCAAACTCTTGATAAACAGCAGCTGATGAAAATAGAAAGCTAGACTTACTCAAATAGCCTGAGTGTGAAACTGAATTAGTTCATAATGCAGTAAAGGCCTCTGATATTAATGTCCTTTATGAACGTGGACTCCTAGCTTGGCCTTTATCTCTTCCTAGAAAAGGGTCTCTGAATTAAACGCTTTCTTAGTCTTGTCACCAGACACTGCTCCGGAATATTTGGAGTCTTTAGCAGTGCTTCGCATAGGCTGCATTTGCTTGCCACAGAGAGAAGAAAACTTAACACATATTGTCCTGCTATTTGATTCCCTAATTCTTCATGTCCATGCCTTGCCACGGTGATAACTCTACTGCAGTCCTGTGTACTCCAGTGCTTTGTTTTGCAACATTAAAATGGAGGTTAGGTGGCAAAGATAGATTTTTTGGCTCAGCAAAATCAAAGAGCTCATCCTGACATCTTTACTGAAACACAGCTCCCATTGCCTGCAGAGGCAAGTTTACCCAAGAAAGAAGGCCGGGATCAGAGCATTAGGGGAAAATTCTCACATATATCTCTGTTGCATATTTCCAACTTGTGTTGTTGATCAGGTCTAGTGAGTAACCATGRGAGGTTCACGTACTGAAAATACAGGATTGCATTGTATTATATGCACATGGTAATTATAGAGAAACTGATTAACTAATGTCAATGCAAAACAGAGACATTCTGGTCTTTTAGTTACCCCCTTGAAGGGGGCCAATCTCTCTCCTGTCCTGTGAAATCTCTCCTCTTTTGTGAAAAGGGCTTTCACAAAAGCTCTGCTCCCCAGTATAAAGTGGCCTAGGGATACTCTGAATTAGTGCACTGCAGGGTCTGCTTTCACCAAGCCTCTCCTGGAAAGGTGAAGAGGTCTTTGTGAGTGACACCCCCCTGGCATTTCTCCAGAATATTTTTGATGATGAAGGTCCCTTATCAGAGAAAATTACACTTAGAAAACATTCTGGAACCAGAAATCATATCTTCTGCTTTTCCTTTGCATTGTGGTTACCAGTAAGAACTTGGTATTTATCAAGTTGAAAACAGTAACTGATTCACCCAATTTTCTTCTGTCATCGGTAGGTTGTGAGCTTTAAAAGGTGACCACTGACGAACAGCCTATTCCTGACAACTCTGTCCTGTCACCAAGCAGTGGCAAAAGCTTGTCCGACTGAACCAGGTATTTTCAAAAGCAGGAGAAACACTGGAGCCTGCTTTCCCACGCGTTATAGTGCTTGTTTGGATTTTCTAACATCTAAGTAATGGGCTCTTAAGCACTCGCCATCTGACAAATACACACAATATAATCACAAACATTTCCTTTCCTTACAACRCTATGCTGAAAGTATGGGTCCAGTTGACCACTATGACAGTTCAACAGATTTAGTGATGTCAACTTGTTCTGCAACTGGCGTAGTGAAATTTTGGTCAGATTTATAGCTGAACACAAAAAAGACTTCAAAATGGTTTTGAAGCAACAAAGATATATCTTTTCCTTTCAAAGCCTTGTATCACCTTCTGGAGTACAAAAATAATACTTGCACATCATGTCAGATCCCTCTCACTTTTTCTGGGCTTTAGCGTGTCAATTGTTATGAATAATATAGGAAGGATATCTGTTTCCCAAAGAAGTCTATAAAAAAACTCCTACTGATTTCAAAAAGAAAGTCCTCTCCCTAAGCTCAGATCAACCACGCTATGGCAGTACACTGCATACAGAATTTACAAATACGTATACAAATATATACACACAAATATAAAAACCATGACATTATATAATAATGTTAAAAATGAGAGTCTGGTACTTTTATCTCATAATTTCTAATCACATTTCATTAAGATTAATGGCACCTTATTTCCCTTGTGTTCATGTCACAGTTGGTTTTAAATCATGTCTGTTATGTAGCCTGACAATTTTTCATGCAATTACCTTTTAGGAATTAGTATAACTGAGCAAGAAACTATTAGCAAAATAAGCATTGGTCTGTCTGGAATTAAATGTAAAAACGTAGTCTAAATCTGGTTATTTAGATGCTTTGCTTATGACTTGAGATTATTTTAAAACTAGAAAGAATTTTGAACTTGGACTTTACTCAGTATGCTATACTTTTGATGTTCTTTTTCATTAGTGAGGGTTACATGTGGAGTTTCATAAAAGCTTGCATAAAAATACGTAACCTCAAGACATATGAGCAAATTAATTTAGACAAAATGGAACAATTTATCCCTGGGGTAACTGCATGGAAGTTGATGGCAGTAAGCCAGACACTGATTTGGACCATCAAGTTTTGTATCATTTACTTAGAAGTTATTTCCAGTTGGAGCTGGTTTAGTCCAGGTTGGCCATGTTGAAGCTCATTTGAGAGAACCGCTGTCTGCAGATTTTGAGGGTCATGGTCTGCAATTCAACTCCAGTAATGTTCAGGATTACAGCCTTTGCATGGGAGATTTTACTAACTGGTTGAGACAGCTCCACTGTTCTTAATCCTTGTGAATATAAATGGATATAAATATTGGGGAATACATTCTGCAGAGAGGAATAAGCTTCAGGCACACAGACACAGTTATAAAATATTAGCTGTCTTCATAAGCAAAATGTTCCCCATTTTTCACATACACTATTTGTGGCTGCTCCAGTTTCCTTTGAAGTCACTTTTGCCTTTGATTTAAATGGGAACTCTATGGGGCACAGGCAATTTTAGTCATCACTTTTTCACATTTCCACTGCTTCATTCTAACAACTCAGAGCTTCCAACGCTGCTATCACTGGCTTTGAGCGAGCCATAAAACTTTTCTGCGTCTATCCATCTCTTAGTGCTGACAGCTGCTTGGAAACTATGTCCAGGCTCAGAAACTTATATTTAGTTTGGTGCATATCTTTAATGGTCCATGCCTGAAAGTTCTGAATTTTGGACAAAGTTTAGATTCACTGCCATATTTTCAGCCCCAGTAGACCGGAATGATGAAATTCAGAAAAGCCAGACATGATTCTAAATGCAGTTCTGAGGTGATGACAGAGCTCATATTGTTTCCCTGGAAAGCACTGATGTTTCTACTGTATTAGAAAAGATTAAATATCACTTAATGTTTGTAAAGTGCTTTGAAGGTGAAATGTGCTATACAAATGATACATTATCATTATTTATAATACTACTACAATGTGCCTCAAGAAATAATCATGGAACTTAATAAGAAATTAATTTTCCCTAGGTTTTTTTTTTTTTTTTAACATCCCATAAAAGTTAATAGAAAATTACAATCCTGCTCTTGGAGTCTAACATAATGGTTCAAAAGACCTATAGGAAGGACATATTTCTCCCTTCGGAGAATCTTATATGAAACTTTCCTAGAGAATCTTACAAGTTGCATTTCTGTTAAATTCTGCAGATTTTTTTTTTTTTTTTAAATTTCACAATACATAGAATGAGAGATTATTAATCTAGGAATATGTTTTTCACATGCTTTGTGAAATTGTCAATCCAAAATTTAAAGGCTTCTTATACTCTACGGAAGAAAGAGCAGCATTTGCAATCAGATTTCTAAAGAGAAAAATGAAATTTCATTTTACCTGTGTGTTCTAGCACATCAAGAGCTGTTACAATGTCTTTAAAATGCATTTACGTGGGGTTAGTTAACATAACTTCAGTGTAGAACCTTTGACACCAATGGAGCTAAATGGAATTTTACTAGTCAGCATTAGTCTCAACCATTTCCACAAAGCATAAAAGCAAATATGTCAATTTTATTTGTATGCTGTGGTCTCCATTTTCCTCTGTCTTCTCTTTCTGTATCCCTGTCCCTATTTTTCAATTCCTTGCCTGTATTTTTCCACTTCTCCTATTTGTTAATAGGGAAATATTTTACTGAAAAACTGTAATATTACAGCAATATTTTATTACTTCTGGAAGAAATAAAATAAAATAACATGTGGAAGTTACTGAAATGAGAAAAGTAAGAACATTGTCTGTTTTAGCAAAGTTCCATCTTCAGAACTGACTTAATGTTGATTTTCTTTGACAGCCCTTGCTTCTTTAACCAAAACAATCCCAAATTACTTTTGAAATTCAAGGAGTTGGCTGAGCAGAATTAAGAGGAACTACTTTACATTTCTTATGAAGTTAAGAGGGAGTGTTAAGGAGTACTTCATTAATTTCAGTCCTTTGTGAAAAGTCGTCAGCCTTGAGACTATTGGTGCAGCAAAGAATTTAAGAAGTACAAATACTCAGAATACTCTGTGGAGAGTTTATATGCATATTGCTCTGTCTGGTTTTATGGATGTGTGGAGGTCTATTGACACTTTTTTTGCCTAGCTTCAAATTAATTGAACTTTACCCCCACTAACTACCTCCCCACATCTGCGGTACTAGCAGTCAGCTCCCAAAAGCCTGAGATACAAGAAAAACCATAAATAATCAAAGCAGCTTTCACTTAGATAAGAATAAGCTGTTAGAAATAAGGAATGTATTGTGGAATTTACAGATTAACTAATCCCAGGATTTGCCAGTCAGTACAAAGAACCCTGTCTCAAAAAGGGAAGAATGAGACTGTCACGCTGCATTTCAAGAGGCAGCTTAGCAGTAATGAAGTCTGAAAACGAAGGGATGTGGTGGAAGCAGACATCTGACTGGATTGGGGAAAAGTGTGGGTTGTGCTCAGTTTCTCACGCAAGACAAGCTCTACTTGTGATAGAATGAGACAGTATGAGCATACCTTCTAACACTAGTAAGCAAAAAGGATGTCCACATCCTCCTCTGGGTCTTGAATGGTGCTTGGGACATGAAGGTTGAGTGTAGTGATGAGGTTGGACTGGTGACTGAACGGGCAGTTGGCTGTTGTGCCTGTGTGCCAGATGAAGCAGAGGAGCACTGCATGATTATGCGTTGAGAAAGACATTGCTTGCTAGAAGCGGCTCATGGGTAGAGATCAGAAAGGGGCCAGAAGTGGTGCCATGAGGATTTGGAAGGAGCCTTGTGCTGCAGAGCTCTGCACACAGGAGCAGCTTGTGGGAAGCACCCTCACACAGGGCATACCCTCCTTTGCCTCCTCTCTGTGTGCACAGCAGTACGGAGGAAAGAGCCAGCTTTCCTCTGACTGCCGAGTAAAGCCAGAATATGAAATATCATTATTAAGAAAAACAATAATGCTAAGCCTAAGTGCAACACATTTGAGATGGATTTGGGATTCTTTATACCCCCGTTCTCCAACATGGGGTCAGTTTTCCAGCTGGGACATGCTGACCAAGGAGCTTGGGCTGCAGAGAGGAAGGGTGCACCTATCATCTTATAGTCAAGGGACCTACAATGGCATTTGCAGAGTGGATGTATTTGGCTTTCAGCAATAATGCCTTTTCCTATATATGTCAATTTTATTTTTGTTTATTTTGCCAAGTAATCCAACATATTGCTGTTGGATGTTCCAAAAAACCAAAAAAAAATTTTGACCAGTCAAATCTATTACGTTCCCTCATCTTTCCCAATTTCAGGCCAGCAGGCAGCTAAAATTCCTTCACAGAATTTAAATTCAAGGAAATAAAAACATTTTTTTAGAGAAACAGCTCTTTGGCCTGTGCTTCCTTTATTCTTTTACTTTAACTTAAAGTTATTATTTTGTTTACAGCATATTTCTACAATTACTTCGGTCTTATTTCATCTCTCATCTGTGTAATTTCTGAAAGTCTCTCACATGCAAATCATGTAACGAGTGCAAGACAAAACTTGACTTGTGCCATTGTTGAAAGGGCTTGTCAGTCAAGAATTCTTGTGCCTTTTTCTGAAAAAGCTGCACTACAACAATAATTTTGTAATTTTCAACASGGAGAGATTTGTCTTTACAGAAGCAGCTGGGAAACCAGATGGAAAGTCTGTGTTTCTTCTTTTTTTTAAATTTTTTTTTTCTTCTTGCTTTAACTAAGTTCTCTGCCATCAGAGTTGGTTCCTTTTCTCAGGAAATAGATGTAGCTGATATATACTCAGCCTGGCATTTGAATATTTCCTCCTCTTTAAGAAATTCCTGTTATGTTGCAGAGTTGCCAGGTCAATGCTGAGTTTGTTCACCTTTTGGAACAAGTGCATATAGCATCCCCTGCAATAGCTGGGTGGTAACAAAGGATGCATGTAGAAAACAAATGGGAGTCAAATTCTGGCTCAGGACTACTGTCTCTGAATTGACCTTGAATCATTTTTTTCAGAGTGGGCTCCCAGTAAAAGCAGAGTGTCCCAGACATTTACCTGAAATAAACTGATTTCTCTCTTCTAACCATTTTGTAGCTTGGAAGACTAGTTCCATTTGGTTCCTTAAGCTCCCTAACAAAACAGAGGGAATTTCAATTCCTCTCTTTCAAATAGTTTCCAGACAGCATTTTCCAGCTTCAGAACTAGCACACCATTCTGGATCTGAGCCACGATTTAAAGTTTCTTTTTCTTTTTGATGATGCCAGTTAAGTCCTAAGCCTTTCATCTTCCCCCCTTTGATATGTCAGTGACAATTTGGAAAACAAAAGTATGTGTATACTTACCCTTCCTGACAAAGCTAAATAGTACCAAAGTCTGCAATATCAAATGTTTGTGTCTTATTTGTAGCTTTGGGTATTTCTGGCTCTGATATTTCTGACTTGGATTTGCTGAACCGCTGTTTTCAGTTTTAACAAGCTACACATGTAAATGTGCTGTTTCCTGATATGTCTAAGTACCTCTACTGTCCTCTAGCCAACTGTATAGTCAAACCAGAGCAAATCTTACTTCAGAATTTTAAAATCCGATAGAAGTGTAGAAAATTAAATAAGTTACTGCTTAAATAATTTTAACTCTATTCTTCCATTCATACAATTCTGCAAGAGACTGTTGTTTCCTTTATTTTAGTGGGCAAGTGACATTTCTGATAGTCTTTTGTTTAAGATGTTTTCCCTATGGAGCTTCTTATCATACAACTTGTTGTGAGTACAATTTTGCTGATTTTAGTTCAGCACGTGGTTAATTTTTCTGAGGGAAGTGTATCATATCTGTTGTTCTTCATAGCGGGGGGATAGCTCCTATAATTTTGAAGAAATAATATTAAAGAGCATCCTCATTTCACATCTTGCAGTGCTATTCAGCAGGGATTGTTTTTCAGAAGATATTCACTCTTCTTTGCCTGAAGTATCAATCTTAGAAGTAAATTAATAAACTCTAATATTTATTGTATTTCAATAATTAATTATCATAATTTTAATTATCATAACCATACAAATTCACATGCACCTTTGCAAGCAATACTATCACCTTCTCTGGCCTTTTAATTGCTATCTTGTTAAGCCTTATCTCAACCCTTATAAATTATTCCACGACCTCTTCTTTTACTAATCTGTTCTTTTCTGACATCATCATGACACTGACACAAAATAGCTGCCTGCACAGATGTGAATTCAGCTGTGATCATCAGCAGATGGAGCAGATGTGGTCAGATTGTTGGCTGATTTTTGTCTCCATGAAAAGGGATTTAGAAAATCAGCCCCTCCATTTTGTTGAGCAGTTTCTGATTCCATCAAAAATATGCCATTTCTGAGTGATTAACATAGTGTACAGACATGTACTGGCACGGCTATGCCAGGTACTTTGTAAAATGAGTGAGTACTTGTGATAAGCACCGCTTACTGTTCATGGAGATCTTACGTTTCCGTAGGACAGTCACAGGTGAGACAATACAGGAACATTTGGAAAGTCTCCAATGTGCTGCATTTCCACACAGAAATTGATGTGAGTGGCAACACGCTTAGAGTGGGGTGTGGGGCAGCCCTACAGCTCCTGATAAACCCCACCGCTGGTTCCTGTTAGACCCTACCCTCAAGGGACCATTGGTCTTGGTGATTAACTCCTCACCAGAAAATGATGCAAGAACTCATTTAAACACCATCAAGGGCACCGCCCTATTCAGAGTCAGAGAGCAATGTTTTTTCTTGAATCTTGCAGAGCCAAATCAAAAACTGCTTATCCACTGCTGGTCAATCTTGCAACCTTGCCCACTGCAGTCTGTACTCTGTGTCCTCTCACCAGGGCCATCAGCGTTTTAGCTGGCTGGAAATATGCCAGGCTGGAAGGGGTCTGTGTTGGCTTTTTTTTTTTTTTTTTGCTGTGGAAGGTGCAGACGGCAGGATATTTATTTACCTTGACTGATTTTAGAGGGTGCAGTATAGGACTTAGGGCTTTCAGTTACTGTTTCAAAGGCAGAGAGTGAAACAGCAGATGCTGTTCTGCTAGTCAAGGCAACTTACCAAATCCCATCTGAAGATAAAGGGATCGCTGACGTGTTTGAGCAGAACAATATGTCTTGGCATTGCTCCTTGACCCTTGTTTAAGAGCCAGATGGTAAATGTCCTCTTGCCAGGGTTCTATGTAGAAAACAGGCAAGTTATTTTGCTAAGGAAATGGCAGGCATGTCAGAATCAATAAACTTGGAAACCTCACAGTGTGTGCCGCCTCCTGACAGATCAAGGGAAGCTGAGGATAGCGGTGAGCTGTAACAAGGCAATCACAGTGAGAGGTGATTCTGTTCTGCAAGCAGGGCAATTTCTTAACGACTTATTACATGCTTCTGCCTTCTGTTTAATGCTTACAAGGACTGCTAGAAAGTGGATTACGGTACTGTGGATTGCTCACCTTCAAATGTCTACRGATAGTCTACAGGCTCACATGGCAAAGATAGTCCAGCATCGCTTGTATCTGGCCATGGGGATGCATTATAGCCTATCACACGGTGCTGCTACTGCCTACAAAACTGCTGATTGTTTCCATTATCTATGTAGGTGTCATGGTTAGACATATGGAGAGAGATTCAGCCATACCTGTCTGAACTTGGTGATTTTCACATGCAGTCAGTGGCTCTACTGCATGTCAGGAAGAAAGTGCCACGGGCAGGCCAGGTTATAGGAATTTCCCTCTTGTGTTGTACAAAAGGAAACACAGGAGAGGAGGAATAAAGCAAAGTGTAGAGGTAGACTTGACATTTAATATGGCCAGAGGACACCACTGCATTGGMGTTTTCTATGCTTTCCCCACTAATATAAACACACGATAGATTTATGTTGGCTCCAATTTGAAATTCAGCCAGCTTCTTTAAAACAAATTGCAGAGTCCCATAAAGCAGAAGAATAGTGGATGGAAATGGTTTACATGTTTGAAAAGAAATGGGAGAGTACTTAAATGYGATAAAGCATTGTGGAATGATTTACAGGATTGTTTTAGGGTGGGAACATTTTAAATCACTTAAATCCTTATAGGATAATTAAACAGCTTACAGGACATGGTCTTTTCAAAGTAACTGATGTGACTGCAATCCTTTATTACTGGATTTAGAAATATATTTAAACTCAATTCTTAGCCATGAAGAACATTTTTAACAGCCTATTTAAATATGGAAGCAAATGAGGAATATACTAGGTACCAGACTCTCAGCCACGCTAGCCAGGTTTAGAAGTAAAACACAGTCTTGCAAACAGGAGTGTGGAATTCATTTTAAAAGATTTACCAACTCATGGAACTAGGCAGAGGGATTTAATTAAAGTCAGAGGAGATGAGAGGTAGCTAGATTAATCTTGGAGGCTGGACTAGTTGATGAATGTAGCCCTTTTGTCTGGTCTTAGTTGATATTAATTTCTGGTGCTGTATTCATTTTTCATAGAGATATACCATGTGTTTTAAAGAATTCCCACTGCTTGGGATAGTTAAACATCTTTTCATTTCACCTACTTTGTTTTGTGATGTATTCTGTTAATGGTTTATGATCGTCATCCAAGTCACAAGATAACCTTAGCAATCTCACAAGATAGCCTTACTAGTCTTTTACCTTAGATGACTCTGTTTTTAAAACAAACAATTTTTAAAAGCATTCACCAAATGGAGAATACCAAGCATCAAATATAAAAGAATGTCATCCAAAAAAAAGAAAAATAAACATTCAAAAAGAAAAAATTCAAATAATAAACCACTCAAACACACAAATACATAAAAGACAATTCAGTCACCTCAATGTTAAGAGCACAATAAATATAAAGACTAAAAACACAGCTGGCTTTAACAGTTGTTTGGAATCTAACCAAATCCTCAGGAATCCAGAAACAAGTTTCCTTGAAACAAGCCCTGGATGCGTCAAATATGTTTAATATTTCTCACGGAGTCAAATGTCGTTGTATGCCCTTGACAATGCAATTCCATTTTCAGACTAAGGTCAAAATCTGTCCTTATTTCTTTCAGAAGTGGTTCTATCTATCCTTTATAGTACTCATCACCGTTACGATGAAAAACTATTTCAATGCATGGCCAGCAATAGAAGCACTGTCTGGATGAAAGTTCTTTTATAGTAGCATGAATGTCAATTCTTTTAGGATTCAGACCTGTTTGTAAGGTAGGAAGCACACTTATTCTAAAGATGTCTAGTGAATGTATGCTTTGAAAAAGAACTTTTTTATAAGCCCAAAGAGTTTTTCATTGACAGCTCATAACCTTCATTTAAAACCACCCCTCACACACACATGTTAGTTTTTGCCCCTCTAAATCTTTTGTGCTCCTTGGAAAAGAAGGCTTTTGTTCATGTTTTTAAGTTAAAGAATATTTTTTTTCTTCTATTTTTCAAAACAGTGTTTTGTTAAAAGTTCCATTTCCATATTTTTCCCACTTTCAGCTACTGTAAAACTTTTCTAAAACAAACACATAAAACAGATGTTCTCATATCAACATCCATAAATCCCCTAATTTTTAAAGGTTTGGGGAGATTATCAGAGAGGATTAGTGTTTCTATTTTACTGGGGCTTTGGAAGGCTACATTCTTTGAGTATGCCATTTTAATCGGTCCTGGTTTGACATCCTGAATGATGAGACGTATTCATTTATACAACAGCTAATCTGACCCACCTTGTTGATTTTAGCAATGATTTTCAAGGAGGAAGGCTACCTTTTGCATGTTTATGTAAATGGTAAGCATAAAGGTGTTATTCTATGACATATTTCAACAAAATATGTAGGAGCAGTAGGTTCTTTTATTTTGCAGACTTCTGTTCCATGCTGAATATATTTCATCTCTGGAGCAGGATATGGACAACTGAAAAAATATTATTAAATGAAAGAACTCTATCAGAATGCTTTAACATAATGCAGTCATTCCCTTGTTCTTTTGTAGTAACTCCTACTTCTTTATTTTTTCTTGTTTTGTGTAGTAACAGGCCTACAGAGGACACCGTATAACAGGTACGTTGGCAGGGGTGGGAATTAATAAATACCTTAAGTCCAGAAGTTGTCAGGAAAACAGCAAGAGACGAAGAACTGGAGATAATTTGGGTAGTAAGTTATCTACTGCCTAAAGAACCAGAAATGTTGTATGTTAGAACCATGTTTATACCACAAACAGAACTTTTAGACTAACTAGCAATTTATATTAATTATCTGTCCTTGTCACAGTAGATGTATTGTCTTTTAACAAATCTTTCTGAATATGCTCTGTTTRCTTTGTACTTTTTTACTAATACTTTCATTGCTTGCTAAGGACTTAAGATCCAAGAATGTTTTTTTTATGGGATATTTCCAGATGGTGCTCTAAATTTGTGCATTTTTGTGTTCCATGTTGTCACAGTTAAGCAGAAGGCAAATACGGGTTTCTGAGACCAGTATGTTAATTTTTCAGTATTGCTAGTTATATTTCAAACATAGTTAGACATGCTTAAACTTATGCTAATATATGTGTGTGTATATGCACACTAATTATAATAATTTCTCAAAGTCAAGAAGAGCTCATGTCCATTTGGAGTGATGTTTCCCATTCTTCTACCATCTCTGGCTTTACCAGAGGGAATCAGCTAAAAGTAAGATGAAGGTCAGGCTTCTGTTAAAAGTAACCAGTCTTGTTGGCATATAATTACATACATTGGAATATATTAGAAATTGACCTTCCCTAATATTTCTAAATTTGTTGTTGGTGGCACAGCATAGTCAGGAATATCAGTATTTGTTAGACTCCATTACCAAACTTCCTCTCAGTGACTAGTAACACTGAAAGGTAATAAATAGGAATAGGAATATTCTTCTCTTCCTGTCAGTTGTTCCTTTCTATTTTCTGCCTTTACTTCATTGGCTTTATGCTTAGCAATGCCCAACAAAGGTTTTAAAGCATAAACATGTTGATTTTAGTGGAATATTGATAAAGCATTAGTATAAGTAATGAATTTTATATGATAACCTCCACTCTGGCATTACAGTGTAGTCGGAGTGAACAGATTTTTCAGCCGGGACAGAGGTTGTAGCCTTAGAGCTTCTCTGCTTCAATAGTTGCCAAAGCTCCTGCCATTTTCTCAAATGATCTCTTTCCAGTGGACATGTGAAGCAGTACTTAGCAAGATAGCCCACAGTCTATGACTTCCATTTCATGCTTTGGTGTTTTACTGTTATGTGCGTACTTAAAGTGCAACAAATGCTGCTTGTTACCACTCAGATGGTGATATAGTATAAGAGTATCTGTTAAAGAAGATTTCATTTAAAGTCTGTGTGCTCTTCACTAAGAACATTACATGTGCCAGTTGATTGCAAATGATAAGAGATGTGCTACGCCTGCATTTATTTTATTTTATTTTATTTTTGCTGGTGCTAAAAGGAGGTTAGACAGTAGTAGTGTGGTATTTGGGTTTAATATCCCTCTGCAACTGGGCATTTGTCATACATGTGACTCTTTTCTTTGTTGCTTATTTGGCTACCAGGCCCTCAAATTTCTGAGCAGTCAGACCTACTGCTTTTGGGCAACTCCACAGGGTGGGTAAAGGCTGTGCCTTCCTGTAGCAGTGCTGGTGTGCATGTAATGGACAGGCATATATGACAGGCAAGACTCATAGGTGACAGGCAAGACTCATAGGTGACAGGCAAGACTCATAGGTGACAGGCAAGACTCATAGGTAACAGGCAAAAGTATTTTGTAAGAGTAAATTATGTGGCTGGGAAAAATTAACTTTTTTTCCCCCAGATACCTACTCTTTATTTCACGTGTTAGAAGCAGCAACCTTCAAAGCAAAGGACAGGTTAAAGACAGTTCTTTGAAGCTTGACTGGATTTGTGTTTCTGGAGGCAAATACTTTGTAATTTTAAACATGTAAATCTTTCAAACTGTAGTATATCTGTCTAGGACATGAAGCCAGTTCTCTTGTCTGCATTTAAATCTCTTTGCTCATATTGCTGTGGCACCAGAAATTATGCTTAATTGCCAGGGATGAAGTATGGCTAACATCATTTTGCTTTTCATAAAGTGGATGTTTCTGGTTCATCTTATTCTGAGAATTGTCCTTCCTCAGCCATTTTGTTTAAGAATGGAGAATGAGATGATAACAAGTGATATTAAACATCTTTTAAAATCCTTAAGACTGAGGTGTAAGAGACAGTGATGTGGAGACTGTGGTGTAAATGGATATAATTGTAGTGACTTCACCACAGCCTTGTCTATCTGTACTTAGGGAAAGTTTACTGCTTTACTAGTTTACTGCTTTACTAGTTGGGAACTACACTAATAGAAATCTATATTCAGAAGAGGAAGTAGCAATTTTACTAGTAAAAATACTCCAAAAATCTTAAGTGTAGTGCTCAAGATCTACTGTGCCTACCCAGTATTACATATTAAACTTGAATATAAGGCATAGAAAGAAAAAAAAAATATTCTTCTACCTTGTATCTTTGTATTCTCTGGCTCTGAAGCAGTAAGTTTCAGCTCGACTAGATCTGTTAAAGAGCAGAAATAAAAAGAAAGCAGTATTCCTTGAGAATTCAGGGAGTAAAAATGATACTGTTTTAACTGATGTATTTAGCAGCAAGAACATTTTATTTCTCCTGTGCTGTAAAACTGTGTTACACCTGCTGTCTCTTGTCCTGGGACTTATTTTGAATTCTATCTTTTTGGTGGACTATAGAGTCTATAAAAGACCAACTTTTCTGTGAATTTGAGCCTCTGCACCCAGCAGAAACACTATCAGTGATCGAGGCTGGGCATCAAGCAAATAATGAATGTTACAATTAATATCAGAAAGCATTTTGCAGTATATTAATCCAGCCCTCTAGTCCAGGAAGTCTTGGGAACCAAGGCCAGGACCTTCCCAGGGTGCAAGATGGTAAGTTATAACTTACTAAATACTGATTAGTGTAGTAGTAGTACACTATTCACTTTCCTACTTCAGGACCTCATTTGTTATGGCCTTCCACAAAAAGAGGGATGTGGGCTGTGCATGATCCATTACAGATATTTACCCTGGATATTGTCAATATGCCATTGGAATGTTACATGTATAATAAACACCTTTTAGTGTGTATGCTTTCTCTCTGCATCCATCCATCTATCTATCTGTCTTTAATGTACAATTTTGAAAACATCTAGCCTCTTTGGTGCATTTAGGAGCACAGAGGAAATGTTGGTTGCTATCTCACGTGATGCAATAACTGTAATGAGATAATTTCTTAGATATCTATCATTCTAATCTGAAAATTGAGACTCACACCTAATGCAGCAGCCTTTTATCGCATAAAGGTTTTAAACATTACACTGTCTAAAACCATGCTAATAAGAATATCACTGGTCATCATAAAGACAGTAGTTCTAATTCTAGGCAGGTATTTCACAGGATTGTTTAAATATTCATTATGCATATGCCTAAAATGTCAGTACATACTCTTAAAGTTTCACTACTCAGGTTTTCAAGGTCCTAATTAAAATAGCCATATGCAGTAGCTGATATCTTCTCTTTCTATACTTAACGTATTCCTACATTATAGCTGCAGTAATCTGGACTAGGCTATAAGAAAGGTGAATGAGTTTTATTGCTACCTGACAGCATTTTGTAAAACCTGCGTTATTGCTGGATGAGGAATATGTAGCAGTGCCAGCATTCTTTATTCCTTGGGCATGTTATGCATTTCCTTCAGTAATTTGTTTCTTATTGCTATTAGCTTTTAAGGCCACTTTGGCTTGAAAAAGAAGCACAACACTTAAAATTTACTTGAAAAAATGCAAAAGAAGGAAGAGAAAAAAATATTTCCTTACTGTTAACTGTGCATTCTCTTTACATTGATGCAGAAGGAGATAGAGATGGTAAAAACAGAACATATACGTATGAAGCATCTCATCCCTGCTAGGCAAAGTATAGGGCTTTGTAGAGTCACAAAGGACCGTCACTGTCCTGACAGCAATTTGAAGATTTTCCTCTGGGATGACTACATTTCAAAATAAACTCAAAGCATTGTAAACTTCAAAAAGAGCCTCAGAGACTTGGGCCATGACAGAGTGAGTCCCATTTGGCAGCCACAAGCAACGTTTGTGGGATTTGAGGACCTGCCGTGCCATCTTAAGGGAGTAGTAAAGCTTCCAGAGGATGGTGTAGGAAAGGAGGGTGAGGTAACAGGTGAAGGAGAGTATTGTCATGTTAAAAATCTATTTCAGAAAAAACAAGAAAACAATATTGCCCAAAAATCTTCTTTGCAACTCTTCGAAAATATTTGTCTTTTGATTACCTCAGACTTAATCATTTTTCAGCAGTATCTCAGATACTCTGTCATCCAGGCAGCTCCCAAAGTATTTGGAACACATTTAATACTGTGCAGTGTAGCACTGTGCAGTTGTACCTGGCTTGGCTCTGAGTGAGCTGCCCCCAGGACCGTTCAACTACAGTGCAGGTCCTGGGCTAATTCAACCTTCAGGGAACTGGCTGTTCTCTTGCAAGCTGTCCTGGTTTTGGCTGGGATAGAGTTAATTTTCTTCCTAGTAGCTGGTATAGTGCTGTGTTTTGGATTTAGTATGAGAATAATGTTGATAACACACTGACGTTTTAGTTGTTGCTAAGTTGTGCTTACACTAGTCAAGGACTTTTCAGTTTCCCATGCTCTGCCAGGTGCACAAGAAGCTGGGAGGGAGCAAAGCCAGGACAGCTGACCCAAACTGTCCAATGGGGTATTCCATACCATATGACATCATGCTCAGTATATAAACTGGGGGAAGTTGGCTGGGGGGCAGCGATTGCWGCTCGGGGACTGGCTGGGCATTGGTCGGCAGGTGGTGAGCAATTGCATCATGCATCACTTGCTTTGTATATTCCTTTATTATTATTATTATTATTATTATTACTACTACTACTACTACTACTACTACTGCTACTACTACTATTACTACTACTATTTTATTTTATTTTATTTCAATTATTAAACTGTCTTTATCTCAACCCAGGAGTTTTCTCACTTTCGTTCTCCCRATTCTCTCCGCCATCCCACCAGAGGTGGGGGAGTGAGCGAGCGGTTGCGTGGTGTTTAGTTGCTGGCTAGGGTTAAACCACAACAGTCCTTTTTGGTGCCCAATGTGGGGCACGAAGGGTTTGAGATAATAACAGATTAACCAGAGTGTATTAAAGAATTTATATCTGTTGACAGTTGTGGGTCTCAATATTGATTCATCTGTTTTCGATATTAGTTTATCTGACCTGCATCATATTCTTGTTTTTGCTGCACATGTTAAAGATTGGTGTTGGTTTCTGCAGTCTGCTGTGCTCTGCAGTAATTAGTGATGTTTTGCCTGGGAGATTTGTTATTAAAACGCTGGCATTGGGCATTATTTGGTATCTGGGTTTTGTACTGAAGTCATTACTGTACTTCGGGTACCACCTCTTGGAGACAATTAGCAATTATACCTCTTCCTCTGAGAGGTTTTTTATGGAGGAAATACAGAATGGCACCTTCACTGCCTTCTTCTATGATGTTTCTTCCTTCATTACAACAACTTGTCAGTACCTTGAACATTCCTGGGTAGTTAAGATATATCTGTTGGTATTTCTTGGGAATATGGTTTCGGTTTTGTCTAAGGTTAATAAGCAATTTAAGAATATCATCCCGAGATCTGCCCCAAGGCTGGATAGTTATGAGTGGCAGGGTGTGTGGGATAGCATGGGCAAATGCCTAGGACGGTGGGCACCCCCAGTGTTTTGGAAMTTCACCCCYGAACAAGTGCARAATCCTGAAAAATTAGTAGAATATTTGGAARAAGYATGCTGTCACCCTGGCAATTCKAGGGAGACACAAATCACTGCAATGTGCTGGGGCCTGGCCCATGCCTACCGAGCCCTGTTTAACACTATTCAGAACCCTCAAGGGGAACAAAGGGTCTCTGGATCTGACAACAAAACAACGGGCCCTGCAGCTACCCTACCCCCCACAGCAGGCATGACAGCTACTCCAACCCCAACCCCAGCGACAGGCACTGTGGCTACTCCAACCCCCTCGAGAGGCACTGCAGCTACTCCAACCCTGGCGACAGTCACTGCGGCGGAACCAGAGAACCAACCCATGCAGGTATCAGTCACCCCTATACACAAGAAGAAATACACAGGAAAATCAGCTCGTTTAGTAGGGGATGAAAATGAACCAGGGCCGTCACGAGAACAGGAGGAGGAAGAGGCAGAACCCGTAAATGAGTTGGTAACCACCCGATCCCTATCYCTGAGYGAGCTKMGAGATAYGYGAAAAGATTTCAGCCATCGTCCAGGCGAGCACATTGTCACCTGGCTGCTCTGATGCTGGGATAATGGGGCCAGTGGCCTGGAAYKAGAGGGTAGGGAAGCCAAGCAGCTGGGATCTCTTTCTAGGGAAGGGGGCATTGACAAAGCGATTGGGCGAGGGGCACAAGTCCTCAATCTCTGGAGGCGACTCCTGTCAGGCGTGAAGGAAAGGTATCCCTTCAAGGAAGATGTCATATGTCACCCAGGCAAGTGGACCACCATGGAGAGGTCAGTACCTGAGTGAATTAGCCGTGCTGGACGTGATTTATGATGACCTGAACAAYGAGCAGTTACCCAAAGATCCAGATGAAGTCAAGTGCACCCGACCCACGTGGAGGAAGTTTGTCCGGAGCACACCAGCGTTGCATGCGAACTCATTGGCAATAATGACCTGGAAAGATGGAGAGGAACAAACGGTGGATGAACTGGCTGGCCAACTCCGGCAATACGAAGAAAGTCTCTCCTCCTCCCTACAGGCCTGTGTCTCTGCTCTGGAAAAACCCTCCTGGGAGTTCTAGCAACTCAAAGAGGATATGTCCTACTCCCCACCTGCACGGACCAGTATCTCAGCCATTAGGAGTAAGCATCCCTCTGCTCAAGAGAGAGGACATAGAGGGTACACACCCCGGGGCAACCTGTGGTTTTACCTGCGTGACCACGGAGATGACATGAGGAAGTGGGACGGAAAATCTACCTTGACCCTAGAGGCATGGGTGCGTGAGTTGCAAGGAAAAACAATCACAAAAGGGGGTTCTTCCAGGAAAACTGCTGCTCCAGTTTCCAGTGAGCAGTTCCCCAGACAGAGTAGAAGGGCTGATTTTACTTCCAATCTTAATAAAGGGACATTTGAGTTGCATTTGCAAGAAGTAAGTAACAAATACTATGACCAGGATTAGAGGGGCCCTGCCTCCAGCCAGGTGGAGGAAAGGGACAACCGG
>JAYKAV010003292.1:209849-244372 GCA_035582835.1 Phoebastria nigripes
CCAGTGCGAAAGTCTAATGGAGAGTGGAGACTGACAGTAGGCTATCGTGGCCTGAACGAAGTCATGCTGCCACTGAGTGCTGTCATGCCCGACATGCTAGAACTTCAATACGAACTGGTGACAAAGGCAGCCAAATGGTATGCTACAATTGATATTGCTAATGCGTTTTTCTCAATCCCTTTGGCAGCAGAGTGCAGGCCACAGTTTGCTTTCACGTGGAGGGGYGTCCAGTACACCTGGAATCRACTGCCCCAGGGGTGGAAACACAGCCCCACCATTTGCCATGGACTGATCCACACCACACTGGAACAGGGTGAGGCTCCGGAACACCTGCAGTACATTGATGACATCATTGTATGGGGCAACACAGCAGAAGAAGTTTTTGAGAAAGGGGAGAGAATAGTCCAAATCCTTCTGAAGGCCGGTTTTGGCATAAAACAAAGTAAGGTCAAGGGACCTGCACAGGAGATCCAGTTTTTAGGAATAAAATGGCAAGATGGACATCGTCAGATCCCAGTGGATGTGATCAATAAAATAACAGCCATGTCCCCACCAACTAGCAAAAAGGAAACACAAGCCTTCTTAGGTGTTGTGGGGTTTTTGGAGAATACATATTCCGGATTACAGACTGCTTCCATTGCTGCAACCACCCCCACAGGGCATTTGCCACCATCCATGAGGCAGTATAGAGATAAAGTACTGGCCATTTTTCTCATTCGGCAATATCCAAGGCCAGCTGGATGGCTTTCACTTCTGCAAACTGACCTGATTCACCTTCTCCTTCAGCAGTTTCTGCGACTTGTCATATAGGACTCCACACAGCAGCCTTCCACCTCCGATGCTTTCCCACAAGACGACAGGACCCATCAGTGAACAGGGCATATTGCTTCTCATTTTCTGGTAGTTTATTATACAGTGGGCCCTCTTCAGCACACGTGATCTCCTCCTCTAGGGATGTTCCAAAATCTTTGCCTTCTGGCCAGTTCGTGATCACTTCCAAGATTCCTGGGCGACTGGGGTTTCCTATTGGGACCCGTTGTGTGATCAGCGCGACCCACTTACTCCACGTAGCATCGTTTGCATGATGTGTAGAGGGGACATCTACACATCTCTCTTTGAACATCCTGCCCAGCACCGGCTGGTAATGCACAATGCAACTGCTCACCACCCGCTGACCGACGCCCAGGCTGTCCCGTGATGCAAGAGGGCCCCCCCCCCGCCCTCCCCCCACCTTCCCAGACCACACCTCCTAATTATATACTGAGCATGACATCACATGATATGGAATACCCCATTGACCAGCTGGGTCAACTGCCCCAGCTCTGCTGCTCCCCCCGCCAGCTTCCCATGCACCTGGCAGAGCATGGGAAGCTGAAAAGTCCCCGGTGCAAGCGCCACTCGGCAACAACCAAAACATCAATGGGCCGTCCATGTTCCTCTCATACCAAACTGAAAACACAGCACCCTGTCCAGCTACTGGGAAGAAAGTTAACTCTGTCGCAGCCGGAACCAGGACAAAAATAAACAAATGTGTGTTTTTCACATTGACTTAGATCTCTGGATACTTTCAAAGAGTAGTCAGATATGTTTGGTTGGTTTTGTTTTGTTTTGTTTTGTTTTGTTTTTAAATACATAAGGTGAGATATCTGAACTAGGATTTTGAACGATCTGAAAGCTGCTTAATGCCTATCTTCTCAAACTGCTACTGCTCCTTGCTGAGTCCATCCAGCAGAGCATCTCTGCTGGATTTGTACCCCTCCACCTTATCCAAATTTGGCCATGAGAAGAAAGAGAGCATAGGGATATGATTTACTGTAGAATGTCTTCAAGCTGGTATATTGTGGTATAGTTCTCTATCCATAGCCATCTAGGTGATTTTCTATGCTGTGCATTAGTGTACTTCCAAACCCTGCCCGCTGCACTCCCTTGTTGGTGTACTCGTCACTTAATGGTGAGGCTTATAGGTCTGTGGTCGTAGGTGGCATCTAGACTTTTGTGATTTGTTTTTATGTAGTATGGCAGTCATTACAGTGCCTTATAATAGTCCACCTATGAGATGTCAGGCAACAGAAAAAAATGATTTGTAGCTTAAAAAGGACAATTCTGGAGCAAGCCAAGCATTAGGAATCTAATCCTACTGCTGCTGCAGTATGCAGTTGGTCTCTGGTGCTGGAAGAGTTGCTAATGGAAATATGCAATTCTGCTAAGAGCTGTTCCAGTCTGTTAAAAATCATTCTTGTTATTTAAGAGACTAAATACAAATTTGGGGCCCATCATGATGCTTCTGTTTTTTTCACATTTGGCTTCCACTTATTTTGCTATGAATATTCTATTGTTTTGTCCAGCTATGAATTTTGATACTGTTCAAATTCCTAGTCAGATAACAGCAATACAAAGTTAGCTTTTATTAAAAAATAATCATGCAACCTGAATGAGGCACATAGCCAATGAAGTGCCATTTTATTCAGCTGATGTCTAGCCAAAAAAACCCAATGGCTTGGGAGGTATGAACTGCCCATTCATCTCAGTGGAGAAGTCTATTTGGGAATCTGTAAAGCAGCACTGATTTAATGTGTTTGTGCCCTTCTCCTTAATGACCTTTTATCATCCAGAGGACACCTTTGTTTTCTGTGCCTCTGCCTCAGCAGTCCCTGTAACTGTAGGTGTGATTATGTCCCCCAAATCTGTCCACTATAAATATTATTAGATAGTGAAATCCACATGACAAAGCCATGTGCAATGAGTGGAGATACTGAAAAATAAAACTAACGCAGGTGACTGATGAATGTATTCTGTGATTTCTTGCCAGAATATTTATTAATTTTTAAGAGGAACATGCAGAATTTCCAACCCAATATTTCAGTCTATCACAGAGTCTGGAGTTTGTATTTGTGTGTATGAGGCATTGAATCCTATTCTTTTTGAAAGTTCCCTTCCTAGTTTTCCTTTTTGAATATTCCCCTCTAACCCATACTCCTTATGCAATTCCCATTGTTTTTTACTGTTTATGAGATGTTTTTCCCCTTGCTCAGCATGCCCACATTTGCCTTTTTTCACCTAGGATGTATTTGTCTACCAGATGAATCCTATTGTGAATGCAAATTTTTGCAGTCTTGGCTTATTCCATCCACAGGACTCATGACCTTCTACCTTCCCCAGTGTGTTAAGATAATGCACTGATAGTCTGTTGTCAGATGTGATTAATATTACCTTTACAAAAATGCAGTATGAGCCCTGCAGTGTATTTTACTTCCAGCAGATTTATGTATGGACTATTAACTTACTTTTGGCCAGTCTCTCACCATTAACAAACCAAAAATCAGCCTATGCTGAACAGCTTGTGTCCTTTATAGACATAGAAGTCAACATATACTTCCACTGTACCATGACTTAGCTATTAGTGGGGTGGTGATCAGCAGTTATTCAGTATTTGGGTCTGATTCCATTCCCAGTAAATCAGGAGAAAAGGGCTTGGATTTGAATCTTACATGTGAGGTCAGGATCACACATTTTCCATATTTAACTATGGAAAAATCCATCATACCTCACTTCAGTCGAGGGAAGACAAACATGACTAATGAGCAGGTATAACTGAGAAGCCAGCAAAAGTCATCATAGATTCTACACCAATTGCTATTCCCAGAAGTCAGCATAGTCACGTAGAGAAATTGTGCCTTTGAAAAGGTGAATCAATTGGTCTCCTCTGTATCAGTGCTRTTACTTATCCACCTAGGGAGATGGGTACTAGGCATCAGAGAGGTGGGTAACAAATTTATTAGTCGTTGATTTAAATATTAGTGCAATTACATGTTTTAAGAAGGCAATTCGGATAAAATTATCATCGCTTGTCAATAGTAATTTGGTTGCTGCTGCAGGCCCTCATGTAAGGGTGCGATTCCCCTTGCTGCCCAAGGAGTTTGCTGTCAGACCACTCCGTGGCTGCCAGTTTTTTGAACAAGCTGAGTCCCACAAGAAATGGGCTGGTTCAGTCCTCTTGTAATGTGAGCAACAGGGAATGAGCTTGAGTGTCTATTCCTGGCAGAGATCAAAAGAGGAAAGAAACCCTCTTTTTTCCCCATGTTCTGAGGACGGCAGGCAGAGATACATGCATCTGAGTGACAGAGAAGCATAAACCTGGTTCTTCACCTCTCTTCTTTTCTCTGAGCAACAGAACTGCTTGACACTTAGTGATGGCTGATTTATTAACTGGGTTCGACCTGCGTTTATTGAGTTAGGACAAGCAAAATCACATCTGCCAGCTTCTGCCACTGTGGATGAAAGTTAATGTTTTAATGTGAGTACCTTAACCACAAACATCCTGAATCTTTCAATTTCAAGACTTGCCCATTCCTGCAAATTATACTATTCCTTATTATACATGGATTGGTTTTGCCTAATGTTTATTTAAATATATTTATTCATAAATGTGGTATCTAGTTCTATATATAGTGTCTTTTTATATATATATATATATATGCATCCTGGTACAGAATCACAAAGCTGTTGGTAGCAAGCAGTACAAATATTTACAATCCAAATGAGCAGGCAAAACATGTTGTGCTGTTACGCTAACTTACCACTGGAAGCGTGTCATGCATGGCTGAACAACAGAGTATTAAAAGATGAGAAAATGCTAAACGGTGCTGATAAACAAAAAGGTCCCTAAAGGCTAAAGACTCAAACAGATTTATTCCATTAAAAATACAATCTGTGTCCAGACCCTTGTACAACAGGAGCTTTAATCTGTTAATCAGTAAGACTTAAATAATTATTTTTATTTAAGAAAACACCCAAAATATTTAGGCTGTGTTCAGCCATATGGAGGCATAGTATTTAAAGACATCACTGACTTCATAGATTCCACATGGGATGAGGATAGTACAAAGAAAAGCAGCCAAACTCAGAAACATGTGAGAAGGGTAACTGTTAGTGTGCATCACGTGTTAAGCTAAATGCTTAGAGTAAGAGTTGGTTCTAGAACATGTACTGGACTGTGAGACAACAGATCTGAATTTCGTTCCTTTCTTTCCTAGCAGTATAACTAAGTTCTCTGATTTTCTGCAATTTGCTTTCTTCCTAGCCCTTCTCTTTTTTGTAAGCTTTCTGTAGCAAAGCCTGTTTCACACCCTGTGTGTGTGCTTTCCCAAGTCAAACTGAAACTAGATTTCCAGTGGGACTGTTGGTGCTACTGTATTTCTGCTGGGACAACTGTCTGCAGTAACAGTATGTCTTACAGAAATTATCTTCTGCTGAAATACCACTGTCCTAGTGTTCCCAGTCTTAATGAAAACTCTGCAAATTGGTGTTTAGTGAGTACCATTTGTAATCAAAATGAAAAATGAGTTTAGTTTAGAGTACTGCAGATAAAACTAATTATAACACCACCCCACAGGGAAACCAAAATGAAGAAAAGTTTTGGTAAAGATTCCCAACTTAAGGTTGCATATCTGCAAACCAGAGCTGGTAACAGGTAACTGGTAACTGCCCCGGATAAATAATACAAGTGTTCTGTATGTGTTTATCCTAAATTCCTAGACTGCTTTGCAAACCTCGGGCTGGTTTCTTGAGTACTATGGCCCTATCACCCTTACCCACTGTAGGAAAAAAGGTTAAATTTTAAAAGAAAAGGCAACTAAGTTTCTCTTCATATGTTTGGCGAGTGAAGGTGAGAGGCAGCTGGGACCGTTACCTATTTCATAGGTTAAAAATATATAAATATAGTAAGAAAGAGAGTTTTTAACCTCTTAAGTAAGGGATGGAATTTGTTTGTTCTTTTCCTCAATATTAGAAAACTCCTTTTCTAGAACCAGGCAACAATACCAAAATAAATTAGTCATGTATTGTTATGTAGGAAAATTTAAAACATCTTTCCTTTGGTTTGGCAGAGTTTACTAGAGTTACAACAAAATGAAAAGCATTTATCTCGAGACCAATATTCTTTCTGAGCTCTAGATAGGATTTTTTTTTTTGTGAGTTTAACTGAAAGGAGAACTTGTTGGAAGTCATTCTATATTTAGGTATTGAAGAATCAAATCCACCTCTCACTCACTAGTACATACCAGATGATTAATATGTTGTTGCAAAGTACTGAGTGTTCAACTTTCATGTTACAATGCAACTACTTTTCCTTTATTGCCAAATACCAAGAAGCAGTGGTTCTCTGTGTGAACATAGCTGAGGCTTTCTGGCATTCAGTGTCATGTTTTTCATGCAATAAATCTACCATTTTTACATAAGACTGAGTAAGGTTACCATATCTCATTTCAAGTGTTTAAATGTTTTGTTTAAACTCAAATGTGAAGGGATTTATGCTAAATGAAAAAAGATTCCTAGGGTACAAGGTTGTCACGGATGAGTGGAATGCACCTCACTCAACAGAGAGAAGCAGCAACACATTTTATTGAGGTAAAATAATAATCTGACAGAGTTCAATAAATTTGATGGAATTTAACAAAGTTTAACAGTGGTTTACCAAGGTTCAGTAAGTTTGATGGCAAGGTTCACCTTATTAATTACTGCATGGAAGAAACATTCAAAGGAAAATTGAGTTGGAATCGAGTTAGAATGATTTACACAGAGACCGGAGAAACAAAGGGTAAGGAAGACCCTCCCACTGAGTCACGAGGTTCAGAGTGGACCCCCTTGCTTTCTAAACTCCTCATGAAGCCTAGGTGTGGCTAGGTCTAATTTTAGTCTCAGACTTGGACAACGGTTTATGTCTAATGGAATTATCTATATAAAGATTATAATAATTAATATTGAGTAGCTACATGGTTTAGTAATGTTTCATTAGTATTAATTCAGCATGCTATCAGTCACTTACCGAGGATCTGTCGTGGGTAAGGGATCTCCACCTTGGGCAAGGAAGGATCTCTTAGTCTCAGATTATATAAGGGATCTCAGACCTTGAGAGGCGTCCCTGCTCAAGGGGAGAGTTACCTGGCATGCAGTCCAGCTGCAATTCAGGGACAGCTCCAGTTGGGCTCATCCTGATGGTAATATTTATACAGTGAAGTAGTTGGCTGCTAGTCAATAGTATAGACAAGACAGATGTCTTTGTTTTAGCTCTGGTATCTTGTTCTGTACTTTGGTTATCTTGCATTTTTGGGCTTCGAAACCACCTTTTGAAATATTTTTCCAAGGCACCTTCACTCCCTTGTACGTGAGCCAGGAGCTTTCCAGCTCGCAGGTTCACCACAGGGCATGAGGCCTGTTGCTTCTTAGTCAGCCTGAACCAAAGTAGGGCTAGGGGTCAAGTGTATCCATCACAAAGGTAAAGAGGAAAAACACAAGGATGGTGGGAGGTGAAGTGCTGCATAGTCAGAATGAAAAACAGTCAGGAAAACAGAGCTCAGAAAGGTTAAGGCAAAGGCCAATAACACATTGCATATGCTTTTCCTGTCTGCCAGAATGTTTTCTTTAACTAGAAAAAGATATGAGGATGTTTAAAGCAAATCCCTTGAGAAAATCCAGAGTTCAAATCACAAGAGATAAGCATTACCATGAATTGACGTTTTGTAATAAAAAGTAAGGGATTTTTTTTCCTTTTTCTTTTTTAATAAACAAAATGTCAACCCCTTGAAGGCTCACCTGTTCCGTCACCAGGAATCCTCCCCACTAGTACTGGCGATGGCTGTCTCACAGTGCGCAAAGAGCTTCAGAGGAGGAGACCATAGAGAAAAATCAGAACTGACCAAGATCTCTAAAACCACCTCTGCTTCTTTGAGTCACATTGCCAAATTAGTGACCAAAAGTTCACACAAAGGCTAATCAGCCCTCACTTTTGAGACTGTCTCCTTAGAGCCAAAGATGTATTTTTACTTTTGTTTGAATATTTTAAGGTGAGGTTGGCTTTTTTTGCAACATTGCACAAACAGGTGCTTCCTTTTTACATGGCTTATCAGACTTAACTCATGTTGGGCCATACAGATGATTTAATTAGAAAGTATGTCACGTGTATTCCAGCTAGTGTCAATGAACTCCCAACCTATTACTATTGTGTTTATGACTACTAACACATTATGTTGTAATTAGCAATAAACTGTCTTCTGCAGAGGGTACAGGTGTGATGTGCATGAAAAAAACTGAAGCTAGTTATATTGCTGGATAAAATAATTTCAAGTTCCTTCCCTTGAACAGGGTAGATATGTTGTGTTATCAAGTTGTCAGAACTGCTAGATGGTTTCATTTATTTTCTATGTGGTATCTGAAAGTCATGTCTGCCTTTGCTATTATGGCTTAGTTTCTGCATAGGTCTTCAATGTATTTGTAGAGGTCTCATCGACAGCAAGAAAAATTAATACTGGAGCAGTGGAATACATAATGCCTACCTGCAAAATGGTGACTCATCGCATTCAAACAAAGGTTGGAAGATGTTTGACCAAAGTAGGCTGTGAGGGGAGGGTAGTGATGGGAGAGATTATAATTCCCCAGGATAATAAACTGTCTGAATTGGAGAATGGAAAAGTTCATGGTTAAAATAAGAACAGTGTTACCCTCAGTGCTACAATAAGGATTCACATAAACTTTGTGATAAAACTATGCTCGTAGGAGGAGTTTGGTTGTATTTAGGGCATTATGCATGTAAAGCCTGTTTGATTAAGATTGAAACATGTATGTGAAAACCTGATAAATGTGAGTCCCATGTGACTGGAGGGAAGGAAGAAGGGCAGTGTCAGGAAAGAACAGTATAAAAAAGGAAAAGCGAAATGGATAAATACTGAAATGAATAATGTAGTGTCTTGAAGAAGCCAAGAAAGTGAGAAAAATAAGTGAAAGGGCTCTCAAAAGTGGATGGTGGTGTCATATTTCTTTCAAGGCAGACAGGGAAAAAGAGGGTTTGAAAATGCAGCAATCAGGTTCAGCAAATGTTTGTTGGAATGTTGCAATATTTATATAAAACCGGCTATGGGATGATTAAAAAGGTCTTTTCAACAAACTGTTAAATAAAACCCTCCATGACCTGTTTGAATGGATGGGGAAACAGAGTCACAGAGGAAGTAAGAAACTTGCCTATGACTCCTGAAAATGTAAGTGAAAGAGCAGAGTGCACAGGTACCATTACTTGCCTTGGACTTTGTCTTCGAGAGTTTGCCAGCCCCTGGCCATCTGTGAGCAGAACAATTCAGAGTAAATAGTTATAAAAGCTGAGGTGAGGCATCCCTGCTTATTAGGGATCCTAAAATTCTAATTTTATTTTTGACACAGAAGGGTTTCTTTTACCTTCTTCTGGGGCATGTAGTGATGGCTTCTGTTGACAGCATGCTAGAATAACTGGATTAAGAAGGTGAACCACTATACTTATTCTCATGTTCCATTGAATAAATATTTCCAAAGCCTGCCCAAGGTATTACTCCATCTGGTTCCACCTGGCATTTTGAAACGTTTCATTTAATGTGTTTAGTATAGATTTACAATCGTAAGGCCAAAAGCAGAAGTGAGACTAAACTGGTGCATAATTCACACCTCTTTCTACCATGTGGGCTATGCCCTTCAGCTCAGAGCTGATTTTGGTGTGGAGAATTTGAACTGTGTATGTGCTATATGTGTTGCAGTGTGTTGAGAAACCCAAATGTTGCTTGAAAATGTGCACAAATCAAAGCAAGCTGGAAATTGTCTAAGACGACCAAGTAAGCACTGATATCACTGAGGTTATTTTAAATTTCCTGCTTATTTATTTATTTTAAAAACCAGCATGACTCACTGTATTCAAATCAGTTTGCCTCAAAGCCCGCATTCAGGAATAATATATTTCTAAATAAACAAATTTTTAGGATGATTTAATGATTTCATGGCTCTCCCACTCAGTTTATTTGCTAAAAAAAAATTAAAAATGATTCACTTCTGAGCTCCAAGAGTTTTAACTGTACTCCATGGCCTATCTCCTTTAGTACTAAATTACAACTGCAKATATATAGTAAAATATTTATCAGTGTTTACATAGCACTTCTCATTCAGAAGGATCCAGAAGTACTCAATAACCTTGAAAAATTGTAATACAAGCTACATCAAGGCATACTTTCCTCCACCATTGAAATGCAGGCAGAATGCTCGACTTGATAAAACAATCATCTGCTCTGATATGGCGTATCCTGCATTCCTGTGTTATTATAGGCTGCTCTGGGGAGTATATGCATAGAATTGGAAATGATGTATTGTACTTTGTATGTAACTTTTTATTTGGGGTTGTTAAATATAAATATTGCAAGGCCATTTCTGTCATAAGCTTTCTATACTGTAATCGCTTCCCCTACCTGACTAGAATATTAAATGTTTGGCTGGAAGTATTACAGGTCGTTTGCAGTTGCTGGACCAGTTAGATACAATGCTGACCTTCATCTACTAATTCCCTCCTTCAGCCACAAGCAAACACCTGTGGAGCGTGAAGAGGTTAATGAGAACTGTCTGTCACCTTTCTCTGAAGTACCCAAGTATTGTTTTATAGACTGAAATTGTTTTATAGGTTGCATTACTGGCTTTAGATGAAGCATCCTCTCATTTTAGTGACTGCTAGAATCAGGACTCTGGTGTGAACTTGAAGTGTTCTTATTAATATATATTTCAGTGGACCTATGGGCTCCAATGAGACAGTGAATGTCCTGTAATAGTTCCTGTACAGTTTCAGTATGGGAGTTTGTCCGTGTCCTGAGAAGATTATAACCCAAACAGGTTAGACACTTAAGTAAATAAGTCAGTATTTAGATAGGTTGCATACAGATGATATGGTAAATAACTGTTCTTGATACTTATTAGTGGTTTATTTTTGTTTATTACTTCCTCCTCCTATGTCTCCATAATGTCTGTGCGATTGCAGAGTTAACTTTCCACATGCTTACTCCAAGAAAAAGTAATGCAAGAGAAATTAAAACGATTAAGACAGGCATCAATTACAGAGAGTGTCAGCTCATTCTTTCAGATATCAGTCGTCTATTCCAAGTACCTCAAAGACGRCATGCTTTGGGTGGGTAGTAGTACCTCATTATTTTCCTCACTTTCCATGGAGTTTCCTTTGGGTAAAAAAAAGCCAAGGCAGAAATAGCAGAGTACAAATGTACACTTGCACCCCTCCTGAGGGCTTGACTGCCTCCTTGGTGAGTAACCTCTCTGTGGTATAGCTGAGCCATAAGGGTTTATACATGACAATAAACAAATATAAAAAAGAATGGAAACTCTGTCTGTGCTCTGAGGCACTCCACATTTTCCTGGGGGCAATTAGATAGCAGGAGCAATGTTTTATTGCAATTGCTTCCTGTGGGAGTTTTTCAGAAAGGGGCTGTATGCTTGGGATTCTCAGCATGTCTAGGTTTTACTGAACTGTCTGTGGCTTCATTTAGGCAAGGGTATTTCTAAATTCAGTTTTATGTACCTTCAGTTTCACTAATGATGTTAGAGATGACTTGGGACCAAGGAAGTTGTCTGGGACTCCCAGTTTCGGATTCCGTTCTTTGTTCTGCCAAATCACACCTTCTGACCCTGGGCAAGTCTTCTAACCTTTCTGGCTTGGATTTATCCCACCTAACTTCTGATATTTAATGAGACATGAAGTAGTCATGCTGTTGCCTAAGGCTTCCTGAATAGTTAATGGACAAAGTGTGGCATTTCTACATAGCTGTACCAACCTCGAATATACAAAAAGCTTCAAGCTGCTGTATTCTTAACTAAGGCATTTCAATTAGTTTGACTGTATTTAGGTGGTATGAAACTACTGAATTCCTTGCCTTTGCTACTGTCTATAAAATGAAAAATGCTTGCTTTTCCTMTTTTTTTCCTTCCTGTTATTCTCTCAGGCAAGTATTGTCTGCAACAATACAGGTCTGTACAAATTCAGCCTTGATTTCCATTCTCTAAATACAATAGTAGGGCCCTTTAATTGCTGTAATAATAACAGAGGCTCTCACTGTTTCTGTTTTGCATCAATCGGATTACATTTCCTCTGCCAAACTATGKGGCTATCTAGTTAGCTTTAAAACAGTGGAGGCTGTTAATATGGGTTTGGAATTAAATGTAGCACCTTATTTCCAGATTAAAGTTAATATATACCCTGGCAGAACTTTGAGTGATAGTAATCTGTCCAAGAGAATGATTGGCACGTGCATTACATGAAAGCGGTCCTATTCTATAGGTATTGCTTCCTTCCCTGTTAAGTAGCCTTCAGTCTCCGTATTCCTACTGCAGATTAATTCTTGCTACTGGGTGCTGAGTGTTGAGCACTTTCAAAAGATCTAAGTGCCTGAGATCATATTGCCTGCCACTCTGCATATGCTTTGCTCATGGGAATACATCAAATAGGTGAAGCAGGCTACCTGTAGAGTTCATAAGTTTGCTGGATTTCAAGCCGTTTGGTATTTCCAAGGTGTTTTCTCAACATGCAAACTAAGAGTTATTACCAGCTGGAATTGCTCCTCACAGTCCACCCCTGTCCCTGCCTCCCCCATTCCAACTAGAGTTAATTCAGGTAGTAGTGCTTTGTTTTTCAGAGTTCTGATTCTGAAATTTCCTGATTTATTTTTAATTAACTCCATTTTCTTAGATTTTTCTGTATCAGTTTAAGTMCAAGAGTCTCTGCAACTTGCTCACACTTTCATCACACCTAAGAGCTCAAAAAAACARTAGAAATTTACAGCTCTTAGGTTTACACAACAAACTATTTCCTTTCCAAACTATTTCCTTTCCCTCAACAAAATGATCCAAACTATGTGATTCTAAGTGTTTTGTTATTGCCGCCTTGCACTGATCTTTCCTCCTAGTTTTTGCAAGAAGAATGTAATGCCATGGCTCTCCGTGGATGCAGAATGCAGAAAATGACTGTTGTACMTGCAGCTTTTGACTTCAGACAAGGCTGACTTCTAGACTCTGTCGTCAGGAATAAATAATATAGTGGCATTTTTGTAGACTGAGCCAGAAAGATTCTCTTATTTTAAGACAAAGGAGAATGACAGCTACTGCTCTCAGAAGGAAAGCTTAATCAAAGCTTAATTCCCTCTTATAATTAAGTCTTCAAAATTGATACATGACACATTCAGGCATGGCATTTTTAATTTAATTAATTTTCTGAGGACTAAAAGAGTAACTCTGATTAAAAAAGCACAGTATGCCAAGCAAAACTTCCAGAACCATACCAAGAATTCTCTGCCTGTGATGCTGCAAGAGCCATGTAGGCCCTGGAAGTTATGGCAGCACTACAGTAGGAACAAAATATAACCTTATGAAAGCCAGGCTGGTTCCCCTCTCTGCATTTTCTTGCAAAGGGAGTTGGGGCACAGGGCTGAAGGTTGCATGGAGGAGGACTGGAATGACTTATTGCACCATGTTGAATTATCCCTATTTGAAAAGAGGTTCACACTAGTGTTGATGATACTAGTGTATCTTTGTATAAGGGAGACTGGACCTCGGTGAAAATAATTCCCAAGGATGAATTTGGCTGTATTTTCTCACTGGCATAGTAAAACAAAGCACACATTTTACCCCTATGGTTCTGATGCTTGCTGCCCTCATCCTTACTGTCTGTTCAAACAACAAAATGAGTATCAAGTAAAAAAATCAAAGGTACAAATTATATGATACAAATCATATGTTAGCATGCACTGTTCAGAAGTGTTGTTGCATGGGTATTTGTCTCCAAAAGTTTTCCATCTACTCTCAAGCACTTTCCATCCTGTCACACAGCTAGATTGGGTATTTTGGTGCTTGCCACATCATGAAGACAGCACAAGAAGAGTGGTGGAAAGAGTGCATTAAACCAGACTGGGTTTTTGAATTTCTTGTGATGAGCTTTATAAAACTTAGTCCTTGTAAGACAAACAGCCAGTCTTTTGAATTGGAGAACRCTATATGGGGCCATGGCAAAACTGTGCACATTAGAAAGAGTCATTTGGAAGCACCTTTAGCTCACTTATCCTCTGTTTAATAACATTTGTACCACTCCAGAAGGTGTCCCCATGCGGTAATTACCAAAATAGGAAAGGGCCAGGTGTTGGTGTTGCTATACTGAATTCAACAGAGCTAATGCAGGCTTGTCGTAAATGAAGTGTAGGGAGAAACTGTTAGAGATCATACTGCTACCAGTTGTCCATGTGTCATCAATATCAAATAAATTATTTCATTAGAAAATTTGAGAGAACAGCCGACAGCTGGCTGAGCAAATTCCTTTCTTCTGGCAAATTTCAAACATAATTGTGTTTCTTTTGAGAATGCTTGCAATATTTGGTGTTTCCTTGAATCATAAGGTTTTCTATATTATTTAGATGTAGAGACAATATGTAATATTTATATTTGTTTTCATAATACATTCCAGGAAAGGAATGTAATGTGCCTAGAGCTCAGTAAGAATAATCATTCTTTAATGAACAGATATGAGGTGCATATTCTCACCAGAATTGTTTCAGTGATATCTTCTGTATACCCTGCACACTGCTTTGAAAAGTTTCTGTTTTAGAACTAGACTGTACAGATGGATGACAGTGCTGAAATGAACCAGAATGCTTTCCCAAAGTTTCTCTAAGATGATTCATGCAGTAAGAGGTATAGTTTGCTCTTAAATAAGATAAATAAGAGCTTTGGGTCACAATTTATTGGAAAGGACTGAAGAATTAGAAATACAGCATAAAGCATGGTTGCTTGTTGTTCTTGACAAGCCCAAATATCTGTTTGTACACTTGTCTCACTTTTTTCTGCTGTCTGGACTTCCATTTCTTGAGTTTCAGACAATTGAGCATCTCTGACTTTATCAGCTCCTTTCAGCTGAGATAATTTGTGTTTTGGTGCTACACTTCTGAACAACAGCAGATCCTTTAAATTGCCAGAAAAAAGTCTTTTGACTAAGTGATATTTTCCAGTTCTAGCAGTCCCTTTCAATTTAAGCCATCCTTCATATTTTCAGGATGTGTGTGATATGATAGCTTTCAAGTAAAGCTATGTGCTGTTTGTGTTCTTGGAAACACTAAAATCAGTTTCAGATGATAATCAGAGGAGAACAGACCAGTTTTACAGAAAGGAACAAAAATACTTTGCCTTGAGTCATATTTGCATGTGACCGTACTCAGATTGAAGAATGTTACCGATGTCCTTCCCGGCCAAATAGTGGTTGTATGGTTGCAATGTACACTGCTGCTTGTATCTGGCTTGATTCTTTGTAAGAGCAGCAGTTGGTGGAAACTGATGGCCAGAATTAGACAATGCTGTTGTTGCTGCCAGCGAGGATGCTGTGTTGTGCTTGAAGGTTTTGCCGCTGCTGGTGACTGAGAAGAGCTGAAAATACCTTGTGATCAGTCTCTGACAAGAAGTTAGATTCTGTACAGCCATCTTATAGTACTACAATTCAGTTGCTATTGTCAGTTGTTACAATTCAGCTGATTTATCTGGGGGGAGACCTCTCATTGCTGTTGCAGGCACTTCTTCCTAATTGGTCAACTCTTTTCACAGTAAATTTCTCAGGACATATCTTTTTTATTTTTGAGGTATCTGAGCCTAAGTTTTTGACAATCAGAAGCAAAAACTTGTTATAATTACTTGATTTTTTGAAAACTAAGCTTGGAATCTTTGTCCTTGTTTTTGTTCGCTTGAATCCTCAGTAGCTCATAAGCTGTGTTGAGGTTACTGGGAAATGAAACAGGAGCGACGCTCAAACTCTGAACCCCTAGTGCTAATCCAATTCTGTATTTTCAGACCGCTGGCCTCAGAAACAAGTGCCAGCAGATTTACTTTCTTTTGTCACACCTGGACCTGAGATTCTTCACTTAGAGTGGGCTAGGCAGGTAAATATGTTGTGTATATTTTTTTTTTCTCATTTTCTAACAATTGTCAACATTGTAGAAAGTTAAAATATTGAACAGAGGTTGCCCCATTCCATCTCACCTAGCTGGGGTCTCTGCAAAAGGGATATCTTTTATTTTTCCGTCCTAAAGTAATTCTGATTCTTGCTGACAGGATGCATTCACTTTCCTCCAGCACAGTAGCTCTGGGTCAAATCAATGCACGGCTGCATAGAGCATGTTCTCTTGCTGAATGGCTGGAAATGTTCCATGTAGCAGAAAGCAAATTCAGTCTGGATCTAATATCCACACTACCAGCACAGTGCAGATTTAAAGTATTGTTTAGTAATTCCAAGCTCATAATAAAGATGTGGCATAAATGCAGAACGCATTTAAGTGCCAGTATATCTCAGTAATAGTAGTTTCATTACATGACACATGTATCCCTCATAATTTTACTCAGAACTGTACAAAAGAGGTTTTGTGCAGAGGACCAGAGGAATTCTTTTAACTCCAAGGGGCTATAATTTGGAAGCAGTTTGAACAGAATGAAGAAAGAAATACTTTTCCAAAAATACTCCTGAAATATGGCCCCTTTTATTAACTAAAAAAATTGATACTAGAACAATTAATAGAGGTTAAAATCAGGTTCATTAACATGAAAGTAAAGCCCCATCGAAGAGAAGATAAAATACTAGCTATTTACTGGGATTTGCTATGACAAAATGTATTTGGACAACAAAGATCATGAACTGCTTCTGGCATTTATAGAAATTACAGTGAATGAATCAGCTGCTAATCCAGAGCTTGAGGAAATCTGATTGTACAGATGACATTTTGAATAAGTGAAACTCATGTTTAAACCACACGGACTGCAGTGGACTTTCCTATGGAATCTTTTTCCAAACATTTTGCTTACCTTGCTGTAATCCACTGTCATTTTGAATATAGCTCCATTTCACCAAGTCCCAGACAACCAAAATGTTCATTGAACATTTTTAAATTATTATTTCTAAGCATTTCTGATGTCTGTGAGATCGTGAAAGAAAAGCTTCTGAAAATGTATTTACGTAACTCCACTGAGTTCTTCTAATGCTGAGCAGCTGTCTTTTTAATATGTAACTACAGTTACTTGAAAGACTATTGCACTTCAATGTGTAGAAGGTCAAGGGAGGAGAAGAGGAAATAATTCCATAGCAGTAATATCAGTTGAAAACAATAGACTTTTTAGGAAGTTTATGTAAGTACCAGTTTAACGCTAGCTGCCCTTTCAGTTCATCTCATTTATGACCTGCTAAATAAAAATGCAATAAATAGCTGATCTGAGTAGTCTGGATATTATTTAATATCTTCCAGTGGAAACTGGAGATTTTTTTTTTTCCCAGAGAGGAACCTACAGGGATAGAGCTCAAATCTCATGGGAAAAACGCTCATTTCAGATTTCGCAGTTTCTGACAAACAAATAAATTGAAAAATGTCTCTATGCTGTATTTAGGAAAAATATATACAAATAATACCTTTATTATTAATTAAAAATTATTCTTAAGATGCAGAATTTTTGGATGGAAATTATTTTGTCTGCCATAGAGGGAATAAATTGAAGGCCAGTCAATTTGTGCAGTTTTACTTCCGATATTTACTATACCTCTTAGAAACTAGACCATGAGCCTTCAGTTATTAAGTCATGTTTTTGACTTTGTACATGCCAGTTGAAATCATGGCCACAGTGAAGTTGGTAGCAAAGCTACCAATGAAAGCAAGACTTCACCCTGCAAGTAGTCAAAGTAGTCAAGGGAGCTACTGCTAGGACTGAACACATCTAGGTTTTATTGTGATCTTGGTCATTGCTAGAATGCGTCTGTGGAAGTTTGTTTACTGTCTGATGAGCTTAGATAATTATACTGTTTCTGTGAATATAGTATTGGGACTTTTTATAGTTTTAGGAGTATTTTTTCTGCTTAATCCCTGTTGGGTAGAGAAGAACCTAAACAATGGAACATCTGTTCTTTTCCACTAATGCTTCCATATGAAAGGATGCAAGATAATTACTGAGGTCTAATTATTAGTCCTTGTTACAGATAAAAACTATACATGGGCTAGCTATTAATATGTGTATAAATATGCCTTCATTCATGAAAAAATTCCTTTTAATATCAGCCTTACCCCAAAGTGAACTAGAGCCTTTCTGGCATCATTAAATAGTAGGTTAACTTAAGTGTTTTAGGACCAGGTTTTTGAATAGTTATTTACATTAAAAAATCTTGCCATATTTGAACCAATGGCAAACTGTTCTTTAATTTAAATAGGGAAAGGGCTTTCAGTCTGCCCTTTGTATTTCACAGAGAGGATTGAGGATTGCGTCCTCAGTTTGAGGAGCAAAAGGCTCCTAAGTAAAAAATGCATGCTTATTTGCAATTAGTTTCCGCTTAGAATGAATTCAGACAGAAATAGAGAAACTTGTGATGTGGTTAATTATTCATAATGTTGCATAGTAATAATATCTCTTTCATACATCTTTTATTAGTATTTTTGTTGAATTATGTTTTTCAATAAAACCACTTTTCTTACTTTTTGAATCAAAGATAAAAATTAAAAGAACACGTTTGCTTGAAATTGTTAAGGTTTATATAACAGGTTTCTGATCCTTAGAACTTCTGAAACAGTTCAGTGAGAAAACCTTGAAGTAGGCTTGAAATATGTTTTAAATTAAAAGTCTCTAAGTCAAAAGGAGGTCAGTTGTGTGTTTACTGAACAGCATTTTTATGGATAAAAAATACATACCCTCCTTTGTAAATACTGAATTCTTTCATATTCCTAAATTACTGCGTCTCCATTTGTTATATCTCAAAGAATGCATTTGTTTACATAGACAAAATAAATGTAATATAATCAGATTATAAAAATGAAATTAAATACAAACTTTTCTACATTTATTAACTTTAAATAGTGTAACTCAAGTGATAAAAATATTCTTCTAGTCTTAGATTAAACATATATTGCCTGCTTATCAATTTTGTTTTGTACAAATGCAGATTAAATTTTGAACTTGTGTACTCCCCCCAGAGACTGAAGAATAGACTTTGCTTCCACACCTTCAGTGATGAAAAAGACTCCTTCCCCATTTTTAAAAAAAGCTGCTGTCTCAGTGGTTGCCAGGCTTTTCTGGTTCTAACTTGGCTAAATACTACATCAAACAGCAGAGCATATAAACGATTGCAAAGCACTGTCTGTAAATTCTTTTTCAGCTGGCTGGACAGGGATTTCTCATTTCATACATCATTCACAACTTGCTGCATGATTCCACAGAGTCACCCAGGAGGCTTAAAACAGTTAATGGAAAAGAAAAACTTCCTTTCAGTTTGGAATACCTTTTTCCTCTCCTTTTAGGTCTGCAGTTTGCTCTGCTCTGTGCCTGCCTCTGTTGGCAACACTGGTAGAGCTTCAAGAGAGTGTTTATGGCAGTTGTTATTTGCTGGAAATCTTCCCAGGCCTCTTAGCACTTAGTAGCAAGTGGTTACAGCAAGAGCAGCAGCAAGTAGGTGTAGCTTTCTCTCTGTAAAGGGAAAAGAGCCCAAACAGGATTTGATTCTGACAAGCAGGTTAGGTGACTGGTTTGGACAACTAACTCCAAGCCTGCCTCCACGGCCCGGGACAGCCAAACTTTCCATTGTGGAACGAGGGGCTGCCTCCAAATAGTGGTTTGTTTGCAGGGTTTTTACGGAGTTGGTAAACAACAGAGCTAAGCTGTGTAGTGTGTGCCTCCTCATAGCAAACACTGAATTTGTTGGAAACCAGACATTTTACATTTTACACGAGGCACAGTGTTAAACCCACTAACTCTCCCCTGCATTCTGGTATGTCTTTCACTCACTGATCCATAGTGCTTTCTATTTCAGCTTTACTGAAAATTTCATTTAGCAGTTTATGCACTGTTTTTTAATTTTGCTAATGTAAGTAAGCTATGAACAAGCGGCTGAATATCTGTCTGTCTTACTACAGAAAGAATATACAGCATTAGGAATTCCAGGTAACATAATTAATAGATTTCTTACCACCAATAGATTTCAGATCTGTAAAAATGCTGTGTACAGTAGGGAGTAAAGCAGGATTTTGCTGGATGTAAAGAAATGTTGAATTCCTTAAAGCTGGAATTTAAAAGTCAGTGATTCAGAATTTGACCTAAATTATGCCAGCATAAAAGTGGAATGATTTCATTGAAGCTAGTGGGCTTTTCTGGAATTATACTGCTGTAAATGAATTCAGTATTTCTAGATAGGCAGTTAACTTGGAGCCATTTTCCTCTTAAAATTAAAAAATAAGTTGAGGCTTGATTCTGTACTGCAGTGCTACCTTTTTTCTTTCCAAGGCCTAGTATAAAGTGGCACTAACCTTGCAATCTCAGTTCAGCCAAGTGACTCTAAAAGCAATGCTCTCATTTGTTATTAGCACGGCACACCCATGGTCAGACGGATGCCTCTTCAGTCATTACAGGACTTTGAATAGGTCCTTGTAGCTACTGATAGTAGTTGGAGTGTCAAATGAACTTCATTTATGTCAGAGGATCATTCCTAGATGTTCCTGCAAACCTGTGATATCTCTGTGTGCTTAGAAATTGTACAGTAATGCAGTCATTATGCAGTAGCTAGCACTGTGGTTCCAGCAGTGTCTATTTTATATTCCCTCTTTCTCAAGCTAGTCCACTAGATCATCTCCCTGTGGATAACAAATGGCTGATAAATTATTATAGATTGCTGTAAGGGCTAATGGGTTGCTCATAAACATGGACCATCTTTAGCATCCTCTGATTGTGTATATATAATCGTCAAAAATACATAGCAGTCAAATTTTGCATGACCTGTTATCAGCTATTAATCCTTTATTAAACCTCTAAATGACATGTTCTTTGAATATGAGATGTTACCATATAATACTTTATTATGTACAAACAAAGCAGGAGAATTTTTTTTTTTTCCCCTTTCAGTCTGACATGTTAGCGTTGTGATTGCTTTTAGTCTTATTTTTATCTGTCTGGAGAATCTTGGGTTTTAACTTGAAATGCTTAAAATCAAGTGGTTTAATTTAGCTGCTGAGTAAGATCATTGAGCTTCTCTCCTAGATTTCATTCATGAATGTTCAAGTCCAGTGTGTTTTACTTTCTTTTCCTTTACCTTGTTGTAGTTTCAAGTAGTGCATCACCCATGATGTTTAGCACTATAAAGTTACTGCTTCACTGAACTCAGCTGATGGATATTCATTTGTAAGCCAATGAGATACCAGTGCTAAATTCAGGAGTACTGATGTTAATGTGTCCTTATTTCATCTGTTATTATTGCCAAAATAATTAAGGTTAAAATAACAATCCATTTATATAACATATATACATTAGTATCAAAGCTAGCTATTCTGCAGGACAACAGTCATCTTTATGACTGATTGTATCATTCTATGATTTATTTTATGTATGTATCTGTATGTATCTTTTTTTTTTAATCATAATTAGTTTGCACGATTTACAGAGGTACATTGTTTAAATTCTGTCTTTGTGTACAGATTTGTCAGGATCATCTGTATGGAACACAGTAAAAGCCAGGCATAGGATGCTCAGAGTTTGTATGCTGCAGAAATTTGCCAGAAAAAAAAAAAAATTGCTGTAGAATTTATTAATTTATTTTGGCAACTTATTTTACAGCAGTTAATTATTCATATAAATGAGGCAGAATTATTGTGAAAAATCCAATAAAAATGTTCAATTAAAAACCTAAATTATAATTTTAATCAGAATCTTCAACAGCACAAAACCTGATTTGTATATAATCTCATTGAAAAATGCTTTGTGTAAGATGAACATTGTACTTTTGTGCAGTCTCAGCTCTGTTAGTTATTTCTGCTGCATAAATGATCATATATCATTTTATCGATGGCAATTTTCTCTGCAGCTGCAGTTCCTGTAAAAAAAATCAGTAGCTCTCTGTCTTCATACTGAGAATTCAGTAGGTTTCTCTTTTTTGTATATGAGCAGTATCTGAATCAACACAAATTAGGAAATCTAGAGAGTGTTCCAAAGGAAAGCTGTCCCTACCCAACTATTTCCTGTTTAGTTCTACTGAATTATTGGCCTGCCATCATAAAGATCTCATTACTACATTAATAGCAAGTTTCAGAAAAGCTTCCTTGTTTTGACTAAAAGCACATAAATCGCAAAGAGTATCAACTGTAATACAGCCTGATTGAAGAGGTTAGTTTATTCAGGCTAACAATATAATAGAAGTGACACCTCCCAAGAAAATTAATGTTATTGACTATGGAGGAAAATTACATTAAAAAAATCCACCTCACTTCATGCCTCCTTCTGTTTGTTCAGAAGGAGGTATGAGGTCCATGCAGGAGAGGTTTCAAACCCAAAACGGTTGAATGGCATTGGCTAAACTCTGCAAGTAAAGCAGATTTTAGCACAATAGGATCTTCAGAATGATCAGTGAATACAACCTGCTCCTTTGATAGTATATGTTTGTTCTGTAGATTCACATCCTCAGATTTAGGTGTAAGTGGTTTTTTTCATTTTCTTTCTCATGCAGTATCCTCAAGCTTAATGTTTAGATCTCAGTCACGTAAATGTAAGTTTCTCAAGAGTGAGAAGAGTGAGTTGATGGAGATCTTGTTACACAGATTGCTGTACATGACTTTTTGGCTATACTTGTGATAGGAAAGTGTTCTATTTAAGAAAAGCATTTGGCTAATAATAAYGATTTGTGAACAGAACAAGCATAATGCAATAACTGAAAAGAAAAGTACATCTGTATGTTGGTACTTATGTGAGAAGTTGCTTATTTCAGGATGAAAAATTGTTTGCTCTACAGTCATTGTGGTTTTGTGTGGCAGAACTCACTGCATTCATTCTCCAAGGTGAAGTTGCCAAGGAACAGTGATCACAGCCTCCATTTTTTGTACAGCCCTGTGTCCCATCACTCAAATAATTCCACAACTCCCATAGATAAGTTGCTGAACAGGAGAGAGAATATCACTCTCATCTCTTTTCATCTGGCAGCAATGCAGAAGGCTTGGTTGATCAACGTCTGTAATGAGGGCTATAAGAGTGCATAGATATTTGAATCAAAGGGTAATCTCTCTCTTTTATGTAACTGCAGAGCCTCACATATCACTAGATTATTCTCTGCACTTGCTGTAAATAATTCTACCCATCAGAGCTAAGCACTTTGCAACCATTGCTTCTAAATTATAAGATGATCTATACCACCTCCACCTCTGTGCAGCTCCCTGACCTGAAGTTGCTTATTTTCACTCAGCTCCAGCTGCAGATTTATGGCCATGGTATTACATTTTCTCTCAAGGGGACAATGCATTTTTCATATCAAACAGAATTTGTTTTTAATGCAACATTTCATCATCACCTATTATTATTATACTTCAGAAAGTGTAGTGCCCAACTGAAAATATGAACTTATCTCTATTTATTCACTGAATAGCTTATTGCTGTAGCATGGGTGGGAGCAGGTACAGTTTCCTCTGAAGGGGTTTCAGATAGAACTGGAATGTCCATGTTGTATGTGTGCTCAGTTGCCTCTCTGGTTGGCCTCTGACTGGCACATAAGGCGGAGGATGGAGGCTCGACCTCAAAATCTTTCTTTACAGCTGTGTCTATAAAGGTACCTGGATGCTATGATACAGAATCTATAGACATTCAAGGATGGCTGGAAAGCCCTCAACACCGTAGTATCTGAAGAAGTACTCACGGTTGTGCATTACCCTGTGATCCTGACTTAGAGCCTACCCCTGTAGCTGTATAGCTGTAGAATCTGAAATTAGTACTGTGCTATAGTTTTGCATCATTGTGATGTTACCACACAAAGGAAAAGAATGTCTAGCAATATGGATATAGCAAAAGATTCTGGGAAAGGGGGATTACTGCAGGTCCATGAGGTGGTGTCAGAAAATCTAGAAATCAATTTTAACCTACCCAAGTGGCAGCATTACACTCCTTTAGAAAAAGGATGAAATCCGTTAGGAAAAATCAAGCACAAAACAGCTATTGGTTTATGGCCAGTGTCATACACTAGAAATAATCTTATCTGTCCGAAAAATGAGACATAACAGGGCTACTTGACCATAGTTCCTGTTCAAGGTTCAGCATGCATCAGGGGTGAATGAGATATACTTTTCACAGCTAAGCTTTCAATTAGCTCATTCAATAGGAACAGATACCCAAGAGAAGAAGAGTTCTGATTATATCACGTGCCTGGGAGAAATGTGGCCTTTTCCAAAGTAGCAGAGTATTAAAAGCCTTCAAGAGCAAGAGCACATGCACAGTATCCTATTCAAGGTTAACGAGCTCTTCTGCTTGATTTATATATACCTTTGAAAAGAACTGAAGTACGAAGTAATATAACATGAACTCCTTGCTTGCCAAACATGATTTAAAAATATAAAATAATAGAAAAATAGCAATGGTATCTTTTTTTCAGTTGCAAAACTCAAAAACAATGCAAAAATTAAAATTGTTTAAGAACTATTTTCCTGTCTCTCTCACATGTGTAACAGCTTATTGTTTTACATGCCATATTGTTTAAAACAGAGATGTCAGAAGGGGGTTTCCTACTGCTTATAGTCGTTCTCTTTTCACCAGACATTCCTGCTTCCCTTCACCTCCCCATCTCTCTTTGGAGGCAAGATTCAATCTAACGTTTCGTTTAGAATACACCATTTGCCCTCATGAATATCCTTTTCCCACATTATATTACTTTTTTCTCTGGATTTAACTCGAGCAATCTGTTATCATTCTGTTACTGCTGCCTGTTACTCCTTCCAGTTTGACACCTAGTGTATCAGCATTGCCCTGCTTTTTTGTAGGAGGGCGATATGAATTGGTCTGGGTGTCATTTTACCTGTCTTATTCCCAGCCTTGAAAGGCTGTAAAACTATGTGAACTTTACTGCATCTATAAATCATTCACTGATAGCAGAAGAAAACACCTGAACACAGCCTGTCCCCAGTACAGAAAGCTCCATGTCCTGCTGATCTCGTGTTGGGGATGCTGAGAACTGACCGGTGTGTGTGTCCTTGTCCTCAGGTGCTGAGCAGTGTCGGGAGCTGCTCATCTGTGTGTCAGTCGGCTGTCATGGAGACAATGTGAATGGTAAGCACACAGAGCACTGTATTTAACACCTCGGAGATGACAGTTATAATGTGCCTTTTCAGAGTGAGTGTTGGAGGTGAGAATGAACACAGTAGCACCGAGTCCTGTAGCTGTCTTTCCTTTGGTTATATTCTCTTCTTTTAGCAGTACTTAACACATGCGGTATCACTTACACCAAACAGTCCACCTCTGCCATGCCCTGGACATCATGCCAGTTTTCAATCAGGTACATTATGATAGTCACCTGCTGTGGTGAATTACCTCCAAATACTCCTTTATGCACCAGGTTTTGCTACGCAGTTTCAGATGTCATCAGCCTCTTGTGATAGGCACTGTGGTAATGAGACAGATAAAGGGCAGAGTAGAGCATTCAAAGGGTAATGAAAAGAGTGAAAGACAGAGCATACACTTCATAAAAGGAGTAAGGCAGTTGCTGTTATGATAGAAGAAATATACTGACAGGCAAAATAGAGATGAACCTCTTAATGTTTCAACTCCAGTGGAGCTGAATGGTCATGATTGCTAGTGTTCTGTTAACTTACCTCTTACTGAGAATAGATGCACTTAGTACTCCCGCTTGTGTCTATTCACAGAAGTGTCAGTGTGTGTGTGGAGGGGGGCTTCTGAAAAATGCATACCCAGAAATGGTGCAGCGTCTTTTATGCAATAATCTGGGTACCAGAATATAGCAGGGACATATTTATCACAAAGATACCGAGACAAAAATATTTGTGACAAAATTTCAAAACAGGAATAAATTCAGGAGAAACATAAAGAATTGAAAACTCTGTAGATTGAAACTAATGAAACATTTGATGAGTTGTAAAGAAAAATAGAATTTGCTCACTGAGCAAAAGTTTAGCTGAGGTGAAACTAGAGATGGTCTTCTCATGCAATTGGTTAAGGATATGTAGGAAATGAACATAAGAGCTTACTCAGCAATGTGCTACTTAGGATAGATGAAAAAGGGATAGACAAAAATCTATGGAGAGAAACATAATGCCCACTTAGGGCATCCCATTAGGTGTTTTAAATCACACTCCTGGAGGTCCCTACCTCACTCCATGGATGGAACATAAGCTTTTAACTGTGGTCCATGGAATCCTAAATTAAATGTCTGAAGTAGCTTAATGTCTGCACAAATACCAGCCATACAGATTAAACAACTTAGCTGGTAAACCATTTAAAATTCAGTATGGCAAATCAATCTAACAGACCACTGTAGAGTGGGGTACAATTTATACCAGACTCACAAATGTCCGGCGAGTGTTCAACCAACCAAGAAAACTCACACTACCCAAGCTCCAATTCTGAATCACCTCCAATCCAAAATTCAAGACTTTTGACTAGAAACCCAGCAGAGTTGATGCAAGGGAGAAAGCAGGAACCAGAGAAAATGGTCAGCTATGAAAGCTGAGAAAAGGAGAATTAAACTCCAAATTGCTGTTCTCTGAATAGCTACTACCAAGCAGCTGTAAACATCTCAAACAGAAAAATCCAGAGTATAAAACTAAAAGCTTCTATAGGAAGATCGGAAGCATAAAGTTGGACTTCTGGAGATTAGTCTGGTGTAACCAACTTCCTGACTGGCCAAGGGACCTCTTTAGTCTTTCTGGGGCTGTGTTTCTGCATTGATAGTGAAAGGATAGTAATCTTTGTCTAGAGTGCAAGACTGTGGCTACTGCTTATACAATGTTTTGAAAATTTGCTATGTCCCTACAATTTAATTCTCAAACTGGTAAGGGATGTGAATATTGCTGAACTCAGGTTGACCTGGTTCTCACTGGAGATACTTGGTGGTCAGCGGTGACAAAGAACACCATACTGGCAGGAGCTACGCTATGCCATTGGTCACAGAAATAGCAGAATCAGGCCATTCTACATTGGTTTGGAGTTGTACAAAGTTATACAATCTTGAGAGAAAATTATTAAGGAAAATAGTTGAGATTTGAGGGTTGGTGCTGCCAAGTGCACTGTATTTTCTAGTTTATTATATGATGGGTTCCTTGACACTTCAAAGATTAAAAAAAAATTTAAAAAAATCACTGACCTTGAGCCTAAAAAGCTTACCTGTGCATGTAGTTGTTAGTAATGCCAGCAGCCACAACTGATAGTAGAATGTGCGAGCTGCCAGTGCATTATCAGACTCTGCTGAAATCTTCTAGTATATTGGTATTTTTTTTAGTGTATTGAAAAAACAGGTGGGGATTTTAAGATGTTGGAAATTAAGTCCAATGAGCTGAAAGAAGAAAATAAGACAAAGGCTGTAGCTGCGAAACATTCCCAAGATATTATAAGTCAAGATCCTACGCATCTGAAAAATATTCCTAATCACTTCACTCACCCATGATAAAACATTACATGTTTAGAGTAACACTTAAGATTAGGGATGGTCAGTAAATTTCTTAATTTTTTTAAAGAAAATTTGAGTTTCAACCCTTTCTTCAAATTTACAATATGATAAAAAGCAGAAACTAGAAGCAGGGTTAAACTGTAGTTTGATATTATTGTCCAGCTTTTGGAAATTAAATTCCTTTTTTGACAGAAAATCTGAAAAAATGTCATTCAGAAACTCTATGATACTGGAATAATTTTGAAAATTTCCTGGGTCAAATAATTGACATTTTTGGGACAGCTTCTTTTTCCTTTTAATTCAATCTTCTTTGTAGCTTCTTAGTATCTTTTCTTCTCTTTCTTTTCTGTATTTTTCTCTTTTACTCTAATTCAAGGAGCTTGATATTCCAAGTTTATTGTTGTAAAGTGGTTTCTTTAAATAACAGCTGCTGTTGCATTGTATACTTTATTGTATGCTTTCCTTCCATCAGTATAGAATGACAAACTGTATAGCTAAAACCTAACAAAACTATACATTAAAAATCAAAAGCTCTGGTAAGACAGATTGGAAGCACAGCTTTTGAAGTTAAGTAAAGCTGACAATGTTCATTTACAAAGTACAAATGGCAAATGAAAAACATCTACAGTGAAGCAAAAGGAAGAGACCCATCTTTCATATATAATTGGAATACCTTAAGGTGTAATGCTCAGACAAGAGGAAATAAAACAAAATGCCAAATGTAAGGGATATTACTGATGACTTTATACCACCAGATGAAGAACTAATATGAACAGGAGGGAAAACTAAGTCATGGACAAATTTAGTTCAATATTTCCACATGTATAAATGATGCTGAATTTTGCTGATTGAGGTGGTGATGTCATGTTTATTTTTTTGCTTTGTTTTATTTGATATAATGGTGACTTTGTGGCACAACATATGTCTGTTAAGCTTTGAGCTAGCAGAGTATTCTACGCATACATGTAACATTAGACACAGACGACAGATCTTACTGAGAAACGACGTGCCATAACTGACTGCAAAGCAAAGCAATGCATTTGTTTCGGAATTTGGGGCCTTTATTCCTGCACCCTTAACATTTCCATGCCTGTTCAACCTCTGTAACACAGGAATGAGCCTATGAGGCTTCCTCTCTTAAAAAGGGCAACCAGCCACCGAGGCCTATAATTTCAAAAGAATACTCCATAGTTTTCATCTCCTTATTTTCAGGTGCCTGGGTTTGGCCTTGGGGATTTGACTATTAGAGGTGTCGAACCCGCCGCACTGGGTAGCACAGGAGCACAGAGTTGTTCTTCTGGGGAGAGCTTAGACTAAGCCGAAACAATCCAGAGCAGTGGAGGAGAGCAGGAAGGTACAAGTGAGCCTCCCACAATGTTTTCAAACTGCTGTGCTGATGTTGCTGGCTCGGAGCCCTCTCTGCTGAGTACTGGGGATGGTGGGATTTGCATAAACATGGGTCTGCACTGCAAAGGGCTCTCCATGCAATTGAGGAGGATTGCACGGGCTGTTTTGTAAGGGCCTCTCCATGCGGTTATAATTGGGTATTTAAACCCAAAAGCCAGTTCCTGTTGTCATTGCATATTGCATATCCTGTGAGTTTTTCATGGAAGCATAAAGGAAACAGTTCAATATCTGCCTAACAAGTACTTTTTGGGGACTGCTTGTGCTGTTACTATTGCCCAGTGGATGATGCCACCTGATTCAAAGCGTCTGAAAGGTTTAAATGATACAGAAACTGCAAGAGCAAAATGTTAGACAAGACAGGCTCTCTAATTGAAGTGGTGAATGTAATATTTTAATATTTTTAAATATTAATAAAGACTGGAAAGGGGAAGGATAAAAGGACAAAGGAAACATTCAGTCTGGATAAAACTCACCCCAGAACAGGTAAAAAATACAGTACACATGAGCCATATGAGCTAGCAAAACAGGATACAGGCCAGCTGCCTCTTGGGACGAGAGTATTACACCTTGTCACTCAAAAAGAAAAGACTATCTTTGCCTTTCACTGTATTCAGAATGCATCCACACGTGATGGTCTAGCTGGTGGAGGACACAGATGTATGGAAGGTCTGCCTTAATTTCTCCTTTCTTTTCAGCATAGAATCAGATTGGACAATTTTGAAAGTCTTTCTTTCTTCATTTAGTTAATGCAACGAAATTTTATGTCATACAAGTTGGTCCTGAAGACATGATTTGAGCTTAGACATGCTTAAATTAGTTACAACCAAACTGATTTTATCTGTCAGTCAGGAATACTTTATAATTGGTAGCTGGTTCATGTTTTTTAGCAAATATCAAGTAGAATCAGAACTTTTTCCTTTCAGAGATTAGTCCAATGTGTCTTTGATATTTCTGATTGCAGAACTTTCTGTTGTTAATTAGTATGCAAATTCACACTTCAGCGCTCTGTAGCCCGCCACTGAATTTTAGTGAAGTCCATCTAACACTTCATGATAAAGTACTAAACAAATAAAGGTATACAAGTACGGAGGAAGATTTTTCATATGCCTTTGCTGGTACCTGGATTTTACTTAGCCTGTATCCTAGTGTTTCTGTATATTGTAAATTGTACACAGGTGATGTGGTTGGTTTTACTGTTCCTTGTCCCTTAGAGGGGACTGAAAGGAGGAGATACATATACATTAATAGCACAGCAATCAGAGTATATCAAGGCAGCCATCAGCTGTAGACTCTCCCCCATAAAAACACTGTGTCTATCAGTCTGGATGTTGACATTGCATCCTGTATGATCAGACACTGCTGGCCTGCCTTCAGTGCTTGTTCAAGATTAGGTATAGCATTATTACAAATGCTTAAGAAGCATCATGTATTTTGTCTGCCAGAAATATTCAGTAATTTCCATCCTGATGAGATGGGCAGAGGTTAATCCTCTCAGAGAATATTCTGGCTAATGTATAAATCTGTCAACAAAACATGTAGGAATGTATTTTTTGTGTTTTGGTGTAATTTTCATAATCCAAACCAGATTTCAGACACCAAAGAGTATTTACATGTAGGTGTCCAGTTCAAAAGCCAAAAGTGATCCATGCTCATATATATTAACTTCTGAAGATTTGGTGTGTATGGACTGCACAAGTTGCATGTTAAACTTTAGGCAAGATAATACTCAGCTTGGCTGAAAAGCTGCTGAAAGGCTCTTCAGAATAACTTCTAATGGTAAGGGAGAGGCTATATAAGGTGGATTTCAGTTGCTTGTGAATAAAAGATGGAAATAGCTCAAGAGCTGAATTTGACCTTAGCTCTTAGAAAGCTGACAATAAATGAAGCCCAACCTCATTTGTGATGTATTATGAGGATACATTTTGTTACAGTTGTCAGTAATGAGAAGTGAAGTAAAATGTTTATCTTACCAAGTGTTTTCACTCTTTAAGATCTGTGCTAAGTCCTTAACAAGTAGGCTTAATTGAGAGGGTCCTGAGAATTTTCAGAAATTTTCTCTCTTTCTGGGAAGAGCAAGTCTTCAGCTTCCTTAACTTTCTCTGGGTTTTCTAGATTTTACAGTAAATTGAACTCAGATTCTTAAGGGTACAGCCATTGTGAATTTATTATTCTACTGTCAACTGCTGTCTTTCAAAAATGATGATAGTTTCAAATTTTTGTGGTGGACTTAACTGTATTTGAGGGTAGGTGTTTGAACATTCAGGATTTGAGTTTTCAAACACTGTCTTGTAAGAATCGAACATTTTTCTCTTAAAAGAAAGTCAAAATTCTTGCACAGTCCTTATGACCCCCAAAAAGACATTCTTCAAGAGAAAAAAACAGTATGTTTTGAAGATTTGCAATAAAAATGTTGGCTGTATATTCTTCAGTGTTTAGTACAATGGGATTATGATTGGAGCCACCCTGTCCTTTTTTTCCCCAAAGATATAAAGACAGAATATTCGTATTTTCCAGGTACTATTTTCTTATTTTCCTTTCTGCCTGTCTCTTTCTATATAAGTGTATTTTAAGAACAGACTTTCGGGGGGGAGGGGATGAATTGTCTGGAAGCTATTCCTTCCTTTTTAGAATTAAGTGTTATGACCACAGCAATGAAAATAAGGAGGAAGCAATTACTAGTATTTGCTTCTCTTCTGCATTAAAACAGATGTGTTTAAACAAGCCATGTGCAGTGGGGATCCTCTAGCTTGATCTGCAAAAAGACATACCAGCTTGAGTACTAGAAGGCTGTAGAGCCATTTTAGCATGGCTCCACCTATGCTGATTTACCAGCTATCTCACCAGAGCTAATGAACTGAGACACAGCACTATGCTAACAGGGAGGCATTACTTCCAGTATCCAGCTAAACTTACTTAACTTTAGCCTGAACATCTCTATGCAACGCTGTGTTGTATAGACATATAGTGAAGCAGATATTATGTGCTTTTAATGAACTAGCAGAGAAAAGAGAGGGGGGAAAAAACCATTCTGCCTGCACCTGTTCTAAAATTTTTGCTCTGTGCTTTTTTAAATGCAAAATGGCTCTCTGAGAGCACAGGAATTACTTGAAAACAATTGGCTTTTTGGTATGAAAAATAAGCAAGCAGACAAAAAGGGTTTTTTTAATTGACAAAATCTGTTAAAAAGCTGTGGTACATTTTGAAAGAATGAAAAAAGAAATCACTGATTTTTTTTGGTCAGAAGATTATATAATTAATCTACTCTCAAGGTCAATTGGACATGTGCGCAGAAAATAAACTCCTGAAACATAATAAAAATTCTGATACTACCTTCCCCTGTAGCATTTACTGTCTCCCCTACCAGGAAGTCACGATTTACATGTCTATTAAAAAAGAGTAAATTTATCTCAATTTAACTCAAAAGTTGCTGTGTATCTAGGTACTAGTCTGGAAAGTAGTTTAAAAAAATGACTACTCTGGAACTTTTCAGGAAGCTTACTGTATTATAGAATATCTTTTACCAATTGGAAGACTTTTACTTTTTTTTTTTTTCAGGAATAACCAGATAAATTGGATTAACCAGATAAACTGATAAAAGGCAGTCCCAGCCTTGCCACAATGCCTAGGGATTTCCTCTTGACATCTCTATTCCCATTAATATCTTCCTCCTCCCCATTGTTTGAGAACCAAAGTGGAAGTGTTTCTCAAATTGTGTTGTGAAGTGACAGCAGATTGTAATTTGGGTGGTATACAATAAAAAAGCTTGATAACTCTTGCTGTAGGATATGGGGAAAACTAGGAGTCCATTTCCCTTGCTCCTCAATGTCAGCCACCTATCATAGGTGGCCTTAAAGAATGTCGACCAGCTCTTCTCTGTTCATCCCTTGCTGTCCATCCTTCCTTCCTTCACTATCGTAACAGGACTTGTTCCCCAGCTCTGGCAGGTCCTGGAGCCTTAAAGTTCCCTCTGCCAAAGATCTGGCAGAATGTCCTTTTGTTTTTTCACTCCTATTTAATGAAACTCATAACAGTTAAGTGAGACTGAAGGAGAGAAGGAGTTATAGCTGTCTCTTGGAGTTTTACATTCCTGGCCAGTGTAAGAAAGTTTTAAACCATTTAATGATAAAACCTACAGCATGCCAAGTCACTTGGGAATATGCTCAGATCACAGACCACAGATATAATACGCTTTCAATGAGAAGCACCATTAAGTCAGTGGGCTGCTTTATTACGCACTAAAGCTTTAACGCTCTGCTTGTTAAGACTACCAGCAACATTTCCAGTACGTTCAGTCGTGCACACCTCTCTGAAGTAACTTTAGGTGCGGTTTCTTGGAAAGGCATGTAAAACAATTCTGTCCTGGGTATACTTTATTGTACCTGCAGTGATGCAACTTCAAAGGTAGGAAAGAACTGGGGAATGATAGCTAGGAGTACACAGAAGTATAGTTTTAAATTTCTGAGACTTCCTGGTTCCATTTGAAATGCTATGCAAAACCCTAAGACGCTACTTACAGAATAAGATATTAGCCCCTTTTGTTCATACTTTGTTCTCTCACAAGCATTTCTATTATCCATTCACCTATGCGTTCACCCTCTATTTCACAGTTTTTCTGCAGAGATGGGGCCTTTCACAACAAAATCTTTTTCAGGGAGCAACACAATTCACTCTTACAGCACAAGGTGAAAACTGATCTTCACATTTTCATATTCAACTCATGCTTGGACTGAATTAAGACTGAAGAAGGAGAATGAATACATTTTAATGTTTGTTTTCATTCATAGTAGTCTGATGGGATAGATGAAAGTGTTTGAGGTTTGAAACCCGTAACAGGGTAATGTGCTAAGTACATGTTGCTCTTATTGTCTCAGCCTCATGTTTAGATTGTTGGTTGGGAACTGTAATTTTTTTCTCTGCTCTGTGACAGAGTCATTATATTGTTATTTGGCTTAATAATAATGTTCAGAATTTACATATAATAAAAACTTTGTGCACATTGTGAGCTACTGAACCATCTTTGTTTACTGAGTTCTGGGTTTACAGTATGGTATGTCAGGTGCTGCCTGCAGCTTACATATCACTTCTTATGTTTTTTTAAGTTGAACCCTTCAGAAGTACAAAGATCTTTTAGCAGAGCTTCACTGAAAGCTGTTTCGCCAGGGGGATTCTTTCACTGCCACATATTACATCCTTCAATAGAAATATACCCCTGTCATTGCAATTTCTCTTACGTATATTTGTGTGTCTCCTGTACCAGTGTAGGCTTGCCTTGTAAATCTGTTGCCACTAAGTGCTGGTCTGGACCAAAACCCAGTTCCACACACATGCTGTGCAAGAAAAGACTAGGTAATAAGTAGTTTAGGAAGTGACACAAGATCTCTAGTTTTCACTAGACTAACTTCCTCCCAGTCTTCATGGACCTCCCCAGTTTTCATGCAGTTATCGAAGGCCTCCATTTGTTTTCCCTTCCCCATTCTCTTTCCTTTGTTCTTTATGCTTTTCCCATCCTCTTTTTTCACTATTCTCTTCTTTTGACATCCCCTTTCACTCTGAAGTTCCTACAGATTCCTGATACTACTTTGCCTCACTATGCTTTGAAATGAGCAATTATTTCCTCCTAAGACTGTGGGGAAAAAACCCCACATTTGGCTTTAAGACCAACTTAGAATCATTAAGGTTGGAAAACACCTCTAAGATCATCGAGTCCAACCGACAACCCAACACCACCATGCCCACTAAATCATGTCCCTAACCGCCTCATCTACACGTCTTTTAAATACTTCCAGGAATGGTGACTCCACCACTTCCCTGGGCAGCCTGTTCCAATGCTTAACCACTCTTTCAGTAAAGAAATTTTTCCTAA
>JAYKAV010003292.1:245537-260381 GCA_035582835.1 Phoebastria nigripes
GTTAACCAGGACTGCTGATAAATGATGGAGAGTGGCTTGGCAAGCTCCTCCGCCAGCTCCCTCAGCACTCTCGGGTGGATCCCATCCAGCCCCATGGACTTGTGAGCGTCCASGTGGCGTAGCAGGTCGTTCACCGCTTCCTCCTGGATTATGGGGGGTTTATCCTGCTCACTGTCCCCGTCTTCCAGCTCAGGAGGCTGAATACCCTGAGGATAACTGGTCTGACTATTAAAGACTGAGGCAAAGAAGGCATTAAGTACCTCAACCTTTTCCTCATCCTCGGTGACAATGTTCCCCCCCCGCATCCAATAGAGGATGGAGRTTCTCCTTGGCTCTCTTTTTGTCATTAATATATTTGTAAAAACATTTTTTGTTGTCTCTAAYRMCAGCGGCCAGATTSYRTTCTAGCTKGSCTTTTGCCTTTCTGATTTCCTCTCTGCATGACCTAACAAGATCCCTGTACTCTTCTTGAGTTGCCATCTTGTGAAGGTGTGGGTTGAGAAGCCAAATGTATGACAGATTTGGACAAGACTGGAAAACTACTGAGTGCTTTCCTTACACATTTGATCAATTGAGTACGTATTACTGGTTTAGAGACACATTACACTTCTAACCTGCCTCTCCCTCCCTATAAAATGCCACATTTTAAAGTGTTTGATAAAAAGCAAACTACAAAGTTAGAAACTGGACGATTCATGTCATTATGCTTAAGTTGCCCTAACGTTAGGTATTTAGACTCTGCTGGCTGTCTTCAGCCACCTGTTTTTCTGTGAATATCCCATCCTTAGATTGGTTCGCAGAGAAATGAAATGAGGTGTCCCTGCAACCTGGTTTTGACGTGAACAAGGTAAGAGTCAAACACACTTGGTAGGAGTATTTCCCGTACTCTGAAATATAAGGTAGTGTTTTCTTCCCTGGCTTACTGACTCAAATCCAGTTTGATASCTGTTTCTGTGCATTGCATTGTTTACACTATTTGCTGGCAGGTAATGGGATTATTTAGATAGAACAAGCAAATGTGTTCTATGCAAGTTTCCTGCCAGTATGGCCGTGTACATATGACAGGTACTAGACACATGATTTTCTTTGGTTGAGATGAAAGGAAAAGCTGTACAAATAGTTTCTCTCACCAAGCAAAAATGCAAAGCAAAAACATTGTATTACAATATTTTAGAAACATGTAGAAAAAGTACTCTCAGAATGTTGTGGTTTTGACAATTTTTGGCAAAGATAATTTGCTTTCTTTTTGCTGAAACACCTGAGGACCCAGAGAGATGAAAATCCAAGTTAACTTCCATTTGCTCCTGCATGTTTTCATAGACCAAATGTTAGCTGGAATGTCAAGCCTGGGAGGGAACAAGTAGATTCCCAGGAATTTAAAAAGAGAGAGAGATCCAGTGGGCAATTTAAGAGCCATTGTTTGAGAAATCAATGACAAGGCTATCAGAGGCTCGGAAGATATTGTTGCCTTTATTTGGTAGTAACTTTGTTTCATCCATTGTTTATAAGATGGAAAAATGGAGGAAAGAAATTAGGGAGTATTACAGGGGGTATACTAAAAGCTCGCTGAGAGGAAAGAGGGAGGCAAACATACAGTGATGGTTTGGTTTACATAAGCACTTGCTGCTTAAGAGAACGTGGCTCTGAACAATCTGTGATTGATGAAATGAGGAGGGAAGGTTGGAAGATTCATTCTGCAGGTTTTTTTATGTTCATTTTTTAATACTGAAAAAGTCATTTCAGGGAAAGGAGACAAGAATGATTCCATTAAAGAAGGACAAAGCATGGGAAAAAGAAATATGATGCCAAAGCAACAGGCTTTTGCAATATCTTCTGTAGCTGAATTGCTGTAAGGAGAATCTCAGGCAGTGTGTCAGCAAGACCTGAAGACACTGTGACAGCGCTAGTGGCAATGATACATGAGAGAAGCAGGCATGACTGTTCAGAGAGTTTTTGTCTAATTCTGAGATCATTCACATCAGTGTATGATAGAAACTGCTCCACAGGAGTCAGAGGAATTGCACAGCTTAAAACTGGTGTGGCACTTAGGACTTTTGTCTCCTGGTTGAAAAGAAATGTCCTGACTCAAATCTAAATCCCTGGAAGTGAATTTAAACAGGAATGATGGCTCACACTTAGAAATAGTACTGTGGATGTTGCAGGGGTGTTAACACGTGGCTATACAATATCCTTTTTCCTATTATTGTCATGATGACCTAAAAGCTGCCATGAAACCATTATGCATGGTATTGATAATTAATCAGGCTATGCTTTAGGAGTTATGCAAGTTTTACTGATATTAGTATATGATATGTGGTGAGACTGCAGCTGGAGCAGGGAGGCTATGTAATCACTGGAGCTGCTGTTCTTCAGAATGTCATCTCTGACATTCTTGGGGCTGCATGGGTAGCTGCTAGGGAACTTGCATATGAATGCCAGTGAAAGAGGAAATTATCCCTGTCAGATCTGTAGGTTAGAGGACAACAGCCCATCTGGGAATTAGAGACATTCATATTCTCTAATGCCATCATTATTACAGTGCTATCCTAGCTAATTTTTGCTGGAGGAACTAGTAGCAATTCTTATACTTAGGCTGCCTGCCACTTCTTGTAGCGGGTTCTTGTAACCTTTATCTGAATGTTTTCAACACCTCAACTGCTTGCAAAAGACCTTTGAAATTCAGTAGGGTGGAAGCCCTCAGGGTAATAAATGTTAACAAGTAGAATCAGCTGGGAACRTTCTGTAAAAGATTTAGAGGTTTTCTGTTTGAAAAATGCTGATTCCCTTAAACTGAGTCTTTCCTGATCCCAAACTTTGGACAGATGGAGAATGGAAGGTCTGGTCAAAATAAGAGATAAAGAAAAACATACACAAAATGGCCAATATCCACAATGAAAATGAGACAGAAAACCACCTACCAGAGAACAGCCAGGCACCAGACACTTAAAATACTTAGAATTCGTCATATGGGAGGCTCAGATTTTAATTACTGCTCTAAATTAATAGCTTGAACCTGTACTTTTAATGTGCTAGATAAGTACCATGATGTCTGAGCTCTGGGGTTTGTAGTTGTTCTTTGACATGCATTAAGTTGCTAGCAGCATGGAAACTCCTAGGCAGCTGCAGTTCACTTTGCAGGTACAAAAACATTGGCAGGTGTGAAAGAGGAAGTCAGGCCTCACCGAGACCTGCAGAAAAGTTTGGCCTCACTAATAAATATACTGAATTATGTAGACATGAACCGTGTCATCTCAGCAGAACCAATTTAAAACCAGTGTGACTCTAAAGTTGGAGTTATTGCAGGACTAGAAGGACCACAATTTGTAATGCGTGTGGCATACTCATCCCCAGACTGGGTAGTCTATTTTCTGCATAGATAGCATAGTTCCTTCCATGACAAGATGTTTTCAAAACATCTTCATCTGAAAGATGAAGCTATTCTGTAACTCAATCACCAGCAGGGGAAAGTCTGTCAGTTCATAAAAGGTGTTACTTCTAAACTCCAAATTATATGACTTTTAAGGTGACTGAGTCTATGCATTATTGATTACAAAGTGTCCTCCTCTACAAGTACTTGGATAGTTACACTTTTAGTAGTGTTTCTCAGATAATAAATGAAATAGACATTTCTCCAATTGCTCTTTTGCAGCAGGTAAAATCATTAATCACCTGCAGTACTCTCACACTGCAGCATGCCTGGATATAATAAACACCCATTACAAAACAGCAGTAACAGACCATTCTTTTCTGAGGTGTGTGGTGCTATGTAATGAAAATGTTAGTCAATAGAGGCTATTTTACCCCATTGAATTTCTTTTCTATTTGAGAAGTGAATTTAATGGTCATGGAAAGTGTTCAGATGATGCCTCTATGAACTCACATGCTCTATTATCCCACTGTAGTGATATAGCAGGGATTTTTATTACTTCTGGCCTGGTGGACGAGCTTCATAAGTAAATTTTTGGTACAGCTGCCACATCTCGTCTGCCCTGAATAAAAGACAAAGGAATATTACTAAGAGGAGAGAGGACTCTTGTCTATTGGGAACAGTCTACAATCTTTCAAATTACTCAACAAGCAGAAGGGAAGCTGAAAGGAAATTAGCTGTGATTTTTATTTCTATAATTTACTTTATCTTGGGAGTCACGGGTTCAAGTCAGTACTCCTGAGTCATATTGATGCTTCCAAGTAATTTTTCTACATAGTGCTTCAATTCTTCCTCTATAAAATGGAAGAAATGGCATTTCCTTACTTTACAAAGACTGAAAGAGTAACTATATCAGTGAAACACTACAGCAATTTGAGGCTGAAGAGCAGCATATTTCTTCCATTATGAAAACTATTTTCCTCAAATTTATTCTATTTAATCCCACTCTTTGCTTCTTAGCTGTTATTATTTTCAATACAGTTTACACAAAATTACATGCAAAACTCCCTAAAATCCTTTCCCAATCAGATCCTGCTTCCTCTGAACAGTACTCAGTGAAACAAGGGTCTGAAAGCAAAATAAATGAGGAAAACCTAGGCAAAATATGACTAGAAACATTTGCAAACCAACCGGTATTTGCAGTATAAAGCTGATGGTTTCAGGATAACTGGAATGAACAGATGATCACAACAATTAACAAATTGTTGATTATCAGTAGAGTGTATGCATGTTACCAGTATATATGCCTGTATTTAGCTCATCTCATATGAGAAGAAAAATTCTTAAAACAAAATTCTTGACACATTTTGCTTCACACTAGGGCATCCTGGAGGCATGGCCAATTACACTGGTAACACCTTAAATTGCAACAACTTAGTTTCTTGACTTAGTTTCTTTCCTCTGTCTGTATCCTCCAACTATTGCTTGTTTTTTTGAAACCAGAAAGCTACAAGGGAAAGTCTTCACGTATAAACACTCCTTGTACTGACTGCTAAGTGATTTTCTCATTATCCTTTCAGTAAAGGTCCCTTTTGCTATTGTCTTTTAAATTGTTCACTGTAGACACATTTTAATATTTCAAACAATTTCCTCTCCTTCTTTGTTTCTTTTAGAGGGCAGAGTTTTCTCTCTTTTCAGAAAATAATAATAATACTGCTTTGATGACATATCAAGTTGCCTTTAAAGGCCAGAGCTTTGATGGAAGTTGGTGAATTCTTTTTGCAGTAGGAGTAAGTGTAGCTAAAAGAATTTCAATTGAAAGAAAAAAAAGACATAAAGAAAAAATATTAAAATATAGAAATGAAATGATAAACTTTTCATGTTGTAATCGTAGGGTAATAATAGCTAATTCCCTAAGTAAGCTAACAAAAATTGGATCTGGATGCCAGTTAGGTGCTGGCAAAACTTAGATGCTTGCAATTCCAGCATTTGCCATTTAAATTTGGAGGCACTGGAAATTCCCAGGCACCTATGTTCAATGTATGCCTATGGCTCCAATATGGGACATGCCCCATACCAGCACTGTGACTGCAATGCCTGTCAGTGGTCCCAAAGCAGATGTGGCTGCCACGGCACTGTAGTAATCAGCTGCAGGTCTCTCTGGTGCAGAGAAAGAACTGAAGACCTACGCGCTTTATACAACACATGGAAAGATTTGTGTAACTTAGGCAGGTGTCCCTAACACTCAATAACCTTTCTGGGGATGGACCTTAGTTAGCTGATAGGATACACTAAGGACAGGGGACAATGAAACCCTCTTGTGAATCTAGCAGGTTGAACATCTCTGGTACATAAACACTGTGAAATGAAAGTAGAAGACTGACTGTGGATTTTTTTAGGTCGGGGAATGGTCTCAGAAACCTACTAAGTACTTATTTTTCTCTCAAATATTTAAGAGCATGAATTTGCTCATGAAAGCATCTGTGTTTATAATTTTGTACCTATAAATTCTGAAGCCTTAAAACTGTAGGTTAAAAGCTTGTTTATAGAAATTTCTTTTCTCTTTGCAAATTGTTGACCTTTTTGTAGATTCACTGGCATAAATCAAGTGAACTATGTATTTATAATTGCAAGCAGATTTTAAAAAATCATATTAATGATACTTTTGTTAGGAAATGGTAAAGGCCTAGGACTAAATTACAGTTTTCAATGCTCTTTACTTTGAAAATTGATTAGAAAAATACTTTACAGTGTTCTGTGATTTGCTTTCTCTTTCATCTAATAACTTTTAACATGGTTGCTCAGAAAATAGAAAACATGAATCATACAGTATCAAGATTGAATTGCAGGCAGAACTAATAACTTTTAAAAACTTACATCTTACTATGGATATATTTCCGATGAAAATTATTATACTCTTCCACCAAAATTATGTGTTCCAGTTTCCCCACTTCTGCTATTTTCTCTTGGCCTTTCTTTTTCACTCAGGAACAAAATGAAATGCAGATTAAACATATAGTGGAAAGTAATCTTTTGCTTCCATCTCCTAGTTCATTTAGCTACTGTGCAGAATATTAGGAAATTTCTTTCTGTGCCTAGATTTATCAAGCCAGATTGTATTGATTAGAACCTTTATTTTTGGCAGTTTTTATTTTCTTTTAAAGAAGTTCTGTCTCTAGATGAAAACCCTCCAGTACAGCACTGCATTTGAATTGTTTTAGGAGCTAAAATGTAGACTACAGGCAGATTTCAGCTGATATAAATCTTTTTTAGCTCCACAGAAGTGATAGGTTAGGTTATTTCAACCAGGTACCAAGCAAAGAATGTTTTGGATGGGGACAAGAAAGACGAATTGTTGTCAACATATAATTTTGTATGTATAAGCTATTTGTTTAGGAATACTGTCCCTCTTAACCCATTAGTTTAAAAGAAGGTTACTCTGTTAAAGAATCAATAAAGTTTGCTTAAAATGCAAAAGTGTATAGGGAATATGCAGTCAAGATCAACAGTGTCACTTTTTAAACTCCTGTCTGATACTAAATATCTTTAAGAAAGTGCTGGCGGCTCCTAGCTCTGGCTGGCTTCAGCAGCAGCACTTGTTTCTCATGGGGTATAAGGAGACCTGAGGAGTCCCTGATGTGATTGCCATGGGACCAAGGTGTGTGTGCATGAAACAGGCACATTTTCCAAGGCAAAACCCATCCTTTTCCCATCTTCTTGCTGCCTGCCAGGATGGAGCTGACACCATTTGCTAGTGAAGGAGACTGCTCTCTGCAGGAGAGCATTTTTCCAGGGCCCTGAGCACACCAACAAGCCCTGATTACCTAGAGAAGCCTCACCTGGGACCACCACCCACACACCCTCTGCTCTTCTCCTTCTTCAGGAGCTACATTTAAGCTGCAGCCATGGCTCTTACTCCTTCCCTGAGATGTGTAGTAGCTAGTCCTGTCTCTTGCTGTCCTAACTTGCCAAATGGGATTCCAGAATTTTCCTTGGACTTGTTTTGTTACCTGGTCTTGTCTGATGATCACTGGATGGCCACCAGAGCATGTTACTATCAGTGGCCTAGCCCTGCTTGGCTACTGTGGCACTGCACCCTAAGTAAGATTGCTACTCCTGCCATGCTGTGGTCGACCTCAGCTCTTGGTCTGTCTACCCTTGTGGAGCAACCCTGGTTCTGCTGCTCACTGATGTGTCCATCAGCTGTTTCTAAATTGCATTTACAGTGGGAAGAAGATAACCTCTCGCATCCCTTGCTGAGCATAAAGTGTTATCTTCTCTGTACTGGAAGGTGCATATCAGGTGCAAGTGGATCTGTCTCACTTCTAAGAGTGTACTGGTTGAGTCTATTTACTGATTTCCCACTTAAGGAAGGAGTTTTACATTTGCTAGACAATTCAGAGAATGCTTTGCTACTAAATTTTAGGTTATTGGATAGTTAGATTACCTTTAGAAAGTACAGGCTGCTCTGTTGACCCTCTGTTCCTGATTGTTTGTTTGGTATAAAACTACATAGATAGGTTTCATCCACCCCATCTGAGTGGGAAGAATGGATCTTTTAGGGGATCCAGCAGAGGTAGTTCCAAATTCTAGTTGCCAGGATAGAGGGGAAAAGAACAGTTTATGTGTAAGTATAATGAAGTCAGGAGGGACTAAATGAGGGAGAGAGATGCAGAGTAAAACCTACAACTGCGGTCTAGAACTAGCTACAAAGATAAGGCTGGGCAGCAATAGAAAAGAGTTGTTGAAGTGGAAGCGTTTCTGTGAAAAGCAACTGTATGTTATCACGAAGAGTCATTGGACAGTTGGTTATTGAAATATGTGATAATTCCTGAAGTCAGAAACAGAGACCCAAGACATGCCCTCCTAGTGAGCTCTTCTAGTAGCTGTCTTACAAACATGCCATCTTTCCTTATTTTCACTAACTCAGAATCTTACACTGAATTCATATTAGACCTGCTTCAAAAGAAAGGGTGGAGAACAATTTCATCCAACTTAGTCCATTGACTGTAGGATATCTAGGAGAATGGGAAATATGGGCTTGAAGAAGCATAAGAAAGCATCATATGTGGGTCTTCTGATTATAGATAGGCCTGAACATAAGCAGCACCATCACAAAACGGTCTTTAAAAGGAACCATGTGCTTGCTAAGCTTTTGGCTTGTACCTATGAGTTATGGGCCCAGGGTTCTCATGGAACTCTCAAGGAACTTAGCATTGTGTGGGTTTTGGCACATAGATGTTAAACCTGCCACGTCACTTTTGGAAACTGGACTGATAATCATTGACCTTTGTCGTTACTCTGGAAAGCTTTTGGCCTTTAGATACCTCAAAGACTTTTAACACATGCTTAAATATTAAAATGCATTAATTTACATATTTCTTTTTCATGTCTTGATTGTGAAACAGTTACATTTAATGAGCTATTGCCAACTAGAGGAAAATTCAAATGTATCCAAATCTGGCATCAATTACAAATAAACCCATGGTTGTTTCTTTCCTTCTTGGAGGATGATAGGAACAGTAGATGAAATGATTATTGATAACAGACATTTGCAAGACTGTGTGATAGGAGATGTTTGCCTTGTTAGGTCTTGGTTTAGAAAATGTTGCTATCCATAAAATTGCTGACTTTTAGTAGGAGCTAGAATTGTCAGTGATTGATCTTCAGATTGCTTTCATTATGGAACTTCCATCTACAAAGAACACTGTGTTTGGTTCCATTTTTTGCCTTTTTGCCAAGGAGGGTCATTTATAATGGTAGCTCATGAATGATGGTCAAAATAGCTTGTGAAGCTAAGCGAGCTTGATCCTCAGAGTGGTTTGAGCTTAGGGCATACCAAAGGCTGACATTATGTAAACTTTCCTATGCAATTCTTTCAGTCTTTTTCAATGTCTCACTTAATCTTTCTTCTCCAGCATTAAATCTGTCTGTCAGGAACTCTCCCATACCATAGGGAGGTGTACCACTGAAGATGAGTTAGCTCTAGAAGAAAAGACATTGATTATCTGGATAAATATTTAGCATGCATATTTCAAGAGAGTGGTAATCTTTGCTGTGTGTGCTAGATTCTGAACTGGCTGAAATTACTGTATTAGCATGGCAGTAAATGCATCTTTTTCATTTATCTCTGTTGATGTTCAGTCCTTTAGTATGTATAACAAAGAATTAAATTAACAATATTTTCACAGGTTTTTTTTTTTTTTTTCAACGTCTGCTATGAGATAAGTGTATTTCTATTCTGTTATATAGAATAGCAGTTGGTCTGTCTAAAGAGTTTTGTGACGTTAATTTGTATTCATTGCCACTGGAACCATAAATTAGAGAAGTGATTCATTTATATACCGTTTTTTACGAAGTGTTTGTGATATTGAAAGGCAAGCTTTACAGCTTCATCTAGATTCCATTTGTAAGATGTAATTGTTTGCTATCAACAGCCTGAAATGTTGCCTTTGTTAGACAGGAATCTGTATCCAAACAATGCTCTTGATGTTCTGTAGAAAGGTGATTGAAAACTGTCTCAGTCTTTAAGTTTGCTAGTGTTTTGTTTAGTGATTATAAAATTACTGTTGTTTTTAAGATGGCAGGTTTAATTATATAGTTTTCATGATTATGAAGTTACCTCCTGTAAATGTTCAAAATCCACTGTATTCTAGACTTTTAAATTTAATTTGTCAATACTTTTTTCATCTCCTGATACTACAGTTTTATTAGGAAATGCAAGTGACAAAATGAGTATTGCAGGATAGGGTCAACTGGCATCAATAATTATTATTCTACTGCAGTTACAGAACAGCATGTAGCCCTTGACAAGAGATAATTTTGACAGGTATGTTCAATTCATCAAAAGAAACAACAATATGGATATTTAAGGACAATAATTTCCACAGGTATGTGATGACCTGAGAATGCAGTAGGAAATTTTACATGTAACTATCTTCCAAGATAATTCCTTCAACTGTGTAGATGTTGTGGTTTAACCTGGCCGGCAGCCAAACACCACACAGCYGCTCGCTCACTCCCCCCTCCCCTCAGTGGGATGGGGGAGAGAATCGGAAAAAAAAAAAAGTAAAATTTGTGGATTGAGATAAAGACAGTTTAATAAAACGGAAAAGGAAGGGAAAATAATGATAATAATAATGATAGAATATACAAAATGAGTGATGCACAATGCAATTGCTCACCACCCGCTGAGCGATACCCAAGCTGCGATCGCTGCTTCCTGGACCACGCCTCCTATTTATATATTGAGCATGACGTCACATGGTATGGAATACCCCATTGGCCAGTTGGGCTAGCTGTCCCGGCTATGCTCCCTCCCAGCTTCTTGTGCACCTGGCAGAGCATGGGAAGCTGAAAAGTCCTTGACTAGCAGACTACTTAGCAACAACTAAAAACATCAGTGTCTTATCAACATTCTTTTCGTACTAAATCCAAAACACAGCACTAGGAAGAAAATTAACTCTATCCCAGCCGAAACCAGGACAGTAGGAAAAAGTTTTGCTTTCTGAAAAACATTAATATGTATAGAAAGTCAGCACTGATCTAGTTACACTGGTAGGCATTGTCCTGAATATAGGACCAGCTGATAATACATTTTTCTGATCTTTTATTAATTTATTGTTATACTGCAGGAAAATTTCTCAAAAATATTCCATTTTGCTGACTTAATCCCTCTTACAATGACACAGTGCTACCTGTTCTAAAGAGAAAAGAACAATTTTTCCCCCCCCCCCCCCCCAACTTCTTGCATGTCCACTTTGTACTCAGGGTGCTAGGAAAACCACCATTCCTGACTGTCTGATCTCTTATAACTGTACAATTGCTAAATTCTCTCACAATTGCTTAAGTATTAATAAGTTCTTTCAGGTTTCATGGTATTTCATTGAATTTTGAAATGGTTAGTTGAAATTCAGCTTTGTGAAATCTTCCAAGTCCATATATTTTATCAAAGTAAACTTATCTGTAGAAGATTAGAGAGAGTTTAATACAAATAATTGTGTTAGTATCTATCTGAGTTAATTTCCCAGAGGATTCATCAAGAAGAGTAGATCACACCAAAATCAATTACAAAGTCTTCTATAACTTATTTAGCAAAGCCTCTGCTTATTTGCAAATAACAGTTGGGGTATTATCAATAATAGGACAACCTGAAGTAATTGAAAAAACTAATTAAAAAATTGTTTACATTTAGTGAAACAGCAGTTCAGATCAAAATTGCCTTCCCAAGTGATAATTCATTGTCAAGCTTTTTTCTTTCATATGCTAGCTAATGCATGCAATGAATGATTCAAGCTAATTCTAGCTTCTTTTGAAATTCATCAGTAGCTGTAACCAGGGTAACCTGTAATTCTAATCTTAGTTCACTATAAAGTCTTACGCTGTTTTTATCAGATGTTATGGTGAACTCTTCATTTATACATCAGACGTTCATTAAATCAATGAATCCTCTGTCCAAGGAACTGTCAGTTTTCTGCAACATACAGTGGTGTTGTCTCTAGATTGTAATTGTTGGGGTTTTTGAGGTGTGTGTGTGTTGTTTCTAGTTAGTTTTTCATTACATGCAAGCAATGTTTTCCAATATATTAATTTGGTAATAAGTGACTGAAAAAATACCTTCTTCTGTTGTCTCAGTATGTGAAAGTGAATGCCAGAAGTTATTATATTTAGACTGGAAACTGAGGCACAATAATTGATAAATTTAGAAATGCAAATAATGTTCTCCATGCTCTTTGTTCCTGGTGTTACTGTATTGAGCCATGTAGGTAGTTCCTTGTTAAGGATTGGACTTAAGGGATGTCGTTAAGGGATGGACGTTGCATATCAGGGGTGTACATGTCTTTGCATGGGTCAACATTGAGTGCACACGGCCCTATGGGGTTGATGGGAGTAAATGTCTCTCATGCACATATAAGCAATTATATAGTGGGGAAGCAGAAGTGCTAGTGTGCGTAGATAGGGTTAGGGTCTCAGAAGAATGCTATAGCTAGTAGAATGATTATGTGTTAAGATTGTATCAGAAAGAAATTATTTGTTTATCTCCTAGCAAGCAAGGCTTGCATAGACGTAGAGAAACTATCAAAAAATATCCTTCCTATAATGACTTGGTCTTTGGGGGAAGTAGTAGTCTTCTATCTTTCATCCTTTAGTGGGGAGACTTGCTCATGAGCATCCTGACAATTAGATGGATATCAGTATGGTTTAAGATGGAAAGAATACATTGTTTTCATAGTATGGATGATTACCTTGTGTTTTCAATATTTATTTTTAGCTAAATGAAAAAAGCAGTTGGGATTATCCAAAGTTGTTATACTGCTCACACATGATGGATATGCTGTATAGAACACAGTTAATTTTCTTTCTAACTGCATATTGCATTTCCTGCAGTGTCAGTTATATTGAATGATAAAGTTAGATTCACTTTGAGATTTCATCTTTTTTTATTAAAATTGTCAGCCTCATGAAAGGGAACAATCAAAATTCCATCAGCATCAATGCAACCTGTACTGGTCCCAACTGCATGTTATTTGTGTCCTCCTCTGGTATATCATGCATATTGCTGAGCAGACTCTACATAAAATCATGCATGCGAAATCCCCTAAATATCAAGAAAGACTCCTTCTGCCAGAACTATTCATTGAATTCTATGTAATAGTCAGCTAAATAGAACAGGAAGAGAGAAACAGTTACTCTAACATTTACACAGAATATATACTGTATTATTAGCTTTCTTTCCATATTCCTAATCAGCTGTTCTGGTTTCTTTTAATTCCTACTAAATGACCTTTTTTTTTTTTCTCTCCTCTCAGAGAATAACTCAACTAATTTCTCTTCAGCTCTAGCCTGAATTATGTGCTATTTAGTATAGGTAAGACTTGCAAAACTAGTTTTAATTCTATACATTTAAAAGCTTTCATTGGTGGTGGTGCTGTAGAAGTGAAGAATGCAACCCACTGTGGACTAATGTGTAAGACTGGGATAACTGAGTTTTTCACTTTCATAAGTTCAAGGTCTAGAACTTCCAGTTGTGACTTCTCTTGGAGGGCTGAGATGCTGATTCAAAGTCAGCCTTATTATGCTGAAAGACAATGAAAACTGTGGAGACCCACAGTCAGCCAACAGTCACCCCTCTGCAGGGACAATTGAATATATGCACATGGCCAAAAAATGGCCTTAGTTCTTAGGTGGTGATTGCTTAATCTCTCTCTCAGGTGATGAACTGCCATGCTGTTCACAAATATCTGAATCCTTTCCTGCAGCAGAGTCCATTTACTATTGTGCAAATATTCTCTATTTATTCCAGACCACACACAGATCTGAGTGACATCAGAGTAAGACTGCAGTACCCCAATTAATTTCAGAAGGCTTATTCCAGATTTATCCTACTCAGAGATAAAAATGTGTCTATTTACCTTTGAATTGCATAGCACAGAGTATAATGATGAGATTCATTGAGCTCCATTCTCAGTCAGCATAAGTTAGTTTGGGGTAGTCAGTGGAAAAATATTGGTGTACACAAGATTGACAAGCTAGATGGTCCATTATCACTTTAGTTAAGCAAATTATGAATGCTAATGAATCTATTTTGTTCTATCATGACTTCTGAAAATAAAAGAAACTTCTAATACCTGTGGGTTTTTCTTTTTTTTTCTTTTTTTTTTTCTATTTTAATTGGTTGGTGAGCACTGAGGATACTGGCATTTGTAGGAGAAGAAAATTAAATTCTAACTGGTTGGGCAGCTTTTAGTTGACAGGATTTGGGTTATTTCAACAGAAGATTTCTACATTCTTTAAAAAAAAGGAGTGCCCTCAAATATGCATTTTATTGGTCTTCATCTATAAATTTTTGGCAGAAAAGGTCAGTGGAGAAATCTGGTTCATCCTTCTGCACTCAAATTTATGGGGCAGATTCTTCACCTATGTTCTATGGTACTTTACCATTACAGCCCCAGCTGAGGCAAAGGCAACATGGTCCAGCTACAGTGGAAGCACATGCTTATGCTTGAAGCACTGTTGTGATACACAATGATATACCTTCTGAAATAAAAATAATTTTTCTGGAGAAAATTGTCAGAGTTTAGGTGAAAAGACATTTTTCCTTTTTCCCGTACCTCTGTGCATTCACATGGCAATTAAAAGGAACCTGCATGACTTCTCCTTTCTCCATGGTCTTCTCCATACCCCTCTTTTGTCAGGGGAATAGCTTTGCAATCTGACTTGAGTGACAGACCTTTCCTCATTGCATGGAAAGGATTCATTGTACACAAAACAGACAGTATAGTCAAGATACTCTGTAGTATATAGTTCCTTCTACTGGATCTTTCCTGCATGGTCCTGTCTTCTCTCTTGTATTAGGTCAGGAAAATGTGTTTTAAAATCAAACAAACAACAAGAAAACTATTTGCAGTTTATGAAGGCAAATATACTTAGAGCTTAACGACTGTGGTGATGACAAAGTCGAGTGCTTATGGGTAAGG
>JAYKAV010003292.1:271417-298736 GCA_035582835.1 Phoebastria nigripes
TTAGGAAAAATTTCTTTACTGAAAGAGTGGTTAAGCATTGGAACAGGCTGCCCAGGGAAGTGGTGGAGTCACCATCCCTGGAAGTATTTAAAAGACGTGTAGATGAGGTGGTTAGGGACATGGTTTAGYGGGCATGGTGGTGTTGGGTTGACGGTTGGACTTGATGATCTTAGAGGTCTTTTCCAACCTTAATGATTCTATGATTCTATGAAATGCCTTCTGAACAGCACCTGAAATATAAATAATAATCAGGAGTTCATTTGTTAATAATATGTCCTGCAGTTTAACACAGTTAGTCCTGTTTATGTTAAAACCTAAATGTGCAGAAAAGGGACTTGTTAATAAATGAAGGTCAGCATAATTTAATAGTATTGCATCTCCTATACTCTTGGTTTCCTTGCTAAAAGACAGAGAGAGAGAAAGGGGGAGGGGGGGAAAACCAAACAAAAAAACCCCAAACCACCAAAACCACCAAAAAACCCCAACAGAACAAAAAACCCACACCAAAAAACAAAACAACACCACCACCAAAAAACCAATAAACCCCCCCCCCCCCAAAAACCACCAACAAAGCAGTGATTTTTTTTGCAGGACTAAGTATACTCTCAGGATTGTATTATGGCAGAGTGATACTAATATACCCTGGAATCAGAGAGGAATGACCTTAATCAAATTCCTTCTTTAAATACAACATTTGGTTTGACCATAAGTAGTAAGCTAAGGTTAGTGTCATAATAACAAAGTTGTATTTATTTTGTTTGCTGCCCAACCAGAAAGTCCCAAATAAACCCTACATATTTAGGATCCCATCCCCCTTTCACTAAAGTAAACAAATTAGTCTTTTTCCTCTCTGAAGGAATGGTGGCATACTAGCATGTTACTCTGGGATCAAATTAGAGATCTTCTTATAGGTATGTCGGGGATAAAAGGAAGACTAGGGAAAATGTGGGCCCCCTCCAGAGTGAAACGGGAGACCTGGTTATCCAGGATATGGAGAAGGCTGAGGTACTCAATGACCTTTTTCCTTGGTCTTCACCAGCAAGTGCTTGAGCCCTAACACCCAAGCTGCAGAAGGCACAGGTGGGGACTGGGAGAATGATGAGCCGCCCACTGTAGGAGAAGATCAGGTTCGAGACCATCTAAGGAACCTGAAGGTGCACAAGTCCACGGGACCCGATGAGATCCATCCGCGGGTCCTGAGGGAACTGGTGGATGAAGTTCCTAAGCCACTATCCGTCATATTTGAGAAGTCGTGGCAGTCCAGTGAAGTTCCCACTGACTGGAAAAGGGGAAACATAACCCTCATTTTTAAAAAGGGAAAAAAGGAAGACCCGGGGAACTACAGGCCAGTCAGTCTCACCTCTGTGCCTGGGAAGATCATGGAACAGATCCTCCTGGAAGCTATGCTAAGGTACATGGAGGACAGGGAGGTGATTTGAGACAGCCAGCATGGCTTCACCAAGGGCAAGTGCTGCCTGACCAACCTAGTGGCCTTCTATGGTGGAGTGATTACATCAGTGGACATGGGAAGGGCTACAGATGTTGTCTGTCTGGACCTCTGTAAGGCCTTTGACATGGCCACCCACAACATCCTTCTCTCTAAACTGGAGAGGTATGGATTTGATGGGTGGACTGTCCGGTGGGTGAGGAATTGGTTGGATGGTCGCATCCAGAGGGTAGTGGTCAACGGCTCAATGTCCAGATGGAGGTCAGTGATGAGTGGCGTCCCACAGGGGTCTGTATTGGGACCGGTACTGTTTAATATCTTCATCAATGACATGGACAGTGGGACCGAGTGCACCCTCAGCAAGTTTGCAGACGACACCAAGCTGAGTGGTGTGGTCGACACGCCTGAGGGAAGGGATGCCATCCAGAGGGACCTGGAGAAGTGGGCCCATGTGAACCTCATGAGGTTCATCAAGGCCGAGTGCAGGGTCCTGCACCTGGGTCGGGGCAACCTCCAGTATCAATACAGGCTGGGGGATGAAGGGATTGAGAGCAGCCCTGCCCAGAAGGACTCGGGGGTACTGGTGGATGAAAAGCTGGACATGAGCCAGCAAAGTGCACTTGCAGCCCAGAAGGCCAACAGTATCCTGGGCTGCATCAAAAGCAGCATGGCCAGCAGGTCGAGGGAGGTGATTCTTGCCACTCTGCTCTGGTGGGACCCCACCTGGAGTACTGCGTCCAGCTCTGGAGCCCTCAGCACAAGAAAGACATGGACCTGTTGGAGTGGGTCCAGAGGAGGGCCATGAAAATGATCAGAGGAATGGAGCACCTCTCCTATGAAGAAAGGCTGAGAGAGTTGGGGTTGTTCAGCCTGGAGAAGAGAAGGCTTCAGGGAGACCTTATTGCAGCCTTTCAGTACTTAAAGGGGGCTTATAAGAAAGATGGGGACAAACTTTTTAGCAGGGCCTGTTGTGACAGGACAAGGGGGAATGGTTTTAAACTAAAAGAAGGTAGATTTAGACTAGATATAAGGAAGAAATTTTTTACGCTGAGGATGGTGAAACACCGGAACAGGTTGCCCGGAGAGGTGGTGGATGCCCCATCCCTGGAAACATTCAAAGTCAGGTTGGAGGGGGCTCTGAGCAACCTGATCTAGTTGAAGATGTCCCTGCCTATGGCAGGGGGGTTGGACTAGATGACCTTTAAAGGTCCCTTCCAATCCAAACTATTCTATGATCTTGTCTTTGATCCTGGGGGACTGATTACCTAAATTTGACTGCGCAAAATGTTCCGTTTCTAACAAGAGTTATGCATTGTGGCACATTCCAAACTCCTGATATAACTGGGTAACTGTTTCTTCCTATTTACCAGTGCAAGTCTATTCTGCAACTGCAATGGTATCTTTCATGGCTGTTTTAATGAAGGAAGAAGAAAACTACAGCAGAGTAGTACTTTTCCCTGTGCGATTTCTTCTGCTTTCTGGTCTGTCTTTGGTATTTAATTTAGTCATCCTGTTTTGCTGTCAAAGCTGTTATAAGTCTGCTGGGTAAAGTCTTTCTGTCATTTACGCTCAAAAAATATAAAGGTGGCAGGAAAAAACCTCTCTCTGGTAGTCATTTTCCCAGATCACATAACAATCTGTGTTAAGTATCCCCAAAATTCCCTGCACTTTTACTGTACTGGTACTACATGCTTTAGCCTGTCATAGGCAACTCATGCTGAACTCATGAATTGCATAAATCTCTGTTAGTTTGTACCAGAGTAGTTGCCTGTCATAGCATTTAGCGCACCTAGCAGAAATTCTTTGGGGTCTTTTTGTGGTGTCTGAGGAGTATTTTATGCTGTGTTCTGTTCTCTTGATGCTACTGCAAAACAAATAATGGTATTAATATCTATTGTATCCAGCATAATGACAACTCCATTCAACTCAGTTTATTCCCCATATTGCACAGAAGGATCTGTATAATTCATTTTCTCTTCAACTTTATTCCAGCACAGACTTTTAATATGGTGTAAGAAAGGAAGGTTTACCCATCTTATCCAGAGAGACAGGTGAAATTCTCAGGTTCCAAAAAAATTTTGATCTAGCTACAATGATTAATGGCTACACATTTGCCGTTCCTATATGCTCCAGTGACCTTCAGCCATGCCTGAACCTGTTCTTGGGGTTTTCTTGTTTGTATGTGAAATGATTTGGGTCTTGAAGACAGTTTTAGAGATGTTTTTAACTTTCAGTGTAAAATAYCATCATCTTACTTCTCCATTTATAAAACATGTTAAAAATGCTTCTATTTTTCATATGTGTATTTAAATTCAACAGACAAAAAAAAATTAATCACAATATAAAAGCTGTGCCATTGCTATCATAACAAAGAGGATGGGTGCTACAACCACATTCTATGTCCTCTTTTGCAAATTTGGTTTATCTTCCCTGTAGGTTTTAGTAGATCATTCTGTAGTTAGGGATTGTATCTCTAATTATGAAAGAGAGCTGCAACTCAGCTATTTAGAAGCTTTTTCCTTTTTTTGACATTCTTTATCCTCTTGTTTCACCTGCAGGAAGACTGATTTGGAAAGACAGTTATTTCTGTCACTATTTCTTAAACTCATGATTTAGGGTAGCAAGTAACACGCTGAGACAAAGTTAATGAGTTATCTACTGCAAACTGTGTGCCTGAATTGACTTAAAAAGCATAAAGCAGTTCAATTATAATCACCTATCCATGTTTTTCATGACTGAGAGTTGTATCCCGTGTACATGCTTTGTAGATTTTTTTTTTTYCCCCTCTTTAGGTAATTTTAAATAGTTGACGTAAAAAGCCATTGACTTGACCTACCACATGTGTTGGTTTTGAGTATCTGAGTAGATGTGGAATTTGAGTATTTCTTTCACTTAGTGGTAAAAGGCATGCAGTAGCTTGTCACAAATAGCCTGAAGAATCCAATTTCATGTCGTCATACCTTCAGCTTCAGAAATAATGCCACTTCTCTGCATTTCTTTTGCCACTTGTTATAGTTACACTCTGTATTTCTGAGTGCTGCAAACTAAAAGGCAAGTTTATTGCTTAGTACCAGTCAAACATGTGTATACACAAGAAAAACAACCACATTTCATTCCCTTCCTCCTCTACCCCCCCCCCCCCCCAAATGCAGGTGAAAGTTTATTTTTTCAATATTGAGAGATAAATAGAATCACAGGGAAAAGCTCTAAGTGAGTCAAAGGATCTAATAAATGAGCAGTCAGTATATAACTGTGAAAAATTGGGGGAGGCATGGAGAATATACACTGCCTAATTTAGTTTCTTAAATGGTGAGGCAAATCTCCCTAGGATTATGATAAACCCAAAAGAGGGGGTGAAAGAGAGAGATTTCCTCACAAGGCAGCTCAGAGCAGAGTCTAACTGAAAGATGATAGCAGCAACGATGACAAAAATCTTCATGGATTTTTGTTCTGGTGATTTGGCCTGTATGATTTCCTCTTTACATACTCTTCTGGTTTACTAGGAGGCCTGACAGCTTGGAAATGTCTGTTGTTCTGACAAGCTGGATCCCTTGAACGCATTACTATGGAGGTACCTTTCATTTATCTCAGAAGTCATGATCAAGTTGATACTTTTTTCCTCCATGTCTATTACAAGTATGATCACTATATTTTCTCATCCTTGGGATGGCATTTCAAGAGATAAGTATTTCACAAGAATCTGAGAAAAATGTTAGTCATTTTTCTCATTTGCATGGTGGTCTATAATTTGAAAGTGGAAGCTTTCCAAGCTAAATGCTTGCATAAGGTTCCATGAACTAGGTAGATTTTTCCCAACCAGATTTAAATCTATTAATTAGAAAGCATCTGGAAGTGAGCTCATGAAAATTCTGTTGACAGAAAGCTGAGGGAGACTTTTCCATGTTTGGCTTTGTAAAGCAGAGATGATGGAGGATCCATTTGTGCTCAGCCTGCATGCCACGTTTCAGAATTAAGCCAATAATAATGGGAAGCCAAACTAAATTGATTATCATTTAGTGTCCTTAGTCTGATATGATATTTGCATGTTTATTGCACTACCATTTGATTCACAAATCAAACTTTAGTGTTCTTCCAGAAGCAGTTGAACTCCTTAGTGAGTATCAGCCAGAATGATGACCCCAAGCAGCTGGGGAAAAGGCAAGATTCTTGGGGCCAGTGGAGTATAGCTGTGCACTGCAGAGAGTGTTTGGTGCCGATTGCCTCCTCAGGGTTTCTAGTCTTAATGTCATACCATTGAAGTGAAGCACTTCTGGTAGAGAGCTTTTAGTGAACCCCAGTTTGTATTTCTGGCTGTCTCTGCTGGCTGTTGTGGATAATACTTCTTGCTCCTTTGCATACTATTAAAAAAGTGGCCTCTTCATGACTCACACTAGGGGGAAAAAACCCAAACCAATTCAGAAAACAGATTCAGTCAATTTCTTAATATCTCTGCATCCTGGAGGCTGGAAGAACAGTCCTCCCTGTTCACTGCACCTATTTGGCCTGAGTTTAGTGCTTTGACCTGATAGATAGCAATATACAAATATATTACAAATGAAAAATTATACACTCTCCTTTTAAGCATCATTGGGTATACCAGTGTTTGAAATACCTAGGGACTCAGATAATTAAACTCAGTTTCCTGTCTCCAGAGTTAACCAAGGGGGGGGCAAAGTAGCATGTAAGCTTCTCAAATGACCTTAACTTGAACTCTAAATGCATGGTAGGTTCAGAACATTTCAAGATAAGCTAGTTGACCAAGACCGTTCCTCTCCAGTGCAAGTGAATAGTCTGCAGATATTAAAAGTATATCAAGCAGTCCACCACTAATTCAGAAAGTCAKGTCAAGTTGGAAAAAAATCTACTTTTGAATGTGGTTCAGACTGAAGTACTTTATACAGCTCTAACTGAAATACCAAACTTTAAGAAGTCARTCATCAAGAAAGTTAATGAATCAAGAACAAATCAGGATTCTTTCATGGACTTAAATCCTCTTTGAATTTTTACCATAAGTGAATTTTGTGAGTTCATCTYCACATCAGGGTGTTCCACTCTTGCTCAGAAGAATACCCATCCCTGTAAGTTACAGGACCAATTCAGGGGCCAAAACAAAGTCTCATTCTGAGTCCCTCAGCTCCAAAGGAAGTGTGAGTTTGACCATCGGTTTCTGTGTGAGCTGGCTCAGACTCTGTGCAATGTGCTGATATGACCATTTAGTTGTCAGATTCTGACAGGTGTTCTACGTAATACACGCATACCCCCAAGAACCTATCATGTAAAAAATACAAATAGTTGCACTGTGGTTGTTTCCAGATTTACAGCTTTCTCCAAATGCTAGCAAATTCAGTAAGACTTTTTCCATTGACCTCAACGGACTTTGAATTAAATGCAGAAAGTTATGCCACATAAAAAGGCATGCACTGGTCTGCCTATGAGTCCAGGTGCCCTGATAGTGATTCTGTTCCCTTCAGTATTTATATCCTTTCCTTCCCACCTAGCTCAGTCATTCTAGAAGAAAAGAACTTTCTCCTGGATTCTGTAACCTTCTTTCTCCTTTCTCATAGAGCTTTTCTGGGGTGACAAGTAGTTAAAATGCAAGTCACCTTTACTATCAAAGAACTAAGTGTCTTTTCATAGTTACCTGGGCCGTGTATTACCATAGAAGTGTGAGTCCAGGTATTTGATATTCATACAGAAGAAAGCACATTGACTTACCTAGGGTTGGATCAAGTGTTATCTCATTAGCATTAAACAGCTATAATGGGAGAAAGATGAAAATAACTACAGAAACATGAGGAACAACAAAGATGAAAAGGAAGATGTGAGAATGGGACAAAAACATGGTTCCTTATTTGTAGGGTGAACTTAAAAGGTACCCTTCTCAACCTACCTGGCTTATAATGTATTCAGAAATGGAAATTAATCAGCAGTTGTTTATATCTGTGCAAATCTGTCACAGGGATCTGATATGATAGTTAGCAACCGACAGACTTTGAGACTAAGCTGCAGCTCTTCCATAGAGATGCCTTTTCCCACTAATTCTACTCCATAGCCTCAGTATCTGAGCTGTTCCCCTTGTTCTTTTTTCCCCTTGACTTTGATGTACGAACATGTTCTTCACCCTTGCTGCTCGAAGTCTAAAGATATTATTCCCTTATATTTGGATCTGTTCAAAATTTTTTGCACTTGATGTGCTTTTTGCTATTACAAAATGTGCCTCATATTGATCATTTCTGATATTTTCCTCTTCTAAGATTAAAAAAATGAAAGATTCAAAGGCAAAATGGTCCAATCAAAGCTCAGTTCAGTCAAGTAGATCTGTTTTATTGCAATGGTTTGTCAGCCAGTTTGTGTCTGTCTTTAACTTGATTCCGCTTGGTCCTGTTATGAACTAGAAATTTGCTTAATGTTGATACACCAGTCAATGTGATGCCATTATCCCAAACATCTTCAGAGCTATTCTAAAATAAGCAGGTTCTTTATCACTTCCAGGGTTGTTTAGATGGAAAGGAGTTATATTTCTCCCAGACTGGAGAAAATCTAAATGGTGTGAAAGCTGAAGGATTGATTATTGTTTTCACATTCACTTACATCAATACAGTCTCAAGAGTTGTTTCAGGAAAGGCATTTGTCTCTTCAGGTTGGATTAGTTGTTTAAGTCCTTAATTTTGAARAGTCAGTGCAAACAAATCTCCTGCTGATTTCTCATGGATATTAATTTGCAGAATGGTGGCAGAGATATTATCTAAGTGGGATCACTTATAAATTTCATCTGGAGTTTCTGCCATTTTGCTTTGACTTCTTTCTGATCTCAGTCATATTCTGATATACGAGAGGAAAGTCAAGGTATATAAATCAAGGGGCCACTGCTCAGCTGCTGTATGATTGGAATGTTACCAAGCAAAAGATGTGGTCTCTCTCTAAAACAAGCCATCTATGGCAGGGTATTTTCTTTACTAGCCTCTGCCAGTCTGATCCAACTGTCATCAAGAACACTAGTAATCCTTCCAGTAACATGAAGAAAATTTGGGTCAGAACTCAAAAGAATAATCTCCATAATTTCTCTGGATTTGAGCACATTATTTGTATGACAACTGAATAATTTAAATTGCCAATTTACACTGGTACCCGTGTTATTTTAGGTCAAGCTTGTTGTGTATTTCACTATAATTAAAAATAATTCAGTTCCTTCATTTTAGTTAATTGGAGGGGTCTACTTAAAGAGATAGAAAATGAGTAGAAAATGTTTTTCTCACTGCTATATTGAATGTTTTAGTAAATGACATTCTTGGCAGAAGTTCTTAAACCCTCTACACTTTCATAATTATTGATCTGTTTTTAAAGCATGGAAATTCTGCTGTGATGGTGTTATGCACACAGAAACTTGTGTCGTGATCTCTAAACCATTACTTCTTTTTACCTAATTGTATAAAAGTAATTTGGAATATCTAACTTTTCAGATGTTCATGATGTTTGCCTCAGATAACACATATTTCAATATTGTAAAGAAACAATGACTAAGTAAAATATTTAACAGAGAAATGTATTTGTACAGTATTACATCTGACTTGTCATGCGCATTTTCTTGAACTTATTTACTGCGATTCTGGTGGTTTTTTTTCTCAGCCATGTTTCATATATTGTGATTTTCCTCTTAATAAAAGAATATTATTGGTTCGCATGCATGTTTAATATGTATTGCTGAATCAATTAAAAGGACATTATAAATACTTGCAAATCACCCTGAGTTATTTTGAAGTGATGAGAAAGAGAGTAGGAAATCTGTGTCATAATGTGCAAGGGAAAAGTGGATTTGTGGGGATTGACTGCTCCCTTCCAGGTATCCTACAGTGTTATATCATCTCTCCAAGCTATACATGACAGTTCAGAGTTGTTACTGTTCACAAAGTTGTATCTAGACTTACTGTTTGCCAGTATGCAGTATTTGTTACTGTTTTTCTTTGTGGTAGCTGTTGTACAGTACATGTTGTTGAGTAACTCACTGACCTAAAAATCATCCAGATGATGCTTGGTGCAATTTGATGATAGAGACTGAGAAAAGTGTGATATGGGAGAACTCAGGGAGCAGAAGATAAAACTGATATAGGCTGAGTGTTGTTGATAATCTTACAAGTGATTGGATGCATTGCAGTCAGGAAACCCTGTGTGATTTTCACAGATGCCTTCTGGTTTTGGGGTGTACAAAGTCTTTAGTCTGGAGTTGAGACTTCCAAGATGCTAAAGGGCTTTAGACATCTTTTATTCATTTTCAAGGAACAGATATAAATCCTGTTAACTGCTTGGTATATTTAAATTTAGATGTCTAGTTCATAACTGTTCTTTGAGTAGTATATTCTGGATGTTTAATATACCTAGATGGTACTAGATGTTAGAGTAAAGGTAAAACATCCTTGAGTTTGTAAAGAAGGTGATTAGGGACCAAGTTGTAAATCTGATCTTAGAGTCGTGGAAGGTTTCTAGGAATAGTGTTAAGACAAACTCAAATTCTTCCACTTACTCCATTTGATTTTTTTTTTTTTTTTAAATATAAAAAAGGTTTTCCCCCACCTTTTTCTAAAATCCAAGTGAGGGATTAAGATGATAGAGAGCTGGCAGGAAAATGTTGATGCCTCCTTAAACAGTAGACATTCTGCTACCTCTGTGGCTGTAAGGATTGTGTGAAGGAAATACTAGAATTTTTCTTCAAGACAATATGATTTATGGATCCTTGACAGCCTTTCATGTTCTGCAGCCACCGAATATTCTCCCTTTATAAATAGGGAAGCTAGGCTGAAAAGAATTGTCCTGTTGCATCTTTGCCACTTTCATTCAGAGGAATAACGTGGTTACGTTGAGAATACTTACTGAGCTTCCAGATGTATGAAAAGTGATGCATTGCTTCTTGGCTAGGAGATCGCTGCTTTGAATTTCAGAGGATATCTGGAATATTAATGAGACCAGGATTTAGTGCTCAGTATCTCAAGTTTGTATTTACTGCTCAAGCAGTTATAGTAAACAGCATGTTTGTTTAGCTGGAGGACACATACCAGTCATAGTTTTCTTGACCAGTGTCATGTTCTATCCCAAGGACACAAGCTTTGGATCCACAGAACAGGCCTTAGTGAAGGATTTCTTTTCCTCTTTGACAGTTCTATCTTATTTCTCTTTCCTTCATTCAACAACATTTACCTCCCTAAATGTCTTGTCTTGGAGGTCATGAACCTGCATCAGTCAAGGCAGCCAGTGGTCTTCTGAAGTGTATACCAGATGATAAAGTCCATTAAAAGAAGAGTATCGGTCATTTCTGAGTACATTCCTTCATGCCAAATAACAGTTGTTTAAACAGGGAAGATGGATTGGGTTTGATATTTGACTGCCTCATGTTTTTTAACTGTCAGGTCATTTTTTTCTCTTGGATCACTGAGTATTTATAACACCTAAATATAAAGCAAAAAAGATTGCAAACATATGTATATGTGTGTGTCTGTATTTGTGTGTATACAGTAGCTTATGCTGTTGTCACATAAACAGACTATTCAGCTATAATATTATGCAGTTGAATGATAATTGCAATGCCAAGAATTAGAGGTTATTTAAAAGGTGAATGAGTAATGGTGAAATGGTTTAGAAGAGCATCTTAAATTCATAATGGTCATTCACATAAATAACACTTTACCATTTCCCATCTGTCATCCTCTGTGAAGATTTGTGGTACCCTTTGATCAGATGACTTGTCCTTGAAGTACAGTTAGCATTCTAGTGTGAAACATCAACTGTTCTGCTGACAGAATGAGTTCAGTCAGCAAGCTTTAAACACTCTGTAAGGCACTCATCATGGAAACCAAGAATAAAATAGTTTCAGCCCTTGGGCAGAGCAACCTGCACTAATAAGTGTTGTATTAGGATTATGAAAGCCTTAATATTTAAAAATGAATTAATTCTGGTGGCACCAATATTATTAGATAATTTGTTTTATCAAGCAAAGCAATGAACTGTGGTTACCTGATAATCTTGCCAAAGTAGTCACCTCGTTTAGGAAGCTCCTTTATTCCTTTTCCCGCCCTTATTTTTTATTCAAGTAATTTTTGCAAGTAATTCCTGACGTTAGTTCTAAACCAACTTTACATTTTTATATAGTTAGGTCTATTATAAAGGGAAGAGCTGACTAATAATGCTGATTGGTAGTGTGGCAAACAATTTGAAATGAAAGAAGATTAACATAACAGTTCTATCTCTCCTAATAGAATATATAAATAAGTTAGGTGATATCTGTTCAGGTTTTAGAGTCCTGATTTTTGATGACCTGACAGTTGAAGGAAATGAGTATCTATTCCCCACTCATCAGTCAGAGAATATGTCTACAGAAGCTATCCAGTCCTAGCATGGGGGTATAAATTTGGTTGAATTTATTGACTTCAGGCTGAACAGTTGTTGTCTTGATGTGTGTAGGCCCCAACTATGCTGTGGGGCAGCTGAACTCTGCAAATTACCTCATAGCTTTCATGCTTTCATCATCCACAAGTTCCTTCTGGCTCAAATAACTGAGCTGCCTTTGTGTGAAAATAAAGGCATGCGCACAGTGTACTCCTGATTTTTGCTTCCCACATGGAAAGAAAAGTAGCTCCAGCAGACATTTGGAGCCAGGAAATGCTTCCCCTACCTACAGTATAGCCTTATCCTTAAAGTCCCTTTACTTTTTCTAAAACAGATTTTAGACTGATGACAATTAAAGCTGACTAAGGAGCTGACCTTGAAGAAGCCTGTGCTGCTCCTTGAATGGAACAGGGAATACTTGGAACACAAAGAATTAGAGTATTTGAATACAAAGTAAGGATGACTGCGTTTTAAGTAGAGAATCTGTTACTCCCGTAATGGAATTGGAAGACTTTCATATATACCCCTCCTACAAGCATTTAAAAATGGAGATTTCTTGACTACATAGAATACTTTGTACGAATGCAGATTGTGTGTCAAAGCATAAACACTTCAATGGGAGCTATGCTGCATTTGAGAATGAATGCAGGCTACTGTAGATTACTGAAGATCTTATTCTTCCATTGTTGTTCAATCAAACACAAAATGAGAAACAATTCTCTTGATATAATAGTGCTGAAATCATTATTCTGTTACATGCAATGATCTTTTACTCTGATATTAGCTCCAGTTTTTCTTTTGCATGATGAAGAAATAAAAATTAAGTAATGATTTTATGAATAAGCTCTTGCAAATTAAAAACATAACAAATGCATGTAGATCAAAATATACCCTTCAGTTTATTCATTCAATAGACCTTTACTTGTATGCTGATACAGATACATACACTGCAAGGTCTAAATATCTGAGGATGCACTGCTTTTCTATCAATTATGAAATGGGCTTAGATATTATGAATATGTTAAATCCTCCAGCTTCAAGTTCAGCTAATGAATAGCTCCTGGATGAGCTCTATGAATTTTGCCACCAGCAAACAGATCCCTTTATTTAGATGTCTGGATGACCCTGAGCAGAAAGTTTTTTAAATAAAGTAATCAATTTCTATGATAGGTTTATAAACTTATGTTAAGAAAATAAAATAAATAATCTATCGATTTTATGCATTATAAGTGTAGTCTTCTTAGTTCTTGGTTCCACTTTCAGAAAACAAAAAAAACAGTTTATGAGCTTACTCAGTAGGGAACTGGTACACTGTTTCCACTGAGACTTAAGATGATTTTAAAGAACGTATCTGTGACATTACTTGGATATCTGGAACCCATCCAATTGTCCTCATAATTCCTAGATGGCATGAGAAATTCTGCTGACATTGATTTTCAGTTTTTTCCTCCTCCCTCCACAGTCACAATTGAAGCGAGGAACAAGACAAAGATCTGACAGTTTCCTGCAAAAATTCACTGCCTGCTTTCCTAGTGGGCTCTCCCCACCCCCGCCAAAAGTCTCTAGAGAGGAAAAGAGATGCACTAACTAGCATGACTATGCTTTGCCCCATGTGATGCTAATCACAATTATCATCATGTCTTTGAAAGGATGGTTACAGGGCTGAAAGGATGTGTCAATCCCCACTCAGGTACAATAGCTGCAAAATTAACAACGGATAGAAATTATTTTCTTAAATCATAACATATTCATTATTCATGTTATTCATCATAGTGAGATGGACTTAAGTAACATTTTATTGTTGGAATAATTTTCTGTGGAGGCAAGATATAATTCTGGCCACTCTTTTACATGACAATCTATCTCTTTAGTGATCACTGATAGTCGAATTGCTGAAACTTCAGTTCCTCATAGTCTGAAACGGCCCACATCTGGAGAAATTTTCAGGAATGAAGCAAGACTTCTGTATCATAGGTAACTTTCCACATGATTAAGGGACAACAGAAGGTTGTTTTTCCTCTTGTAAAAGGCTAATTCCTTTGCAGTAATGCTGATTATTTTAATATTGTTAATATTTAATAAGTGTTAAGTGTTTTAGGAATTTAGAGGCTGGAGTATGTGTCCTTTTAGCTAGATTTCATATACATAAGCCAGTCTTCTTACTACAAAAATTATAATAATATATGGGTCTGATTCTGCATTCATTCAGCCAAAGCTCCTATTGACTTAGTGGTATGGGTTCAGACTCTGTGTATGGTATGTATGTAAGATGAATACCTGTATAGTTTTTCAGACAAAAGCTACATTAAATTTTCCTGGTGTGACTTAAGCTCACAAAAGGATGAAAATTCTCAGTGTTAAGCTTCTAAGACTTTGCTGCAAAAGGGTGACTTGAAGTTAAGTTAAAGTGGTTCCCTGTTGTGCCTTGATCCTACATGTGAATGTCTGTGTTTTTATTGGTGCACACAAAAGTTAAAGTGATGCCCTTTTAAAAGTTGGGAGGGAGAAAAGAATCCCTAAACTTTTCTAGGGATATGAAAGTAGAAAGGTCCACACTGGCTGAGGTTTTCAGAATCAGACAATTTCCTTTGTACGTCAATCTCAAAGTGGTAGATGGAGCTGAACAATGGCAGTTCTGTCTTGAGGATACAAGTTTATTAAGAAATATACTGTTGTCATATCCCAAAGAACCACTTAATTGCCTGTGGTGCCTACTATAACACCTCAGAGAGCCTCCATAGTAAAATGGTTATCATCTGGTCATTCTCCAGTATCTTATTACTTCACTAGGCCTAATAATTAACAAGAGCCAGCCTATGTTGCCTATGACTTTACAGATGGTTTACCATTAGCTTAAAACTGTGCCTTTTCTTTTCAAATACATTTGTCTTTGGCGGGGGCGGGGGGAAGACAAATATTTATTCTATAAGGTAATGAGCCAAAGCTCTGTGACAGATTCTGCATGCAAACTGGAAGACTGACAGATCAAGTCAAGCGAAAATGTAAGAATTTGTGTTGCACAGACTCAGTAGCTACAATTTTAGTGTGATGGAAGGAGAAAGTTTCTCATTTGGTAACTTTACATAAAACAAAACTGTTCTTATGTGCGCGTGTGAACTTTACAATGGTTTGCTTGAAGGCCTCTGTGTAATCCTGGATAGCAGACCAAGTAGGTGATGCAGATAAATTGCAGGACTCTTCCCCTCAGGGCTCGAATAACAGTTCAGCAGTTGGTAAGTACTGAGGGAACAGTAACTTGTTCCTAAGGTCCTATAATAGGACCTATAAATATTTATACTTTCATAATTAGTTCAGAGGAAGTTGCTGTGGAGCGAATCAGTAGAAATTGATAAAGGGAAGAATTTTTAATGCAACCCATTTAAGTGAAGCTCCTCCACCCCTACCACGGTTAGGGAACACAATTCCTTTCAAAATCAGACATATTGTATCAGTTTGAAATGGCTGTGCCTCTAAGACTGCACTAGGAGTTCAGTGTTGCATCTAACCTAAAAAGTGATTCTATACATCTAGACTATATTAGATATTGGAATACAATGGAAAATAATGTAATGTTTAAGATGTCACAGTTACTGATTCAAACACATCCTCACATTCAAACAAAGTTAGAATTTAATTTTATTTTTACTTTTTCTTCCCATTCTCCTTCTGAAAACACATACTGTGAGCTTACAATTGAGCAAATGAAATGTGCTTTGACAACCCGTGAGTCAAACTAAAGGGGTGCTTATTATATTGCACATGAAAAACCATTCTTAATAGATTTTTCATCAAGAATACCAAAGTGACAACTGTGACTCAACCTTAAAAGCAGAAGTAGAGAGAATACAGGGAAAAAAACAACTGATGATAAGTGCAAAATGCTCTTTCATGCTGCTGGAAATAACTTTTCCACTTGCTCCTTTTTAAAATAGCTCATCTGTTGGAAAGAACAATTTGAGTATTCAACCTCTAAGCTGACGTGTCTTTTCACATAGAAGTAATCTGTTGATTGGATTGATTTAATTTAATTTAGAGCCATTAATTGTTTAAGGGTCAGTCTCATTTTATGATCTAGAATATTATTTTCACATTCTAAAACAGATTGTCATTGACTTCTTTATCAAGAAGAATTTATTTTAGTGTCAATTCCTCCAGTTGACTTAAATTGCCTATGGTGGATTGACATATGACCTCCTAAAATTATTTTACTTATCTGATGACATTATTTCCCAATTTGTACTTGGAAAAAATTGGAGAACAGATTCTGATATCTTAGAAATGCTTTGGAGTCGCAGTATGCTCCAGCTGTTGCATGGAAATTACAGACAGTTGCAAGTGAGCTTGACTGTGTCTTGCAAACCACAAAACGTGACTGATTGGGCACCTTTTATTTTGTTTGCTGCTTCAACAAAACCTGAGAAATAAAAAAAGAACTTTGTTGTTCAGCAGCTTAGTGACTATGACATTAAAATCACTGTTTATGTGCAAAGACGAGCATAGTGAAGTTTCTGTTCTTTCCAGTAAAGCAATGAAGAGCCTGGATTTAGCTCCGTTGCATCAGTAACCTGAACTACCATTAGATTTGTTTCTTTATACATAATAACAGTACAGGTATCTTTCTAACTAGACTAGAGAACAGCTGCTATGATGTTTGTTATTACTGAGTATTCAAATCTGAATGAGTTTTCCAAATGCTACAAATGGTAACTGTCTTCATAAACCACGTGTATTACTGGAGCTAGTGACTCCACCATTTTTCTGTGGTTACACTTCAACTCTTGAACTACAGCCAATCTATATGTTGAGTTAATATATAGTAATAAGTAATGCTGCTTATACTTCAAACTATATAAATGCAGCTAAAACAAACTAAAGAAGATCATACCATGTCTCAGTTTATCACTTACTAGCATCGTTGTAAAATAAAGGAGAAGTAAGTGTGATTTCCGGAGATGAAAATATCATATCCTAAAAGATTTCATTGGCCAATACTTGTCAAATATCAGGATAATGCATCAGTTTTGATGGAATTTTTTTTATTATTATTACTATTCCTTTTATGAAAACTAAGTTTCCTTGAAATATATAATGAATTTACTTTAATGTGTTTGAGTAGAAATAAAAATTTCTGAGGGTCTGTCCCAAAAACTTTCATACTCTACAAGTTTCACCTTAAAAATCCTGAGGTTTTAGACATATTAATTGAAGTTCTTCAGAATGAAACAGCCTGGTTGAAAGCTTTAATAAAAATATCACTAAGTTATAAGATAAATACTGTCAGTATGTCCTTTTTATAAAAGGACTTTTTAAAGTGAGACAAAGACCACTTGATGGCAAAGTCTGGAATTTCTGTGCAGAATCAGAAAAGAAGAAATAAATGTGGTTTGACTATTCATTTTACCACCTTCTTGTGGCAGGTTCCTGTGTAAAGCTTAAGGGACAGATCCTGCACATCCTTACACAAGTAGTTTTAATTCATGGAAGAATTCCTTTTTGAATCACTGGAGCTACTAATTTGAATGAAGACTATTTTGCCTTTAATGTGAAAGGTTTTCCATGGCTGAAATATGTTTGAAAGCAGGACAGGTTGAGAAATATTTTTACCTCATTAGTATCCTGGGGGAGACAAAATTAAAGGTTCTGATATGGTGACTTCATAGTAGGAACAGAAATTATGTGTCCTGTCTCACAAAGCTTCTGATAAATATCTACAAAACCTGAAATTAAAAGATATTTAAAGAAATGTATGTGTTAGAGGAAGATGGACGGAAGAGAAGACAGAAAGGAAAAAAGAAATTGGTTTGTACAGATGCAAACTTTGCTGTAATAAGACTCTACACCATGATATATTGGATTATCTTTGGTTTGTATCTGTGTGGACGGCTACAGAAACTAAGTTCCACTGCCCCCATTTTAAGCAGCCTGGATGAAAGACATCTACAGTCTCAAAGACACCTACGTTGCTGTGCTTGAAGTAATAGCTTCGTAATAAGAAGTTGTTACAACCCAGACTGAACTCAAGGGGTCGTAGTGGTTTCGTGATTCCCTTGGGCTTAATTAAGGTGAAACGACACCAAACGATCGATTAAACGCTTTATTTATGGTAGAAGCAACCTGAACTTGGAAGGCATAACGGTAGGCAACGTGGGTTCTACTGAAACATTTAGGAGAAGAAGAAGAAAGAGAGGCAAAGAAAAGGAGAGAGAGAAAGGAGATAGAGAGGTATCACCACCCTTGGATCCTGCGATGATGACGCACGTGGCGATCCTCCACCAGCTTCTTGGAGGTGTGTCCTGTTATAGCCTGGTTCCCACCTTTGGGTTGCGCCAGTCATGCCCCTTGATGACTTCTGTAACTCCTGATTCTCTGCGCAGGCGCCATTGTGGGGGTGGTCGTGAAGGGTCTTTTGGGTGGTCGTGAGCCCCCTCCTCAAAATAAACTCTGTATGACCTTTTGGCCATATATAGTACGTTGTTATGCCGGGGCAATCAGAACATGGGACTGCGTACCCTCTGGCACGCCCCCCGCGTCCTCCTGCCCCTGGTTCATCGTTGCTATGCAGAGCCCACTTTGTCACAATGTTTGAGACATATATTAACTCTTTCAGTCTCTTACAGAAGTATTCCGAAATATAGGAATGCCTGAGCTCTATAGAGCTATTTCCAATCTATGTGAATAGTGTATCTTGGACTGTAAACAGTATTCCCTTAAGTAGTATTAGAGATTGTGAATTTCATAATATAAGTAGRTCTATGTAAATCCCTCATTATTATTTATTTTGTGCATGTATCTTCTCATTTTCCTTTTTTAATTCCTCAGAGCTTGTGTAAGACAGTGCATGTTTATTGAGTTACCTTATAGATAAATCTAACAAATAAAGAGCTTTGTATCCCACAACAGTGTTCATTTTCTTCAAAATGTTTTCAGATACACATGCTCAAGGAATGGTCCTTCTTTTTTAATTTTAAAATAACATTCTGATTCTAATAAGTTGTACAAATGAATTATTACCTTTTGCCCTTTCTATGGTAAGATTCATAGGTTTAGATTTTTTTTGTCAATGATCTCCCATCATTGTAGCTGTCAATTTTGCTTCTTTAGCCAAGCATGTGGCTCTGAGTGTTAGTGTTTCATGGGCTGTGATTTTTCACCTGTGGTTACCAAATCCCAAATCCTACAACTTCCATTGTAGATAACACTACATGACTAAACATGGGTCTATGGCAACTTAATTTGTAACAGTGAAAGAATAATGTAAGGATACCAAAAGCAAGGGTGTCTGATGTAGATATGCAGTTTTGCAGTAAAGGAGGAATATGTACATTCCAGTGATATAATATGCACTTCAAACTGAATAGAGTATTTTTTAAATAAAATTTTACTTTTGTTTTTTATTTTATCAATTAATTTTATTTTTATTTATTACTTTCAGATATTTCTAATTAAAGTTTAATTCTATTTAACTGCAAATCAAGAATTGGTTCTAAGTACTTAATATGTTAATTACCAAATCTGGTGAACCTTAATATGAGGGTTTGATATATTTATACTAGGAGTTCTTTGGGTAGCATACGTGTTTTGTGATAGATTGTGCTTCATACAGTCCTGATACAAGTACTGTAGCAACAGAGAAATATATACCCAAAGTAAAATAACTCAGACACAGTGAGGATAAATGACTTGACTTAACCAAAATTATCTGTGGTGGGCATGACAAATATAGTTCTTCCCTGTTTCTTGACCATATATAAGGTCTCATTAAAAGTCCAGTCTTCCCCTCCAAACATTTTTAAACAAAACACATAGTGAAATCTATTTTCCACATTTATCTTTTTCTCCTTCTCTCTCACCATATGAAATGCCCTATTGTTTGGTCTACTTGGCTTTTGCAGCTTCCTGGGTGTTAACAATATGCAAGAAAGGAGGACTGGGACCCCTGGACAGGTGTTCTGCCAGAGCTGGTGGAGTAGATAGACCTGCTGGCTTCACTCGCATTCCTAAGGGAGGTTTGTATTCAAGCTGCATGCTGTAGCCTGGAAGCCAGAGAGCTCCGTTCCTTGCCAAACTGAGACAATATTTTGAGATCCAGTTATGATGAAACTAAATAATCTCCCCTGATCTCACTGAAGTGTGTCATCCTAAATCAGAAAAGATAAATTGGCCATTTCCTATAATTGTAGTTTTTAGTTCTGATACTTCTCTTGACCTCAGATAAAACAGAGGGAATATTTTCATTTAAAAAAAAAAAAAAATGTTTGAAAGTGGGCTGCCGATGTCCTTCTCTGACAAAATGAAGTGTCCTTGGAAGTATTTTCATTAATGCTCTTCCTTCTTTCCCCTTCATACATTTAAACAAGCTGACACCTTACCAAGTTCTCTCAATAGGGATTAGAATGGCTCCCAGATTCCACACCTTCACTGCAATCCTCCTGCAGCTGAGAAGTTTGCCGCACCTTTTACCAGACATCAGGAGAAAAGCCACAGCCCATAATCAACTTTCAATGACACAGGAAAGTGAAGACTGAGCCTGATTCAGAGATCATTAAGTCTTTTTACTGCACTCAGCTTCCACCGGATCGTTTTGGAGAAGGTTTTTTGACAGAGGGCATCAGATGCCAGGGCTTCTCTTCCCAACTCCCTTAGTCTTTCTGAGTAGCTATGGGCAAGTGATCACCATTTGCAGAGAAATGACATCTTGAAATTTTGTCTCTGGCTTGACTCATTACAAAACCATTCTCCTTGTGTCTCCCATTGGCTTGACACATCCGCTATTGTTATTTCATAAGCTGCACAGTTCAGCATATAAATAGAAAATACTTTTTCAGTGTACCATTGTTCATTAATGAGCCAATTAATCATTAAACAGCTTTCCTCCCCTTAGTAAAATACAGGAGCATTGAGATATCTACCTCTGGCTTTGTTGGGAGCTGCCCCAGATACGTTCATAACATTTTATTTACAACATACTTTACAGCTGATAGTGCAATAAGATATTGCTACATTTTGCTTTATTAGTCCACTAATCTGGCAGTTCTCAAGCATGATTCACACCATTTCTTGGCAGTTGGATGGTAGATAGGTATACCAGCAAGGCTTCATTTGGTTTTCTCAAATCTGCTGCAGTGCATATATTATGTACTACAGAGTATTACAGATAGCAGAACCCTCCAACTAGCTCAGGTTTCATGCCTTACGTAGCTGTTCATCCCTCTGAATTTTTATTAAACTTTGGAGTTTTGCTGTAGGCTTCCCTGGGTTTAATTACGTGTTTCATGATCTGTGTCATAAACAAGATGCCCAGAATATCCTTAGGGTAAGGAAATGGCTCACATGGGAGGGATCCCACTGAAGGTGGGTTGATTCTGGTAGTCTGCTTCTAGCACACAAAACCATGGTATTTTTCCAACTCTGTTAACAAGGGTCCTGATCTCTCCAACTATTTATTGCTCTTGGGAGGTATTATGATCTGTTTCTAACCTAGTTAATTGAAGACAAAGAGGAATTGGGATGAAAACTTCAAGTGGCCAAGACACATGCAAATTGGGGTTTGCTCCAAAGAAATGCAAACCTGGTGATAACTTTTAATCTTTCTCCTCATGTTTCCTTGGTTTCCTTACTGCCACCTCCTGAAGTGCAGCAGGGCCGAGATGGCAGCAGAAGGTGCCATCATGCCCTTGGTTTGTTCATGCTTCACAGTGGGGGAGCGGTGGAGAGGGAGGGGGCAGAGAGCCGGCTCCCAGGTGCTGCGGGGCCTGCGGGCAGCCTAGCTCCCTTGGCAGGAGCTGCCCAGAAGCAGTTAGGAGGGCCGGGCCCTCAGGCAGGTGGGCCGTCGGCAGCTGTGTGGGATGCTTGTGCGGGGTGACGGAAGAGGGAGGTTTTGGTGGGAGCCCAGAAGAGCCTGTGCGGTTCCGGAAGCCCCCCCAAGCCTGGGCTGGGGGCTGGCCTGACTGGTGGGCAGGGGGCGGTGAGTGCGTCTCTTGAAACCTTTTATTTATCTGGGCTCACATGTTGCATCTGACGTACCTTATTCTAATCTGCTGGTTTATGTTCTGTTAAAACATAGCTTTAGTGGTATAGAGCCTACAGGTGCTTTTGGCTTGTGGTTAGAAGTAGTTTTTCCTTAAGGAGGCGCGCAGGGGTACTGGGTGCCTGGTGATCCTGTCGTGAAGAGAGAGTCCCAAAATAAATATTCTTTCTTCCTTCTCTGTAATAATGACTATAATAGAGCTGCTCTCTTCTATGATTTTAGGTCTCTTATTTAAGAAATCTATCTGTGAAGTAGTCAGTCTGTTACCAGACAGAAATCTCTTTTGATCAATTTATTTTTTTATCTGAAGATAGTTATTCTGGGGCAGGCTGTCTATCTTTTAATTGGCAGAAAAAAACATCAAAGATTTTGGACTCCATCCAGTGTAGAATAAGGGCATTCTGAAATCTCAGAGATTTTAGCATGAAAATTGCCTCAGTCCGAAGGGAAATTCATGGCCAAATGAACATGCTGACTGAGGAATGGCACAAACTCCCCGGGAGGGGTCCAGGGGGAGAGGAAGACTTTTGAGGAGGAAGGATGATCTGAGTTAGAGCATATATCCTTCCCATGGCACAAGTCTTGCCTGAGGAGCTGAACTTCAAAGACATTTCCTGCAGATAGCCTTCCACGTCAGGCAGTGGCTGAGGAAAAATCCTGGGAGGAAGTTGAAAGAAAATAATCTTTTTCAGGGGTAGGAAAGTCATTGGCAGCTCTGACTCAACTGAGTCTGTGTTTTTATTTGTTTGTAAAGAATAGCTCACATAATGATGAAATTGATTTTGTGTCACTTTTTTTGTCTTCTGGCACTCTGGGCAGTAGGTCTTCAGACTGTAACAAAATCAAATATACTTTTCCAGGAATTAGTAATTAGAGCTGCCCAAATGATGGTAAGGATGGCAGTTGTTTTGGAACATCTTAATTATTCTAGAAAAATGGCAAGCTCATCGTTGAAATTATTGGCAAATAAAAAAATAAATAAATCCTGTTAATGGCCCAGGGAATATTGACTTAGTAGCTCAGTTTAATAATGGACAGAGAATGATTTAGGCAAAAGTTTAAAAGTCGATCAGCAACAGCTAATGGAATCAGCAAGCTGAGAGAATGAAACAACGAGTCTGTGGGAAATATATACAATTTTCATTTCATTTCTTTGAAGATCGTGATTGGCCTGGAAATGTGATACATACTGATTCAGCAGTAATGATGATCAGAGACTGATGGAAGCAACAAAAATGAGCTATTACACAAATCTCAGGAAACATTTATGAAGTTATTTAGAAATGAAAGTGCACCTGTAAGTATTACTGAATGAGAACAGTTTTTCTAAGATTCATCAGCAGAGTTAGAATTGATGAGTTCAGATAGGGGCTTGAGGACATGCCTGTCTAGACGACATTTACAACTCACAACAGACAAGGTTGCGTTTTTTGTTTGTTTTAATAATTTTGTCATGCAAAGGGAACAAGGAAAAAGTTAGCTGAGTTATAAGAGAAAGGGGCTTGTTTTTTTAGGGAATAAAAAGACTGAAAGAGGCAGAAAAAGGAAATGAAGAGAAAAGAGCTAACCCCTCAAGCAAGGGAGTTACTTCCTCATAGGAAGCAACTATGAGAGTAAAAGTATATCAGTTGTATACAGGAAGAGTGAGAGCCTGTAGAGATATAAAGGCTCTTAAAGTTTGCATATTCCATGGAACTTTATCATAGGGATATATACAAACTTCATAATAAAAAACCCTACACGTTTCTCTGTGTAGATCACTAAGTCCCTCAGTTGCAGTCTGGTTTGATGTCCATATCTTGGCTGATGTAATGATTGAGTAGAAATCCAGTCTGATCTGCACTGGTTCATGCTTAGACTCAGTTTGTGGAATATGGGGCTTTAAAGTCTGATCCAAATCCCTCCAGAATAAACAGGAGTTAATGAGGTGTTTCAGTACATACCCACCCTTCTGCACTAAAAGGCGTTGTAGAACAAAGTACATGTTTACTAAGAGCGATTTCACTGTTTAGCATCTATTACTCTAAACAGAGTCACGAAGGAATGTCAATACCTGTATCCTAAGGAGGAGAATTCAGAAGCCTTTTATTTGTGTATGGAAGATCTGGCATTAATGACTTGGAACATTCTTATTTGAAGCAGAGCATATTTTATAACACCCCACCACCACCCCAAGCACTGCAGAGTTATGAGAAGTACTGATGCACAGGAGCTTATAGGGACCTGCAATTGCAGCAATTTGCTACTTCAAGTTGCTTATTAAAAGTTTAAGAAAAGCAGTTTTGGTTTAGCTTCTGTTGCATCAAAAAATATAATCAGCCATGGCATTGCACAAAGTAGGCTGATAAGAAATGACAAAACAGTCTGTCAAAGTTACGAATTTAAAAGGGAACCACTTTCTATCCTCCCTTATTCCACCCCTGTTAAATATATATATTTAATTTTAAAGACATCTTTGATCACTCACGTTTTGTTAAAATGTACAGGAGTGTGCAATATCCTGTCAGGATTGCYTTTCTATGCAAATTACAATCACAATCAAAGATGTACATGGAATATTTGTTGCAAAGGAAATGACTTTGCTATGCCTCTATCGCTTGCTATATCTGTTTTTTATTTGTCTTCCTTTATACCCRCTTTCTGTCTTGATGAAGAAATGACAGTTTGCTTTGAGAAGCTAAAATGAACATAAAAGTTTGACTGAGTGGGTTGCTTTCTATTAATTTAGCACAATTCCTTAGCCAGGAGGAAAGGAAGAAGGTATAAAGCAGCCCTTGATATTTGGAAACTCAGTTATCACTAAGTGTGTTTATATGAAGAAAATCCATTAGGAGAAAGTAAGAGTAAATTTTTATTTCTTCTAAGTAGCTCGCTCTGCTGTATCAGGAGTTACAAGGACTTATATTTTGTTTTGCCTTTTTAGCAGACTACTCTGCATTTTCTGGTCCTTTTTTTTGCCACAAGCTTGCTACGTTTTTGCTCTTGCCTCACCATTCTCTTCGAGTACCACTTAAATGCAGCCCTAGGCCTAGTAGCTTTATAAAGGCATGACTCATGTACTTTGAGACTGGCCTTTACCATTTAGAAGCACTGGGTTGGTGGCACTAAGAAAACAATGAGATTTGCTGAGTCCATATTCACCAGTCTCTGAGGGGAATTTCCCTTAAGCCAAGCAATCCAAAACAATTTTTGAAATTAATTTGTCAAGCCAGTATTTATTAGTTAAATAAAATTTCTGGTGTAGAGCTATCAATAAGCTTTGTGAAACTAAATGCAAGGCTGCTTGTTGTGGGATTTGTTTTGTGTAACTGAAGATGGCTAAAATGTGCACTAAAAGCTAGCTGTCGGGATTCGATTCACAATCAGCAGAGAAGTAGGGATTTCTCTCATGCAAGTCATCCCAGTTGGAGGTGCACATTGAAAAAGGCCGTCTAACTCAGGCTATAGTATTGCCTGTTCCCCTGTGTTGACTGTGAAGTCTAGATCCTTAGGTCAGATGTAGATATTTACACTATAGATGTCCAAAGCTAGGTGAGGTGAAACTAACTGCCCATGTCTGCAGGAATAATGGGATCAGTAGATCTGGATTGCCCAGATACCATTTTCATTCTGTACTTATGGAAACATTTTTGCTGGTATTTAGAGTTGACCTTGTTCACCTGGGAACACTACGAACAAAAAGGCTGTTCATGTACATTGTTGTGTTCAATTGCCAAGCAGAGCACTGTTGAGAATCAGTCTATTGTTTAACTTTTTTTTAGTGCCAATAAGTACAGAAAGGGAGAGTTGACAACTGAAGAACAGGAGTGGGATTGTAGCCAGCAGAGTTCTTATTCTGGAGACACTTGTGTAGGAAAGCATTGATTTTATACTCAGAACTTGGCTAGGAGAGGAGCTAAGGAATTTACATTGTAGTTGGTTAAGGATGTAAGGGCAGCCTGAAGATCAGTCCCAATTATCAACATGATTCTAGCTTCTGTTTCACTTCTGACCTCCCTGCTCTAAGTTGTAAAGCAGTATCTTGTAGAACATACCCTTGCCTTTTTATTTACGGACTGTTAATACAAAATGTTAACATGTCTTATTTAGTTGTTTGGATTTGGTTGCCTTCAATCTACTGTTGTTTTCTTAGGAGGATGTTTCTTCTAGCTAATTATATTCTCATTTTATGATAGAACACATGGATAAGACCAGATCAGGACTACTGCATCCAAGCAAAGACATCTCTACCTGGTAGTGACATATTTTTTTGAAAGTAGTCAAGCAAAACCTGAGGGGAACTGAGGCCTTTATTAATGTTATAGGGACTCTGGCCATGCTCCAAGAAACAAAACACCATTAAAGAAAGGCCCAGGCGACTTTCCAAGGTTTTCAAATTTCTATGTGCCTGTCATGCACCTATGGACATTGATGAACGAGAGAAAGTGGGCAAATTCCCAAAAACAGGCATTGGATGATAAAAAAAAAAGCCATGAATAAGGCTTCAATATTAAAATTTTGTACCTCTGCAGAGCAAACAGAGAAATGGTGTGTTATCCTGCAAGGGTGCAGAGATGCAGTGTTAATGCAGAGACAGAATGGAGCTGTCACAGACGCAGAAAAGTCATACGCTCTGGTAAAAGGCAGACTGTTACGCTTTTTGGACTAGAACGATTCCATTCATTTACCTTTTTGTGTAATGGGGACATGCCGCCTGATCACAAGTTACTAAAAAGCATGACAAAGAAGCCACTACAAAATTCCAGTAACCAGCTAAATAACTTGCTGATGGTGCTGCAGGTTCACAGTGGGAGGATAAAGTATTGCCTTAGATGATCACTTTTAATGACGAACAAACTGAGTTGGATATGCCTTCCAGAATATATAACAGATAGAACTCAAAGGTGGTACACATCAGCTTGTTACACTACATTTGCCTTTGACACTGTCTCCCACAGCATCCTCCTAGAGAAGCTGGCGGCTCATGGCCTGGACAGGTGTACTCTTCGCTGGGTAAAAAACTGGCTGGGCGGCTGGGCCCAGAGAGTTGTGGTGAATGGAGCKAAGTCCACTTGGCGGCCGSTCACGAGCGGTGTYCCCCAGGGCTCAGTTTTGGGGCCGGTCTTGTTCAATATCTTTATCAACGATCTGGAYGAGGGGATTGAGTGCTCCCTCAGTAAGTTTGCAGATGACACCAAGCTGGCCGGCAGTGTCGATCTGCTTGAGGGTAGGAAGGCTCTGCAGAGGGACCTGGACAGGCTGGATCGATGGGCTGAGGCCAACTGCATGAAATTCAACAAGGCCAAGTGCCAGGTCCTGCACTTTGGCCACAACAACCCCATGCAACCCTACAGGCTTGGGGAAGAGTGGCTGGAAAGCTGCCTGTCRGAAAAGGACCTGGGKGTRCTGGTTGACAGCCGGCTGAATATGAGCCGGCAGTGTGCCCAGGTGGCCAAGAAGGCCAATGGCATCCTGGCCTGTATCAGAAATAG
>JAYKAV010003292.1:299049-322271 GCA_035582835.1 Phoebastria nigripes
TTCTCTACTGAAAGAGTGGTTAAGCATTGGAACAGGCTGCCCAGGGAGGTGGTGGAGTCACCATCCCTGGAAGTATTTAAAAGACGTGTAGATGAGGCACTTAGGGACATGGTTTAGTGGGCATGGTGGTGTTGGGTTGACGGTTGGACTTGATGATCTTAGAGGTCTTTTCCAACCTTAATGATTCTATGATTCTATGATTCTATTTATGTCTTTAAATGAGGTGTTTTAATCAATCACTGCAATAAACAGCATAGGGTGTTACAAGCAGTAAAATAATTCAAATTTGAAAGCTGGCCACAGCAAAAGACAGGATGTTTTCTGTCTTGATATCAAGAGATAAATAACCTGTGGCTGCAGAGTAGGATGTAGTGTAAACTGGATAATACTAGTAGATTTAAGAGCTCACATTGTGGAGAAATGTGTTTCACAGCTGGTCAGGACTAAGGCRAGTCAGGGAGTATATCTTATGGCTAGTCATGAATCCCTAAAGCAGTATGAGTCATGTAAAAATTACAGACGTATAGTGGAAAGAGATCGTCCGATCCCATAAAATTCTGTCCTAAGTCTGAGTCCAATCTTTTTCCTCTTTTTTCTCTTTTAATGATGAAATCTATGTTTCGGAACGTTACTTCGTCCATTTCTGGAAGATGAATTGTCACTCAGACAAGTGCTATGATTAGAAATCTAAAAGTGTGTATTGCAGTATAAAAGGTAGCTGACACTGACTATTTAGACAATGAGCTACAGTTCGCTGAAGCAGGATTCAAATGATTCAGCACCAACGAGGAGGCAAGATGACTTTCTGTACCCACAAAGCAATGGGAAGAAGAGAGATTGTCAGCAAAAGCCATCAGACAGCTGATGGAAATGGCAAAATAGAAAGCAAGCCCTACTGCCTTGTCAGACCACCCCTTCTGTCCCCAGGTTTCAGGGGTTTAATAGTCTGGAGAACACTAAAAGCTAGTATGCAGATGCATCAGTCAGGCCTACTCAGACAAGCAGCCTGATTTAGCCTGGATCCCTGGCCATCACAGATGGGAGAGAAAGTTTAGGTTCAATATTCAAGTTGGGACACAAAACAGTAACAAAGGTTACGTACAGGGAGACATAGACCAGGTCATAAGAGGTACCTGTCAACTCAGGACTGTAATGGAGATGAAAACGAGGACAGCTGTGAAGTACTGTTGGACAGCTGATACACCCAAACAGATAAGACTGATGCCAGGACCAGAGTAAGTCTTAGCCTTCAGTTGATTTGAAGCAAAACTGGTTGATTTGAAGCAAGACTTGCATAAGCAGCAGTGATGGAAACTAGAGATCGATTCTAAAACACTGTGTTCTAGAGACTGTGATGCCTATCAAGCCATACTAAGGATCATACAGTTCAGATATGCATTGTAATAATAATCTCTGACAATCCTTAAACAAGCAAATCAGCTTTTTAAGTAGCTGCCATTTACATTGTTGAAAAATGAAGGGACCTACAATTTTTTTTTTTAAAATATTAATTGTATTTTTGCTTCTGGCCTATATGTGTGCATTTTTGAGGGGAAAGACTTAGCCATGCTCCATGTATTTGTAGGGGAGAAATATCTTTGACTGATAGTACTCTGAAGTATTCATTTGTACTTCATACAGAATACAGTGTGTATTTAAATGTACACATAATGTAGTTTGCAAATTCTAATCAAGAATGTAAATTCTAGGTAAGTGTTCAAGTCAGATGTCATCTGAATGTTTAATGGGATTCCTATTTATGACATTATAATATTGAACTTAAAATAATAAAGTTGAAGAGCACAATTTTTGTTTTAGTAAATAGAAGAAAATTGTCAACAGTTATGCAAACATGGGGAAGACATCACAGTTTGTGTGTATGCACTTGTATATGTATATATGTCATATACATTGAATTGCTCTGGAAATATTGCCTCAGAATTAGAAAGTAAAGGTATGGTCTTATGATGCCAATGCAGGTCAGATAACACCACTAACAGATTGTGATATTGAAAATCTAATAGTGGATAAGAGTATAATGATTTCTTCCCTCTGAATTTATTCCCTCTCTGTTCTTTTGTTTTCAGGGCATTAGAAGAGCATTGTAGCAGAAAACCAGGGGAGAAGAGGACTGGTAAGATGATGGTCGCTCTTTCTTCTTTCAGTGTTTCAAAATATATGTGTACGCACATGTATGTATATGTGAAATGTTGTGTACACATATATAAAAAAATTAAGTTTATAAGTGGTGCTAGAATTCATTTCTGATCTCATGCCAGTAAAAAAACAGTAAAAAACCCTATGACAATCTTTGACTAGTGTAAATGAGAATACAATCTTACACAGCTGAGTTTTAGTTCATTCTACTTTTGACTGTCACTCTGAAWCTGTAGTTTTGAAAAAACTTGACAGATTCATATGCAACCTTATTTTAATAAAGGGCATTCTTTTTGCTTCATTTGGTAATACAGTTTACATTGTGGAAATGTAACCATTTTGCCACTAGTCTATTCTTCCATTGTAGAATAAAGATGATCGCTGCAATAAATAGGGCCAAAGTGATTGTTCAGTTCTCCCTTTCCAGGCCCGGTGTTAAATACTGTTTTCAAATTTGAAACAAAGACATGTTTATGTTCTATAGTACTGTTAAATTCAATTCATTAATAGATAGATTTCAAAATGATTTACATGTGTCATAAGGCTGATCAATGCCACAAACATTTTAGTCTGGAGAGAGGAGAGAAAAAAAGTAGTAGTAAAAGAATGTCTATCTTGCTATGTCTATTTGTATGAACATGCATATTTTCCAAACCATTTAGAAAAGCTGAAAACTGTTTCTAACTAATTGTGCTGATGAAAGCTTTAAAAACCAAAATGCATTTGTGTATTTTGAAGATATCCTTAAAGGGGAGCTGTGAATTATGTTTTGTTTGTTTTCTTTAAATTTGTTCTTTTTATAACTGTAATGTGAGTTAACAGGTCATGTTTTGCAACAGGTTTCTGCCATTTCTGTGTAAAAGAATGGATTTGTGTTTATGTAAAGTGTAAGACATTTTAACAAACTGAAACTGAACAGGATCTTGTTCTTTAAATAGTCTGATTACATCATCAGAGCTATTTTTAGAAGAGTCTCCCAATTTGACTCATTCAGTGCCTCTTAAGCACAATATGGGATTTAATTTTTAACTGTGTCCTACTAGGAGATAAAAATAATGAGATCCTAACATTTTTTCAGTAAGTATCAAAGCAGAATCTGGACATCTTACAAGCTCTTACCATGGATAGGCTGAACATCTCCTGCACAAGGACCCAGTCAAGCACGGTAAAAGAAGTACTCGGAGGCAAAGCACTGGGTCTTGCACTGAGTCAAGGGCTTTCAATTCTCTTGGAAATCATGGCTGTATCCTGTAACAGCCCTGCTAAACTTACTGCAACATGATTCTTTTGCTGTTGCAAAAAGGATCTGTGGCTGATGATTCATTTTTAAGCTCCAGTTAAACAAATCAATGAAATGTAAAATTCTTAAGACATATTCAGTCCCATGGAGAGAGGGAAATGATGCTTCTGTCCTGACTGCATGACTGTATTATCTTCTGATAATTGGCTTTTTGGCTAGGTAATAAAATACTTTTTTTTTTTTTTTTCCTTCTTCTTTACTGCTCTGTGCAGTCAGACTTTCTGAAAGGAAGAAGTGTAACAGCAGTGCAGAACATAAAATGCAGTGAAATAAAAGCTGTGAAAGGCAGTGCAGCAACAAACACCATGGTGTGCTAGCAAAAACAGTTTAGAACAAGTAACATGAGAAACAATGTAAAATCAAGAAACTGCATGCTTGGGATCTGATGTTTGTAATATTGCTCTAGTGGGGAGCTTTACTTGGCAAACTCATTTGGTTTCAAAGCTGGTTACCTCCAGGTTTGGGAGTCATCAAAGAAAGGTTCGGTGCCATCTTCATATCACTGCATACTCTCTGAGATTTCTGCAGTCAAGTTCTTTAGGACTAATTTAATGAAAATGAAAGTGTTTTCTTATTTCCGTAAGTGCATAATAGTATTGCAATGTCTTTGCAATAGGTAGCTGCTGATACTTGTTTATCTAATTAAAAACTACATTTTGCATACCACCCTATCTCTAGGAGATAGAGGCAGAGAAAGATACCTTTTCTTGCATTTTAATCACATATATTATAAAACACTCTTCTTTGTTGTGTGGCTTTTTTTTTTTTTTTAATACTGATGAAAGCATCTGTGCTTTTCTTGACTTACACTTGACTCTGAGGGAAAAATGAAGGAAAAAAAGTAATAGTAGTTAGTTCTTTATTTTTGTGTATTGGTGTTTGAAAATAAAATGCTCACAGACAACTCTGAGAATCCAATCAACTGTAGTAATTGATTTTTTTCTTTGTGTTTGAAATGGGTGAATTACTACAGCTGTATTCCTACCTTAACTTCTTATGCTATTCCCTGTAAAAGGTCATATGTGTTTTGTTATGCATTTACTAAGTTTTTGTGATGGATTTTTTTGATATCTTAAATGCTTTCTAGCATCACGCAGAGTTCATAAATATTGTGCTTTGTAATCTGTCCTACAAGGAAATAACAGATTATTTCTCAGTTGAAAATTTAGTTGTATTCTGTATTAATACAAGACTTTCATTAGATTCAAAAGGTAACCAGCAACTGTTGGACCCAAATTCTGGCAATTTTACAAGAATTTAATAATTTTTCTCTCTTTCATCCCATCTCCAATGCAGTGCACATATAGAGTGCAGTGCAATATGGTGATACTTTCAATATCATGTTATAAACACAGGCATATATACAGAAACACAAATTTCAAGTATCAGTACAGTCACCAACTAATGTATATTTTATTTCACTCTTAAATAATTGCTAAATTGTTGTATTACTGAAACATACAACTTTCTTGTTAGTGGCCCCCTGCCCCGATATACATAAGTGGAAAATCTGGTGTATTATTTGGCAGTGAGATGCTGAGCATAAGATTTTGGTTCTTTTTGTTATGTTACTGTCCTTAGCAAGTGGATGTATATTAGCGCAGATGAATGAAAACCAGGTATTTAGGTGCTTTGAGAACATACTTTAAACATATTCTAGTATTTAGGCTGCAAGTCTTGAGATTTGGAAGAGGTATTTTCTAAGTATGCAGCTACAATTTGCTCTTTTTTTCTAGTATAAGAAAATCATTTGACAAAAAATACTCTAGAAGCAATATGGAATATGTCTGGTGTGTGTGCTTTTATGCCACATTGCTTTTAAAATTCTTTAACATAAAGAGGACTTAAAATTAAGAGGCTTATTTTCCAGCTGTTAGTTAGGTCATTCTTGAAATCACCTTTTTGGGAGACAAGTCAGTGCTGATTGTGTAAGTGCTTGCCTCTGTCTTGTGTGATTTACAGTAGAAGGACATAATGGATCTGAAGTTAAGTGAAATCACTGGCAGTCTCTTCCATCTGTCATGTAGGTTAAACCCTAAATCATCATGGTTTGATTTTTTTGAAAGCATAAGTGATTCCAGAATACGTGTTTGTTCCTGGATCTTATTGTTGCATATGAATGTATTTACCTCAGTGCCACTTACTAAAATCAAGACACTCTAGTTTTTCCATTTCTAAAATAAAGTAACAGTGCTTACAATTGTTGCTGGAATGGGCAGTTAAGGAACGTTTTTAGCTTAACCAGATAACGTCCTACATAGTGAAGTCTCATTATTTTATCATAAAGGCTTTGTATCTTTTCCATCCATGTCTTAAGCATTGATAGGTGACCTTGTTTTACTGAAAGGAATAATTGATCTCCTTAGAGTAAAAGAAGTTAACCTAGCCTCAAAAAATATGTTGAAGATGTATTTAAACTCATGCTGGGAATAAATTATGAGGGGATTTTGAAGCTGCAACAACCAGTGTGCAACTCTGTTCTGGCTTTTTTGGTCTGCCTGTGAGAATATCACCTTTTAAAAAGCAACAGTGATTTTGTATATCATGCAAAAATACACCCATGATTTTAAAAGTAATTGGGTGTGCATGCAGAATTCTTCTGCTGTTCAGTATCAGTGCACCTATCATATAGATCTAGTGGATATCAATGTTAATCTTTTCCCATATGAAAAGTATGACCTTGGTAAAATGACCTGCATTTTGAGATTTAAGTGCCCTGAAGGTAATCAAGTTTCAGCAGCCAATCTTTGGCCTTAGGTTGATTGGGTTGTTTGGTTTATAGTTTTTTAGTACTAGAAGGAACTACTATGATCCTTGTCATGTGTTTGTTTTGGCAATTGTTACGGAGAGTTGTTCTTTCTCTTACTGAGGCTGTCAGGATTTATCTCACTAGAAACCAGCAGAGTTGTACTAGCTGTAATATAAATGAATGGAAACCCCCAACATGTTGTTTGCCTTTGTAATTCATTATACTTTAGCTTTGTGTGAACTTTTAGTAAATCCACATTGGAACTACTTTATATCATTAATAAATCACTTGTTCCCAGCTGTATGTTTGTCAACTAGTTATTGCAAGATAAACATGCAGCACAAAGAATATCTGAATAGCTTGAGATGTCCTTTCAACTGAGGCATGTGTTAACTGTAAACATGCAATTTTCTGCAGATTTCAAGCATTCTGTTTACGGACGTCAAGAGTTATTTGGGGTCAAATAATAATATTTTTAAGTATGAGACTGTGGGTAAAGAAAGGGGGAGAGAGGAAGAAACTGTATGCTCTTGCTGTTTTACAGTTATGTGCTTGGATCTCCTGTGCAGCACCTCTCTATAATTGGGATCAAGTGAATCTTAACTATACTTCTAAATGATTCTTCAGTAACAGAGAAAATAGGCTTGCAATTTTCAAGATCAGCATGGAGTTATTGAAGAGTTGTTATAATGCCTGACTAGTGAAAGCTTTATCCCAAGGCATAAAATAGAATCTTTTCCAGTGTTTGCAAGCTGAATAATCACATTGAAACAGTTTAGAAAAAGTATTTTTAATGACTGAGGAAAGTTATTCATTGTGGGTAAGAGCTGGAAAGCTGCACAATGTAATTCTAAAAGAAGTCAAATTTGTAGCAGGATAGAGATACTTGATTTCGATCACAGTCCTGGCTATGTTTTTTCCAAGTAGACTGGATGGCTCTTTCCAAATGGAAAGTCATCTGTTGGCAAGGAGGTATCAGAATAAAATGGAATAATGTTTGTGTAGGTTCAATGCACTCCATTAATCATTTGAGGTAAATTATTTTGGAGAAAATAAACTGAGATCTCTTACAAACTTCAGTATCTGTTGTAAGCCTGGAAGTTCTTCAGCCACCATGTCCCATATGCCTTCCTTTCCATTTCCCTCCAGTGTAAACTCTTTTCTCATATGATTTGTTTATGAATATGTGACATTTATTCTTCCTGAAGAATCTGTATGAATTTGCAAAGCTTTTTGTGATAGCTGCTGATAAAGTGGAGGCCCTTGATGTAAAACTTTTAAATGAAAAAAAAACAGCTCTAATATCTCTGTTCTGTCCCATAGTTAATTTTGGATGTCTTGGTCATAATCTGCATTCTGATTTCTGCACAGATTATTTTACTATAATATAGGGAGATTACTAGCACAAACGCATTTAATAGGATTTTGTTTGTTTCACAGAATGAATCTTCCAAAGCCTTGAGGCTCTTTAATATATTGCATTAAGTACTATTCACTGTATTAAATATCAGTAGAACACATGCAGCACTGGTGTGCAGGGTATTAATGAAATACATTGGGGTTTTTCCCCTGTCTTGGATCATCTAATCCATTATATGGATGCCTTTCATCACATTTCCTTAAAAGTTAAGAACTTCTAAGTGGCATTTTGAATGAAGTAGTCACTTAACACGTTCCAGAAAGAACTCGGGGCTGTTGGGGGAACATAGCATAAAGTTCAAGGAAGTTAAAGCTCTGTCAGTCACAGTTCATACAAGCTGCACTATTGTAAGTTTTGAGCAGAGTGTGGATGTATGAAAATCAAGTAGGCCTAGATCAACAAGAGATTTCTGTACCTGATTGTAATACCCATGTTTAAATCAATATTGACGCTCATGCTTACCTATACCTAGTACTGAATGCATAAGTGGTTTTATCTATAAAATCCCTGGTTTGCTAGGTAATTCTGGAAGTGCCGCGGTATTAATGCTGCTGAGCTGCTCAGTGCTCTGTTGTATACAAAACATACCAAGATAACAAGGTAGAGGGGTTCTTGCAGCAAGACCTGATCTGGTGTTTTGGGAATACCGTTACTGTCTGGAGCTCAAGTGGTTTAGGGTGCAGGAGTTTTCTGGTGCAAATTTACCTTGTGACTCCACTTGTGCTTGCTTGTGTTGTATACCACATGACCCCAGCACTGGTGTTTTCCTCACAGTCTCACTTGTAGTGAAATCAAGACCAAACCTACATGCAGGGATGCCATCCAGAGCACCCTGTTTGCAATGTGGATGCAAGGTCCTCTAGCAGTTAGTGCTCTAGCCACGTGCAGTGCACGCTTAGGACAGGCAACTGGCACAAACTTTATTGCTGGTAAAAGTTTTCTTGTTCCTTTTTAGGTTTATCTATGTATCTTCTTCTGCACCTTATGGACAGCACAGAAGGTCTACAAGTGCCTAAAAAATAAGGCCTTGCAGCTTCCCTGTCATTTTGTGAGCTTAATCCCAAGAACTTTGCTCATTCAATTCAAGTCCAGTCCAACTCATATGCCCTCATGCATACAGTAGTAATTACGGTGCTTTAAGGATGTGTTGCAATGACATTATGGTTTGTCAGCAGGGTGCTACTACTGTCTGTCATGGAAAATTTATATTAGCAACATTGTTAAGTAGAATGTTTACTGATTTCTTAGTGAACTGCAACAAACAATGCCACTGTACCTTGTATGCTGTTTAATAGAGAACATGATGTTAGTGGGGAGTTACATCATATCAAAATGCAGTATCACCATGAAAAAGAACCCCACCCATGCTTATATCTCTTACAGCTTTCAGTCATTTTGTTTGACATTATAGGTGCGTGCATTTACGTCAGCTAAGGATCCATCAAAATAAAATTTTATAACCGTTCTAATCATAATTGTACTATGTGTATTGGTATTAACTTTATCTCAATCTTTCTGAAGTCACCAAAAAAACCTGCATTTGGAAGATGTGTGACAGATGCTCCATTTCACTGTCGAGGAGTGTAAAGCCGTGGCTCAGATCTACACGCTCAGACCTGCTAAGAAGTAAGTGTGTCAGGCTGAATTAGGGGGCTTATGGAAGCTGCAGAGTCCTTTGCTTAAAGAAAATAGACTTTCCAAAGCCAAGGGCCAGGTCCTATTAAAATCAATGAGTCTCCATCCAACTTTAATGGACTGGGTCAAATCATGGAGAGAGCTGATGGTGTATGTTGAAAACATAGCTTTTAAAGGAAAAAGAGCCACCTTTTCACATTTAAAATTTGCAGATATTGCTAGGGAGAAGATTTTGAGTGCTTGTACTGTTGGCATCAGGAGATGAGGAAAGACTTGGAAGGAAGTTAAGAACCAAAATGGAAGCAAAACTGTATACAGAGGAATTGTGAATCCAATCCTAAGAAGAAATCAAAAGCAGCCCATACACAGGGACCCACCTGACACTGGAGAATGCAGTAGTGTTTATATATTGGCTGATTAGGTACAGAAAAGGAGAGGAGCAAGGGGGTGGAAATGGTTCTTCGTGAGTTGAGGTGTTTTCAGTTGCTGATAATAAACATGATTATTAAATTTACTGTCAATGGCAAAGGCTATAGGAGCAGACCATCTAAATATATTTGTGTATTATTGTGTTTCTAGCTTTTTTCCTAAAAGCTGTTTTGGTCTTCGGAACCTCAAGCAGTCAAAACTCACTATTTACCTCTTCTCCAACTCATAAGATTGGCTTAAAACATAATGAGATTTTAAAAAACAATGAATGTTTATTGCTTTTTATTTGCCTTCTAGTTCTTGAGCCTTTAGATCCAACTAGATGTTGAGAAACATATTCATTAAAAGCTGGGGAAAAAAATCTTACTTAGGCTTATGAATTCAGGAACCAGGGAAACAGCTGCATGGCTTGGAATGTGTCATCATTTAACATAATGTTTTGCTGAAGTTGATCACTTGCCCTACACTTCCAGGAGTCCCAAAGAATTTGGAAGAGCTGTGTTTCTTAGTTTTGATTTGCATTAGAAGTGTCTACTGTTCATATATAAAGTTTAACACTTTCTCAAAATTGTGCTGCTCTAAGAGGCCTCAGTGGTCATTCACAGCTAACTAGAACCATTAGTCTCTTATAAAATAGGCCATTTTAGTTCAAGAAATGAGACATTTTTGAAAACTGCTCTTTATCTGAAACTCTAGTTGTGATGTTAAGTGCTATGATGAGCTGTCATATTATCCCCTTGTTGTTGCAAGGAGTCTGTACTGTTATACTTTAGTGAGAGATTCTAGTTCTAGTTCTTATTCCACTAAAATCAAGAAGTAAAGAGTTCCTTTCAAAGTCTGCTGAACTCTTTTGAATATGATTCTATGTGTTCCCTCAGATCAGGACTAGTTGATCAGTTGGCTCACTCCTTTACTCTTCTTGTCCTATGTTACGCTTATTTTGATTCTGATGTGTGACATATATCTTTGCTGAAAGGCTGGATGGTTGTTCTAAAGTATGTCACCAACTCCTTCTCATACAGGAAAGAGTCAAGCAGGAATGAAGAATGACAAATAATGTTATTGCAGTAGCTCTGACAAAATTTTTGTTGCTGGTCTCTTCTTCAGTCTCCACAACCTAATATTAGGCACCAGTTGCATCACAACTGGCTTTTGAGTCGAGAGGAGAAGCAAAAAGCTCTGTGTTACTTCCTCTATTTTAATTCTGTTTGGAGAAATCTAAAGTGTGGTTGCTGAGGTAGTGTTTGGGTGCACTAGTCAGCTAAAACATTGGGTGGAAGAGACCCAGTGTTGTTGGAGTACAGAAGAAAATATTTATGAAGCTTTAAGACAAAGCTGTTAAATATGTCAGTTTAGGAAAAGTAACATGATTCTTGGATGTTATGTCTTAGTGTCTAATACCTGCTTGGTACTGCTTAGGCTGTGCTATCACTAATTATGGGGTAAGAAAGTAGTGGCAGATAGTTGGAGAAATGTTTGAAGACTTGCTGCTTATCACAGGTTAAATTCTGTCTCAAGGTATACAAGATCAACTTAAGGCTCATTTATTCATTTGACAATCTAATCTTCTATAGTGTTCTGCCTCTTCAGGGAGGATGCTTTTGGGTTAGTAAATATTTATCAGTGCTAACGTCTTTTTAAAACTGCATCCTTATCTCTATTGTTTAAAGATAACATTTACTGGTCTGGGGGAGAGGGACATGAGGGAACTGATTGTGTTCTTCTATTTCTCCCAAGACTCAAGCAGAAATTATTTATAATTTATTCCTAGCTCTTGCTGTTACAGAAAGAACTTTTGGCCTCTTAAAAATGATATTTGGATGTGTAATTAAATTTGGTGTAGCTACAATGTTCTCCCGAAGTTTGCAAAATAGTCCTTCCAGCACCTTGATGCAGATTATATAATATAGCTATTAAACATGGATTATCTTTTGAAGGAAAGGCAAAGATTAATGACTCAAACTAGAATGACGAATTAGATGTGTGTGATGAGATGCAGTCTTGCAGTGATGTAGGAAATGGAACCAGAGAAGGTGAAAACATTAAAATGAGATTAATAGAGCCACACACTTAAGTAAAAAAAATTAGCTACCCATTCTGTATAGGGGGAAAAAAAAATGCTTGTCTTGCACATATTAAATAGGCATATAATGACTTTTTAGAACAGCCTGTCTGGCAATTGCAGTCTTACTTATTTTGTAGTAAGCCTGTCTGCAACTTTGACAAAAAAAAGTCTTCCTGGGAAGAGAAGAGATTCTGCAAAGTCTGTTCTGTAGAGCATTCCTAAGAATTTTTAGAAGTGAGTGTAGATACAAATAAATTTTATTGGTAAAGCTTATCTATACAGAGCTAAATCAGTTGCCAGATGTGGTGCATGGAAAGAATTTCTCCCCAGTCAGTTTGGTAATGACTTGTTGGCTTTTATTTTGCTTTCCTATATAAAATAAGTTTTAGTCCACTTCCTGGGATCACCTGGGCATTTTGTTCAAGAGATTTCTGTCCTTATGGGTAATGCAGGTAGGACGATCCCACCTCTGTGGCTGTGAGAGCTGGAGCTCATTTGGGGGGGTCTGCCTTGCAGCCTGTGGTGTTATAGGAGCAATAGCAGCTGCTCCCAGCTGCTCCTATCAGGCAGCAGTTCAGGAGACAGGGCCCCAGCTTCATTTTGTGTGAACAGAACCATGTCCTGGGTTTCAAATGTCAGATGACAGGTGCTGGGAGAGGCTTCTGCTTTTGCGCTGGCTCCACTGTCAGAGCAGCTGTTTCCAGTCTCCTTGTGTGACGGGGCAGCAGACCAGCCCTGGACCACCCATTGGCCTGCTGACTGAAATGCTGGCAGTGCATGATGCAAAGTGACGTCTTTTTCAGAAGTGGTTAGTATCTGATGTACCCACAGATGTATAAAAATCTGGACTCGTATTGGTGCTCTTATGGAAGTTAACCATCTCTAAAGATCTGTGCTGTTTTCTCCCTCTCTGTGAGCAATGTATGAGTACTAATCCTTGTATAACGCACCACTACAGAAGGTACTGTGTCTTAAATGTAATGTGTATGGTTATCTGGTTGCGTGCTCTGCTCAGATGAAAGGGTGGTATGTTTTTTTGGTTTTGTTTGTTTAAGGAAGAGTTACAGGAGGATAAGCAGTTCTTTTATCTTTGTTCTTATGTATAACTGAACTTTTTGGCAGGCCTATTTTGAATGTAAAAATCTGCATTCATTTCTAAGTTGGTTGAAAATGAGACCAATTAATGTAGTGTAAATTCATACTGTAGATACAAATTAAGATGCTTTAATCCTTAGATAAATCAGGTTGTAGACAGGGATTCTGTGCTTATCTATGTCACGGGAAGAGGTTACCACGATCAGCTATCTGTCACCACCCTTCTGTGAGTGCTTGCTAAAAAAGCTGCTCACGTGAATATTCTCTAAAACTCCCTTTAAATGTGTAGGTTTAAGCAGTTGAAATTGGTGAGCTGATTTAGCTCATTAGTTTCTTGACTGAATTAGGTGAATCTGGGAGCACTTGCACAAGCACTGTCTGCCTGCAAATCAGTTGAGTGTCCTGTCTACTGGAAAATACTGCCAAGTAGATGAGTATTACAACTTCTTCCACTGAATTAGCTAGATCTGGAAGAGGGTATCTGTCTGCAACTTTTTTTTTTTTCTTCCCACTTCTGTTGGTAACTTTGACCTTTTAGATATATATTGTCTCTTTTTCTTCAAAATGGGAGTCATGTTGAGTGAGCACTTCCTTAAGTTGTCTTGAACTTGGTTACTATGGTGGACCTAATTCACGAATAGTATGTAATGGGGTGTGTTATAAGTGGTATGACTAAGGAAGCACAGAAAGGCGGGTTTAAATATATGTTAGGTCTGTTTAAGTCTGTGGTTAATGTTGGGAAATCTAGCAGGTGTAAATAAAAAGAATTTAACTTTCTCTACACTTGTTTTACCTCTGAGGCAAGATTCTCAAGCCAATAGAAGATATGAAGCCTACCAAGTTCACCCACCCCTATAGTTTGCTGATTGTACATTGAATATGTCTGATTGGAGAATACTCTATACACTATACAGTGATTCAGTGACTAATTACTACTCATTCCTTTCTTGCTAATTGTTTCATATTAATTTTCTGAATGTATTCCTAAAATCAAAGTAATTGATTTCTAGTATATGTCATTCAGTTTAGTTCCTTTTTCACTGTGCGTAGCAGGTATATCATAAGAAAAGTTTGATTAGATGGCTGACTGCCTAGCATCTCTCTGGGTAACTGTAGATTTAAAATGGCATTAAAGTGCATTCCAAGTTGTTCATGTTTTAATGACCACTCATTTGACTTTCTGCTGAAGATAGGGAACAATTTTCTTCCCTACTGCTTCCTGGCTCTCTAAGGCAGAGAGGCTGAATGAATTCAGAAATATTGTACCTATCTGTTGTGCTTGGTATCTCTGCCTCCCCACTTTTTTCAGTGACTTGTCCTTCGGTCAGCACAAAGTAATTTGCTTACTCTGACTTCTCCAGAGAAGGAGGCTTTCCCTGCTTTTCCGCTCCATGTTCCACCCACTTACACATACACACAGACCATACTCAAATATATATTGAAGTCTGGAATAAAACAGAATTAATATTGCCTGAACACATCTAAAGCGGAAATTCTAAACAGTATTTGGAATTAATCATGTTTTGCTAGTGTAGATACATTTTCTGCATGGCTCTAACAGCAAAATCAAGCTTTGAGTATTTATTTCAGGAGCTGAGGTTACTGGTAAATTTAGAGGCAATGTAGACATAGGCTTTGTGATGGTATTTTGTCAAAAATGCTGGGGTTTTTTGCAGCAGTCTAATAGTATTCAAACCTTAGTGGTGGGCCTATTCTTCAAATAGAGCGTAGGCTCTTCCTGCTCAAATGCTTCCTCCTTGCACTACCTCCATGTCCTATGTATAGTGGTTACATTACCATATATTTCAGTCCTGGGTATATAAAAGCTGCAATGGTAGTAAAGATAAGCATTCAAATATCTTTGTTTACCTTGTTGGCACGGAGGTAAGTGGTGTGGGATAGTACTGGGACGCTTGGAGCCTACATTGTTTAGTAGATCAGTATTTTTTTCAACTGAGGATTGAGACCTATTTTAGGGTTGTGGAAAGATCAGCAGTTCGGTTCCATTAAGATGTGGGAGTGAGTAAATACTTGCAGACAGTAATTACAGCCTGGTTTTGTTCCCCTGCTGAGGAGAAATGGAGGTGCTGATGCCTGGGGAGGAGGAGGGCTGGAGGGAATGGAAGGGTGGCAGGAAGACAGATAAGGCAAAAGGGGTTGCATTTTAAAAACGTTTGAAGAACGTTGTCATAAGTGGTTAGATAAAGTTTAATGTTAGCTTGCGATAGAGGAAAAACAGCACAGAATAGCTCAGTGATTGATGAGTCACTCAAGATTCAGTTAGAAAAAAAAAATCTTTAAATAAACTGTATAGCACTTGAGATGCTCTGATACTGAACTACTTCAGGTACAGAGAAAATACTGTGCAGGGTCCCAGTTTGGGTTGATACTGCTCTGAAAACTTGGTCACTGCTGGCAGTTTGTTTCTGGCCAAAGCTGACTGGTCCAAATCATCATGTTGTTCATATATTCTCATTACAGAACTTTCTATGTAGCCAGAAGGGTGCTTAGATTTTCTGTTTGAGAGTAATGCATTGGCCATCTGCACTCTCTGCTCCTGCAGACTGAATACAGCTTTTGCCTTAATGGTTTCCTCCCAAGAAGAACTTAATAAAATCTGCAATAGATGAAACAGTGACTCACAGTTGCACAGTTTAGCACATACTGTGCTTATCTCACAAACAATAGGATGCCTTGGTTTGGTTTAGGATTTGGCTCAATATGATTATCATCCATTATTTTTAATACAGAGCTCCTGTTGCCTACAGTGGGACTTCTCCTTACAGGATGATGGCAAAACATGTATAATACTCTGAAACATCCTTAAAAATACCTACATGCCAAGTGCTTTGTTCCATATTAAGTGCTCACTTTTGAAGAGGACACTGGACCTACTCCAGCAAAGCACTCAAACACGGACTTAATTGTAGGCACACAGATAGCTTCTGTTCATGCAGTATGGCTTGGCACAAATCCAAAAATTAAGTACCTGCCCACAGAAGGAATAGGTTGGAACTACTGAGTGCTGTTGAAGTCAATAGGAATGTGTTAGTTTGCTTAATGGTAAACAAATGGATAAGTGCTGGCTTAGCCCACAGTGTTTGACATCTTCAGAATAGATTTTCCTGTTGCTCACTGAACCCTCTCTTCTTTCACCCAAGACAACGGTTKTCCAGTTTTCCATCACCTGTGTTGAAGTTCAGCATGCTGTCTTCACATGGCCATTGCTTTGAGAGCTGTAAAGACAGCCTCAATTGTAGCAGCAATACCATCCTAATCATCTGGGTTTATAACTGCTGGGTTTTTTTCAGTTTTAGCACTCAACTTCAACCTCCTTAGTGGGGAGATGCCTTATAATAAAAATACTTGTATGAACATGTGCATATTCTGAGGCCTAGTGAATAAAGATGGGGTTTAAAAATCTCAATTCTGTTGCTGGCTTTCCTTCTGACCTTGTATCTATGAACTTAAGACAAGATAGTTCAGCTCCTTTGTGGATCAGTGCTTCTTGTGGTACAATGAGGAATATGAAACATACCTTCTGAGTAGTATAGTCCTGTTTGCCCAGCTGTCTCTACTGGTAAGCTGTAATACCTTTGTTGGACAATGATGTCAAGCCCAGCTGTCTTATGGATGGGACTGAATGGGGTGATTTTACGTGGCTGTCTATTTGAAGTGGAGTGTTATAAAATATTCACAGAAAACCAAAGTCTTCATGTCTTTTAGCAGGAAGGACAGGAGGAAAGGGAATTTTACCAGGCATATGTGAACTCTGAAGATTCTAAATGGCTTATTATAGGTTCTGTTTAAAAACAAAACAAACCAAAACAAACCACCCACAAACTGCTAAAAGTGCATCTGGATGCACTCACATAATTTCACGTCTGCCAGGGTTTCAGGGGTAGTTTTGTGAAGAAAATCTCTTGTAGCAACAGGTAGAGCTGGGAAATGGGTATGGAGAGTGCTTTGAATACAGATCTCTACTCATAGTTAATGATTCAAAATAATTTTGGCATCTTGGTATATTGCATTTTTTGTTGGTTTTGTTGCTGATCTGTGCCTTACAGACAAGTTCTGAGCTATACTGTATTGTAGACAAAGAATAAGAGAAAATTCCTATTAAAGAGGATTACAAACTAAGTAGAAAAAGTGGGTAAAATGATGGGAAAATGAAAGTATCTCCATTTTACAAGTGAAGTTATGAAACTTGGAAAGCTTGTTTAGAAATACACAGAATGTCAGTGGTCCTATTGAGAACTGAATCAAGCTTGAGATCCAGCTTTCTTTATCCTACATGTTGTGGAACCAGGTCATGATATATTTCCATATCCCTTCAGAAAGCCAAACTAAAGCTTTTTGCTACAGGATATAATCTGTTTCCTGTCTGMTGTAGTGGTGGTATTAAAGCTCATTAGAATTAATCATCAGTTTAAATTGCTTCACGACTTAATCCCAGAGAGTGTCACCTCTGGGGTACATGCTTTTGAATCTCATGTTTTCTTGCTGTGCCTTTCAGAGAGTTCCCCTCAAAGTTTATTGTCAGAAAGGCTAAACGATTCCTGTGGTACATCGTGAAATTGATTGTGCAACATTGCTAAACTTTGTGTGAATGCTCTTTTCAGAACCTCTCCACAAAACCTCATTGAGGGTATTCCAACTTCAGGAACGTATAACACAGAAGGAGCAGGTGACAGTTTGCCATCATAGTTTTGTGACATGCCTGGTTCTGAAGGATGGGGGACTCCGTTGAGGCTGAATCATAAGCTGTTGGTGTAACCGAAAAATGTGAAACCCTGCTGCTCAGTTCTAGTGTTTGAGATGTTCCTGGCTCTGCTGAATTCTATCATAGGCTGCTGCTGACTTAGGCCTTGTAGTGGAGCTGGCTTTTACCTGCTGTGCTGGTTTTGGCTGGGGTAGAGTTAATTTTCTTCATAGTAGCTAGGATGGGGCTATGTTTTGGATTTGTGCTGGAAACAGTGTTGATAATACAGTCCAGGCCTTTTCGGCTTCTCACACCACCCTGACAATGAGTAGGCACAAGAAGTTGGAAGGGGACACAGCCAGGACAGCTGACCCCAACTGACCAAAGGGATATTCCATACCATATGATGTCATGCTCAGCATATAAAGCTGGGGGAAGGAGGAGGAAGGAGGGGACGTTCGGAGTTACAGCATTTTGTCTTCCCAAGTAACTGTTACGCGTGATGGAGCCCTGCTTTCCTGGAGATGGGGAAAACTGGAGTTTACTTTTCCTGCATAAATTACTTAAGTTTTTTTAATGGGAGGTTTTCCTCTTTGCTTAGTTTAAATAGTTGCTGTAACATGCAAATGATGACTCATATCTCATTAATGTTTGTGTGCAATTCCTGTAATTGCAGTTCTCGCGGTAGCAGAATTAAGCAGACGACTGGGAGGGCAGTCTGGAATTGGTCTGAAACTTTTTTGAATTTTTTGATATGGAGACTCACAGGATGGGTTTCTGGTCTATGACTACTAATGCAAATGATATATGAATTCATTTCTTGGAGAAATGTAATAATCCTGAAGATGCAGCATATGTCTCAACAGGGATCAATTTTCCATGGATGCTGCTTATTAGTCCCACAGTTCATTATGTTCCATATACTCTGTTTCCTTTCATTTACAGCAGAAACAGATCACAGAAGTTGTCAATGGATGATGAGAGAGTGATTCCCACAGCAGTTACAATTTTTTATGAAGAGTTTATTAGTATATACCTCTTTTGAGGCATGTTGTGCCATTTTATGACCAGAATGCAACTGTCAGTCTGCTGACATCACTGAACTTGCTTCTAATCCACCTATTTTGTGTTTGTGCTAATCTCAAGGTAGAGCTGAGGTTAGTTGGCTGTCCACAGAAACATTTTATTTTGAAGTTGATTTCTTTTAACAAAAAATATATTTAAACTATTATTTCAAAATAAAAGTCAGATTTCTAGAGTATCACGAAGAGAATACTAAACTGGAGGTGCTGCTGAAAGGATCCTACTATGGCAACACAGCCATACAGCCCATCAGCTATGATGGGGTGATTGCCTATTTGCATACTCTTACTGTGCAGTAAATACAGGTGTTTTACTAAAGATAAGTGGGTTGACTTGTAAGTGGATATTCTCATTTGGACTAGTTTAAATCTGACTTAAGCTTCCAAGGCCTACAAGTGTAACTGCCTCTTGAGTTTAAATGCTCTCGGAATTTAACTGATTTGTCCAAGACCACATCTGTCAGTCCAAACTTGGGTCTTGGGTATATTTCTCATTTCAAGCTCAATAAAGACTTTCTTTATACACAGTTTATAACTGGTGGGATAATTTCACTGTGTCACATGCTATGCTTTGTACTCTGGCACAGGGAATGCAAAATTCTGGATCTGTTCCTTCCACGGCTTCTGTAGAATTTTAATGTATGTTAGTTTGTTTGAAGGAGTAATATGTGAACTAAAACTAAAAAGAAATGAACAAGAGTTATTTTCATAGCTGCAGGAAGTAGAGATGACAGCAATGTCTTACTGCCTATATTCTCTTCCAATGTCTTTTTTTAATTATTAATGGATTCTGGAAATAAAATACATAATTTTACTGCACAATAAACAACCCAATTATGTTCCTTCATATAAATATCATGGGAGTTTTTCTTACACTGGCTAAATTTCCAAAGAATAACAACAAACATTATGATCAAACATATTTCTTAAACTGAACGATTGTTCTGGTTTGTTTTTCAGGAGGTTATTTCTGTTGTGTACATGCACCCATCTCTAAAATCCTGAAGTTGTGGCAGTCATGAGAGATGTTGTGTGTTCTGATCCCTCAACACACTATTAATTCAGATAAAGCAGTTGTAGATGCTGTAAGGTCACGCTGAGTTTAATGAAAGCTTAAGTTTTGGCCCATGATGTATTTGTGGTTCAGATCCACAATGCTTTACTGTATAAAGTAGTTATGGGAGATTCCTTAAATCTTGCTAGCTTCTCAATGGCTGAATAATTTGCCATATCTTCATGTATGCACCAGTCCAGAAAAGCACTTAAACTGGTTTATTACTTCAAGCAATCAAGTAGTCTGGTGAGGTTTGTCATGCTCTTAATTTCATGCATAATTAAGATGAAATGAGCCCTAGGCTGGGTTCTTTTGAAAATGTCCTTTAAAGAGAACAATAACCTGAGTTAACAGGAAAATAATCAATGTTGTTATGACAACAATTCAGCAGTGTACCTGCAAAAAATAGCTGTGAAGCATTGTGGAGTGCTGTGTCTTGCATCTGATGTTTTAAAAGCAAGAGACAAATACTCAAAATCTCTCACTGTGGTTAGGATGGAAGTGAAAGAAAATCCTTCAGATTTTTTCCAATGATTTTCCAATGTTTGGTAGAAGGAGAAACTGGGGGACAAGGTGGAGGGGGAGTGTTATTTGAAGGCATTCAGCTTTGGTTTGTCTTTTTCTGCAAGTGACTGAAATGAGACACCTTAGAGCTTCTGCGTGCTACCTGAAATCCCAAATGCCCAAAAGGCTTTCTTTCCCCACCTTTAAATACAAACTCTGACTTGATGTCTTTCACAAAGACAGACGAAAATAGCTAAAGGGCAGTGAGCTTGCTTTGGGTGATATACAGGGGAGCCTGCTGTCAATAATTATTACTGCAAATAATAATAATAATAAAAAAAAAGTAAAGCAGTTAACTTTGGACAAGAACAAGTACTGAATATTTACATCTGCTGTCTAAATCTAATTGGAGCTGTGGGTCTTTGCCCGTGAACAGGGACAATACGTGCTGGGAACAAAGTTATTAACAAATCTCTCATTGACTTCAGTTGTGTAGGATGCAAGTATAAAATGACAAGTAGCCATGACTGTATGTGGGTATTGAAGAGAGAGATAAATTAAAGATGTGGTTAAATGGAAATAAAGCAATTGAGGAGGTCTTCTAGTTGTTCTTCCTGATGCTTTTAGATATCTTTGTGCAAAGCCCACAAAAATAATACTGCATATGTGAAGATTATATCCTTTGAGTGTTTCTCAGCTCTCTCCTCTGGTTTTGTAATGGGTAGGGGGGAAAAAAAAGTGTTTGCCTATGAAGCGTTTAGTGAGCTGGTTCTGATTCATCTGGTAATGATGGTGGGTTTTTTTCCTCTCCTTTGAAGTGCTGGTGCTCTTTGTGCTTGACAAACAGCAATTGAATTATCCTGCTCTGTGTTTTTAAAATGTTTTAGTGCCTATAAAGAAGAATGTTGCTCTGCTTTTCCAGAATGTTGTATCTGCACAAAGATGCAGTTGTATTATCTTGGAGCCTGAGACAAATGGAAGGGTTGTGTCAAAGAACTGAGGGATGCTCTTGCCATCTTGGATTTGGTCAATATATCATTCTGTTACAAAACCTGAAAGAAACTTCCTGCCCCTTCAAATATGAGTTTTATTTTCAATTTATAAATACAATTCTTTTTTTCAGAGGTAATGGCTTCTATTCAATATATTTTGGATGGTCTTTTAAATAAAAATAAACCACATTCTTTTAAATAGTCTTGTTAAGGCACAAATCTTTTGCTTACATTAAGCAGATGGATTGGAGTAAGAAATCATTTCAATCTGAGGGTCAAGCTCAGTATCAGGTTTTCAAAAACTATGAAAAACTAGTCAATGGAAGAAAAGTAAATTCGTGAATATTGCGAGGAAACAGTAGTTTTTCTGGGTCTGAATATAGACCAATTAATGTGACATTATGCATGTAGACTCTATTTTGGTTAATGATCAAGTCCCATCACTGAAATAGTCTGGAATGTTATGACTTACTAGTGCTGCTCCACCTATATTTTTGATGTATCAAAATCATACAGAAACACAGAAAAGGCTGTGAATTTCAAAACAACTGTGCAGTGGTGGGAGAAAAGAATATTCTTTGCCTTTGTAATTTTCCTAGAGTTTCTTTTCTTTCCCCCTACTATTAATTTCCAGCACCATCCAATAGTAACAGCCTTTCTCATAAGAAAAGATATTTATTAAAATCAATGATCTCCTCAATTAAATTGCCAGATTACTTGGAACAAGTATCTCAGAGTAAAAGAGAAGATGCTATTTAGTACAATAAATTGTTTTAATTTCTACCTCTTGAACAGATCACCACATTGTTACCATTGTGACTAAGATGTGAATTATTGGAAAACCATTGTCTGAAACCTATAAAGCATACTAAATGAGCTCACTGAAGAGACTTTATACTGAACCCATATTGTACATTATAGGGATGAATGGTTTTCTGTGGGAGTGCAAGAAGCCCGGCCTCTTACACAGTGCTTCTTATTGGAAATTTTCAATGGTTTTAACCTGACATCCATTTTGCTTGTGCAGAAGCTACATTTACATGCATTTGTGCATACAAATAACCAAGAAAATGTGCCTGCAGTCCTAAGTATTGTTTACACTGGCAGAAGTTGATGTGTGCAAATGTTTTTAGCTGTGCTGAACTAGAGACCACCCTTTATTTTTCTACTTTTGATTTCCTGCCTGGCTTGACAAACTTCCCTCAGCCAGCCAAAATTTCTGTAATAGGTGAGAACATCCTGGATACTGCATGTAACAGATTTTTGCCTTTGGGGCATGTAACATTAACCTTCCTCTGCCTTTCAGATGAGTTAGGACACTGTCCTGTTTTAATTGGGCCAGATGTTTCAAAGTAGCAATAGAGATTCTGCCTAAACAGCATGATTTAGATGACAAAGCAGTCCTAGCTTCTGTACTTCTGTACTGCCAAGTCAATTAAGAAGATGCTACTCTTCCATCATGGCATGCTATAGTCTGTCAGCCAAGTAAAAGAATGATTACAACTAGGAAAGATAAAAGTTTGTGAGTTTTGAGCTTTGGGGGTTTTCTTTGAGGGGAAAAGGGGCTGGGGGGTTGTTTGTATGAAGCCAGAAGCATGTCCAGACTGTGGGGGAAGAGCCTCATTTTGGACAGCTGCCGAATATGCAGTTCAGGCTTATATAAGTGAAGAGTGTGCTTTTTTTTTTTTTTTTCTCCTTAAGAAAGGAGAAGCTAAAGAAGCAAATTGCTCCTACCACATATCCAACATCAAAATCTCTTAACAATACGGTGTCAAGGTATTTTGGTCCAAATATTACTTGAAATGATTTATCTAGTTCAGACCTTGTAAATCAGGAAAAGGACATTTATATTAGTCACCTACAATTAAAGAACATTCTTAAATTTATGGGCAACTTCTGTTGATTTTAGTAGGATAACATTATTTCTTGAAAAAAGTTCATGATAAATATATTATCCTCTATTGGATGCTGGGGGGAACGTTGTCACCGAGGATGAGGAAAAGGCTGAGGTACTTGATGCCTTCTTTGCCTCAGTCTT
>JAYKAV010003292.1:323631-354634 GCA_035582835.1 Phoebastria nigripes
CATGAGGAAAAATTTCTTTACTGAAAGAGTGGTTAAGCATTGGAGCAGGCTGCCCAGGGAAGTGGTGGAGTCCCCATCCCTGGAAGTATTTAAAAGACGTGTAGATGAGGCGGTTAGGGACATGGTTTAGTGGGCATGGTGGTGTTGGGTTGACGGTTGGACTTGATGATCTTAGAGGTCTTTTCCAACCTTAATGATTCTATGATTCTATGATTCTATATTTTTTTTCCTGAGTAAGCCCTCTGCTCTGTCCAGGTAATATCTACACTTTTTGGGTAGCATTTCATTCAGGTGCTACTAATCCATGTTTGTCCCAGATGTTGGAAGAGCTTCATCATCCAGGCTTGATGAAAGAAACACATAAGTGAATATTCTCTAGAAACTGAGGACAACATGATGATGAATTTCTCCCAATCTCTTGATGAAGGTTTGGTGTTCTGCCTGGGTTTTTTTCTTTTTTCTTTTGYGATATAAATTTACCCAGAAGTTCGAAAAGGTATGGATGTTTCTTGCTCTTTATTTTTGAAGTTMTCTAAAGGGTAAGCATATTTATTCCTTGCATAACTATAGGTAGTGTAAATGTAACTATCCCCCAAACACCTGGGGCTTAAACAAAGATCTGGGAGAGAACACTAAGCCTGGGTACAGATGTAGATTTTCTGTGTGCAAGGTAATTTTGCAGAATTCCTCTGGGGTAGGGAAGGTGCTGCGCATAGCTGCCCCATCAATACTGTATTAGTCTCTGCTCTGAGACTTCTTCGCTTCCTTTCCCTTGTGTTTTTGTGGTATGATAATATAAATTAAAAATGGAATCTGCTAACCCCATCCAAAATACCTTCTTTGCTTCAGCTGGCCAGGAGGAAAGAGAACGGAGCATATCCCTATTTTATCTTCTGATGCATTAGTTTCTCCATTTCTATAGTGATTACCAAGCTGGAGCTAGACAAATGGATGGGGTTTTTTTGACATTTAAAGCAACCAGTAAGTGGTGAAATGATGCAGCAACTGCATTGCCCATCGTATCTGAAAGTGCTTCCCCTAAGGTAGGACTACACTGACCTATGGCYGCTGTGTTCTGTACATTCTCTGGTGGGGGAGAAAAAGAAATGCACCTTCAAAAGCTGGGAATGCCAGTGTGAGAGGTGTGTACAGTCCACTCCTTATATAAAATCGAAAAGTCGTATAATACCATTTTTTTTAAATTCCATATTACTATATCCTGCCTTTCAAAGTAGGTAGCCAAATATCTGTTAAGTACTTGGGGGGAACTTGGGAATCAAATCAGAAGCTCCATCACGCTACAGCTCTGTGTCAGTGGTAATGTCAACTCATCATTTATGGCAGTTTGGTTTTGCCTTACTGATGGAATTGTGGACATGATTCAAAGGCAGCTATTAYGGATAATTTTATCATTTGCTTATTTTAGCAGCTTCTCTTTCGAAATTTGCAGCACAACAGTAAACTTTCAGTCATGCTGACTTCATTGCACGAAAAATTACAATTACGTTATTAACTGACTAAGCACAGGTATGTACTTGATGATTCATACCACTAATCTATGCTGTACCACACACATTTTGTATTACTGAAGTGCTTACGCAGTGGTTATTCTGATTCCACCAAACCACTCGGTGGGTTTCAGACTTAGGTTTCTAATTTTCCTAGGTAGCACACCTGGCTGGTAAAATGGACAAAGGCCATGGCTGCATGACTAAAGGAAGAGACAGAATTATTCTTTGGCATTTCTGGTCAGGTAGTTGAGAAAGAAGGCCAGCAGATGGAGTTTTGTGCAACTGCCACAAGTTAGAACCTCTGTTAGAAATGCTTTTGAACTGCTATGATATAGCAGCAATTCCTTCATTAATGATTTAACTGGAATACTTAAAGACTCCACCTGTAACTATTGGTTGCACAAAATGGAATATTAGAAACTAAAGTAAGTGTTTAGAAAGCCAAATCATGAAAACAGCCTGCCTGGCTTTTGAAATTAAAAGGAATTCAGGGTGCTTAGCATGTGTTTACTGCCCTAGCTTTCTGAATGGTATCACCATGACAGYGAGATAACTCAGAGGGAAGCAAAATCTTAGCTGGCCAAATTCACTGTCGCTTTATATCACTTTTTTTGAAAGTCTGTGTAAACTTCAACTAGTAATTTAACTTTTGGTAGTATTTCATGCTAAATTTGCCCTGAGATAAAAAATTGTGAAGTGGAAGATGAGAAAATCAGTCTCCATTTGCTTTAAGTTGGTATTTTCATGCTACCTCTCAGCCCAACACACAGCATTTTCTCTCCGGTGTASAAAACATAGTACTTTCTTAACATAGGTTTCAATAAGAATAATTGCAGTGTTTGTTAATAAAGATTGATTTAAAAAAAAAAAAAAATTAAGATTCAAGTAAAAAACAAAGGCAATGAAATGAATGCTTTGATCTTCTAAACTGTGCTAATGCTGCTCAGCATCTAACTTAAGATGCAAAGGTAATACAAAGCATATATTTGGGGCTTATTCAGTCTTTCCATTTTGTTCTGCATTTTGTGAATGTTAAGCACATAAGTTCTTACATGCACAGACAATCTTCATCTCATAAAATTGCATTATTTTGGACAGTCCTTTTTTGATACCACCACCGTTCTTCCTGATGGACTGTGGTATTGTCAGAAAAATAACATTTTCCGTTCTGTTTTGTGTGCTAAGTACAGATTTATGCGTTCAGATTGGCAATTCAGTACAGAATCAAAATATCCAGGAGTGCCTGCTTCAGCAATATCAACACTCAGTTTCTAAGTCATTTCCCTCCAAACACCCTATTTTTACTGACTGTTGATTTACTGAACTTTTCATGTGCTTCGTCTAAACTCGGCTTTGCTTCAGAAAGTTCCATAACAGACATTCAGCTAGATCCATGTCTTACAGCATAAGAATGTGAGGAAAAGTGTATTTTCTGCTATCCAGAAAATGTTGGCACATTTTGTGTTACGTAAGTCTAAAAGCCTCTCTTTTAAAGCATCAAGCTCAGCAGGAGGCATGAGTATGAGTAATCTGTGCTTTGGCTTGTTTGAAGCAATTGGTTTTGAAATAACAAAGCTATGCAAACTTGAAAATACCCGTTTGTGGGAGCCTGGCAATATGTTCATTTCTTTGATATCAGAGAGAGAAAAAAGCACAGAAATGCTGTTAACTTTTCTTAAGTGCTGAAGTGGTGGTGAGGAATTGTAGTCTTTTTCTTTATGGGATTATTGACCATTTTAAGTTATACAAACACCTCTTCCATACTTTGTGCTTACAATAACGTGATCATTGATGGAAAATTTAATATTTAATTAATTTATTATTATATGTCCCTAGGCACTGATTGATGCACAGGTTCTGTATCACTTGTTCTGGAACATACTTTAAGATTCCTTATGGACATTGCTTTAAGTACTTTAATAAAGAGCAGATCAACTCCTATTACAAAAATTGGCATGTATGTTTAGAAGTTAGACCAACCCATTTGATTTGTCTGTTCATAATTTTGCTAAAATGCAAAACCTGATTGTCTTGATTGGACAAGAAAGTTTCCCCACCTGTTCATCAGGGCGTTTTCCCAATATACTATAAATTTATGCATGAGCTAAACTGCTCCAGAGCTAGGGAATGATGTGGTGATGTAACAAGTAGTACAGACAGTGCATTTCTCAGCAGGAGTTTGGGATGGCTTCACAAGTGGGTGTGCTGAAAGCATGTTAATGTGGTTAGAAGTTATGTATCTGTTAAGCACCAGGATTCATGTAATAATTCTTTCATTGAAAACTGCTGTGAATTCAGTGAAGCAAGACCTTGTAAGGAGAGGTAATATCTTTCTTTTTCAGTAAGAGGTGAAATATGTCCCTCTAAGTGTTACTGAATGTTGTTAGGAAAGAAGAAAATAAAAGTAGGTCACTGGGTAGTCTATAGCATCTTGTCACATATAATTGCCTTTTATTCATTTTGCTGAGAATCTCTGAAAAATCAGCTGAGCCATCATATGAACTGCAGGATAAGCCCAAAAGATTGGCATACCATTGTGGACATGCAGATATTTCCTCTTTACTGAGTCACATTCAGTCATGGAATAACTCTAGAAAATTTTGCTGGACATTGACCAGTCATCATTATGGAAGGTATTTCCTTTTCATTGCTAAATCTTTAAATGATAAAGTAATTATTAAGCAATACCTACCAATACTAGCCTATACAAGTAGATTTTTTTTTTCCTCTTTACTTTCATTTAAAAGCTGCCACCTGGATCTCTCAGGTATGGTGAACTCATGTATTCTGAAGTTGTGATAAGGCACTTGCTGAGGATCTTTATATTATTGTCAATATATCTTAATGCACAGAACAAGACATCTGTTTATATTAGCTAAGATTGAATCTATCAAACCACAGGACAAGAGGCAAAAACATTAATGCTGAGAGATAAACAATTACATAATATTGTTTGGCCAATCTCAGGCCCATCGTGTATCTTCAAGAAGAAATGGAATCATGGATCTTTTCAGTTTTTGTTGCTGTCATTCCTAAAAGTGTTCATTCTGCTAGAAATTTGTCTTCCTAAATCAGATTCTCTACTACTATTAACAGTGCCGTATTGATTGGCCACTGCCTGGATATTGTTCTTTCAAGTGCCTTCTAGGGCTTATATTTCTAGAAGTTAAAACCTATGGAGCTGGATCAGTGAGAACAAGTGTGGAATACACAAAATGCAAACTTTAATATCATAAAAGACAAATAGAAAATAATGAAGAGTCACTGTGAATTATTCTGTTTCTGCAGTGAAACCAGAGGAGAAGCTCCTCCTAGTTTTTATAAGACTTGGTTTCTAAATTTTTTTCTGACTTCCGTATCTCTGAATACAGAGAAATCTGGATTTTTACTATAGAGACATAAAAATATCTCCTTGGTTAAATGTAATGCCACATGCAGTCTAGTATTCTTTTTCAAGCAATGTGCAGAACCAAATCTATTGAAGGTGAGTAGAGGTAGTCTTGCAGACAAACTGCCCCAACACATTACTTTTTTATGGCTGTAATATCTTTTGAGGTTGACTTCTGCTTTGTAACAAGATTTCGAATAACATGAACTAATTTTTTATGGAAACAGGAAGAAAGGCATAAAAAGTGCTACTGAGAAAGACTGGAATTTGCAACACAGTTTAGGAGATTCAGCCAACATTACTACAATAACAGTGTTAAGCAACTTCATATCATTACTGCTTGCTGTACTATGCTTCCACCATGATCCACAGAAATTGAATTGGGACACAAGCAGTCAAATAACAGCATATCTGCACTGTGAACAGTTGACTCTCTAGGCAAATCTGACTGCAAAAGAAGATGAATGATGCCTGGTAAAATGGGAAACTCAGTAATTTGCAGAATAACCCAGTCAGAATAACTAAAAAGCAGAAAACCTTAAGGCAAAGCAAAAACATAAAAGATGAACAACAAAGATGTTTAGGGTAGAAACCATGAAAAGTATGGCTGTAATTTTGATGATTCATCACCAGACTTTAGCACCAGATATGATTTATTAATGCATATTGTACTAGGTGCAGATTAAAGCCAATAGGGAAGAAAATACCACATAAGAATAAGTCTCAATCATGTTTTCAAGAAAATATGAAGCCTCATAGCAAAACCAGCAAGTCTTCCAGGTGTAGCATGTAATGTAATTAGATCAAAAGATAAAACTTGTTTGAGTGCCAAGCAAAAGATACACACTGTAACTACTGTTGAACATATAACATTTCCTAGATGGTACTTACTTCAAAGACCTCTGAGGTTTGTGGTGGTGTGTGTGTTGTCCCTCTGTTCATAATAAATGGAATTATCTTTTTCTACTAGTGATTATCTAATTAGCATTTTGCAGTTGTTTGTGCAGTGGCTGTGCTAGAATAATGAAATGTCCATTGGTTATTTACATAGAAATAAAATCATGGTACCCACACGCCACCATTTTTTCACTGTTTGCAAATCACAAGGAAGTGCTATAAAGAAAATAATTACAGCTTTATTTTTGCAAGCTATGTTTAGGTGCTATCCTATAGGTGGCAATATACTGTAATACTTATGAATTAAAAATCTTACTGCAAGAGATTCAGTGGCTGTTAAAAAGAAATGCTTTTTTCTTTTCACATGATCTCCTTACATATTCCATTTGAACATAGTTGATTATGTGAAACAGGGTGGTCTTGGTGCATTACAATGAAGTTCCAGGGATTTATGAAATATAACAATCTTTTTTTTTTTTTTAAATACCGATTAAATATATTTATTTCAGTGATATCCTAAAAGGTAAAAATGGCTTTTTGTCCCTTAGCCTCATGTTCCCTCCAAAAATACACATTCAGTACAAAAATTACACCAAAGTAGTACATATCTGGTTTCTAGCTTGGTCTGCTAGATCTGAAGGTCATGAAGACTTCTAAAGTAGATTCCTAATAGAAATTAGCATTGAAGTGATATTTATTGGGAGTAAAGACAAGCCATTTCTGAACCCTCTGAAAGTTGAATCTTAGGTGTTAAAAAAAAGATCAGTGTTACTCCATGTAAACTCCAGGAAAAAATGACACTCTCAACACTAATTTGTGCTCAGGTTGAGGGCTCTGCCTATGTGGGTTCTCACACAAAACTATAATTCATTATAATCTTGTTAATACTAAATGAGTGTTGAGGGGGTAGGACAGAGGCCCTGTGAACCCATATTAGTATGCAACAAGCTTTGTATACTCTGCTAGTAGTCTGTATGGCTAAAGAACTGGAGTCAAGCTGGAAAATTGAATGTTTTTTGAGGGATTTCTTGCTACCTGTTGCTTGCACGAAGCTGAAAGATTGGATAAAAGCTTTCTGTAATATAAACAAAACTAGCTGAAACTTGAATATTTGAGGCTTTTKATTCTGAATCCTCAAATTCCTCCACCATCCACTCTTTAAGGTGCAAAGTGGCTGGAACRAATGTGCATAGTCCTATGGTATTTGTACTACCTGTGTTTCCTTCCCTAATTACTTTTGAAATTTTTTGTCTATCCTTTGCACACTACTTTAAGCTGTTTGGTGAGGTAGTAACCATTCAGATTTCATTCTTAACGCATCTTGGATAGAATTTAAGTACCTTTATATAAAAATTCTCCATGAAAAAACACCAAAGTGTTTGTCCTGGTATTTTTCAATCCCAGTTAAAAACAAAAACAAAAMCAAACAAAATATTTGGTCTTTTCCTTACACATTTTTTTGGAAGGCATATCACGTCTCAGGACAGAAAACATCATTTAAGAAATAGTGAAACCAAATCTCTAAATGTTTCTCCAATCTTATATGATGTGGTTTACATACTTTGAAATCATTTTATCAACTGTTGAAATAATTAATGATTCACTAATATGCTTAGTGTAATGCAAATCTAGTTAGCAGTTATCATATCATTCTGTCCTGTCACTCAGTTCTTTTACAGACAGAAAATAAAAAAAGTGCCATATTTGAACAGGTGATCTTGAAGAGCAAATGGTTTAAGAGTTAAATGTATTAATTTCCTGTTGTCAGATCACCCAAGGAATTTCAAGTATAAATTGAGACTTCATTAGGAAAGCTTCCTGAAATGCTATTTATATAGGCAATGTAAAATTAATCCCTTTTATAATACAGTCTTCTTTTCCCCCTATGTTTCTGTTGTATATTTAGGTGTTCCTTGACTGTGGACATAGACAGTATACATTAAAAATTAACTCATTTTTCTGGCACAAGATCCCAAATGTCAGTTATCTAACAACTGTTGGTTTGTCACGGTGAGCCAATAAAACTGAACTGGCCAGGCCATCCCCTGGTGTGTTTAAAAGTTTTCCTTTCCACTCTCAGAAATATCTGAACTTAATGTATTCTTTTATGGAGAAATAAGATTTCTGTGTGAAAGGAGAAAATCACAAAGGATGTGAATCTTTTGCAGAGACTTGAATGAACAGAAATTAACAATGCAGGCTGGACTTTTTGGAAAAAAAGGGTAAAATGGGTGACTTGTCTGCCCTCACTGAGATATTTGAGAGAGGAAAGGGGTATGTTAGGGTGTAGGATTTCCCGCCCCATTGAGCTGAGTGAACAACAGAAGGACCTCTGATTCCTCCTCCTCCCCCATCCCCAATGATAGGGGTGACATCTGAACATCAAAGCTGCTGATTTTACATATGGTGGAAGTCAGCATATATCACCAGTCTATTTCATTAAGTGCTCCTTTTGCTCTTCTGGATATCTGTATGTTTGCTTTCTTTCTCCTTTTCTCATAGATGTCATTCTCTATTAGACAACAAATACTGAGTACCTCCCTTTCTCATCTCTTATTTTGATTAGCCATAACTATCTTCTTTGGTGAAATACTGTGGAAATATCCATCTCTGGAAATGTTTAAAAAAAAAAAAAAAATCTGCAAAGGTGCAATAACACTACCTTACATCTACCTTACAACTTTTACCTGGATAATTAAATGAAAAATATTGAGAAAAGGAAGACCTGATAGGAACTGTTCCATTTATTTAAATTGACTTTCAGTCAGGAACTGTTTACCTGTATAGTTGGCATTAAAATATGTCAAGTTGCATTCACTTAAATGTAAGCCAATTACGCAGATGACAATCATAATACCAAAAGACCGCATATGGATGCACACCGAGATGAAAATACCAGAATTCACCAAATGCATGTTAAAATTGACTGAAAACAACTGTTTTCTCCCTGAGAGCAGGAATGCTGGAGGGTTTTTCTTATGCTATTACAGAGAATATTAATGACAGTAGAATCAGGACTAAGTATGTTCCTTGACATTTTAAGCAACAACAATTCTAGGAATAGACACAAAAGGTCCAGTTTTAACATTAAACTTTATCCATCTTATTTGATCTTCTTTGCTTTTTATTTTTCCCCTGATACTTTTCCATGACTCTTCCTTTATCCTCTGATCCTCTTCATGCTTTCACTCTGGCCCCGGCCTTTCTATCGATCTGTTACACTTCTGTGTCTTTGGGTTCTGTTTTGCTTCTTGCCCAAAGGACCTTCATTTTGATCTAGAAGGGAGGGAGGAGAATGAGGAGAGGTTTCCTTTCAGTTTTAAAAACTTACCGATAGGAGATCTAAGAACTTCAAACAAGCCTCTTTTACCATACTTTGCAGTTAGTTTTCTTCTGATCTCATAGTACTGATCTCTCTTTCCCTCCGTCTTTTTTCCTCTGTGTATGTCTATCAAATGGATGAAGAATCTGTCTTACTCCTTATTTGCTGTTACTCCATTTTCCTAAAAGCTCTTGATTTTTTGTTTTGAGGAGTGCATCTTCTTGACGCTGTGTGTGGTTAAACTACAAACAACCAAGAGTAAGTACGTTGTGTATGACAGCCTTTTGAGTTACCCAAAGTTTCCCAAAGGACTGGAGGAAGTAATAAGAATAATCTCTGTACCCTTTTCACTGTGAAATCCCAGTTATTCTTCCCTCCATCCTGATGACATGTTTGGTACTGCTGTTTCTGAAGCAACTCTCTTCATTCCACAGAGAACCTTGCAACCTAAGGGAGAGAGTCTCACACAATACCTGGAAAATTAACAAAAAGACATGAGGTAATGGCAGTGGAACAAATGTTGCGTTACCTTTCTTTTTCCCTTTTTTTTTTTTTCCTCTGATTTTCCTCCCTTACTCCACAGTCATGTTTGGATTTAGTTCAAGAGAAAGGGGAAGAACATTGTTTGAGAGTACATGTGTGTATATATATGTTTCTGTGTGCACAGAAAGATATGGAGAATAAGTTTAGGGGGCAGAGAAGCAAATGGTAAGCTTAAAAAATTTAAATGTGGCCAGATTATAGTTTCTTAATTTCAGGAATTTAGATGACAGAAGTGATAGGGATATTGTGTATTTTAAGTCTCAAATTGATAACAGACCACCTGTGATTTAATAAATATGCCAGTAACTTTTGGGGTTAATGCAGTATATCTTTAAGACACAAATACTGTGGAGGAAAAAAAAACCCACTTCTTTTTTTTCCCCCCACTTGCTGCTTCTTTTTCCCTTTAGAAGTCTAATTACCAACAAGGATTAGCTTTTTCAGCAGGTTATTCTTACAATGTGTCATTTTGAGCTGAACTCTGACTTTGAACAAATGCAATCATCTGAAAGAGAAAGCAGAGATTAATCAGCTAATAGTGAAAGAAACTTGATTACACAAAAGTGGCAAAGCATAAAAACCCTTGCATTTGCAGCCCATAAAATATTAATTAAAGTAATTAAGATTAGGGAGTAGTGACTGTAAAGAGCTTTGTTTCCTACTCCACTTTTATTTTAGAAGTGTCCTGATTTGCTTTGCTTGAAGAGACTCTTGAATTATGTGATTGAGTTTGAGATAATCTGTTTTCTGTTGTTCTTAGCTCCTATAAGTAATGCCTTGGAAGATATCATCCAGGACTTAGTTGTTTTCTCTCATTTTTGATTGCACAGGGATTTTAGTGTTAATACTGTGAGGAGATGAGAACTGTGACAGGTGAGGAAACAGATTTCCTGTGGATCAGGGCCGTGAGACAATTATATGCAATCATTTTTTAAAAAACCCCACAAACAAACAAAAAACAACAACACCGCACACACTGCCAAAAATCAACCAACCAAACAAAAACCAACCAAACAAAAAAAAACACCCCAGAGAAAAACCCTCACAAAACCCTCTTTACAGTTACATTGTTGTTCTCCCCACTTCATGGAAGAAACAGAAGGTAGATTTCCTGTAGAACAGAAAGAGGACCCAATCTTATGCTCCTGGGGTGAAGAAATACTTCTTAAAGTGATGCCTGAGAAGTAGAAGGCAGAGARAAGAGAAAGCCATGGGTAAAAGAGAGGGGACTGAATCAAGGCAGTTGATCAGGGACCAGTCTTTCCAAATGTTTTCTAGACTGCAGTCTGAATTCTGCAGTTCTCTCTGCTGGTATCCTAGTGCCTGGGGGTGAAGTGCAAGCCCTATCTTAGGCAGCACCCATCAGCTCAGGAGGTCTGGGTAGTTGAGCAGCACAAATCAGTGCAGAATGTAAACATGGCAAGGTCAAAGAGGTAGAAAGGAGAGATTTGAATTCCTCCTTTACATGGATGTTTTCTGAATGAACGTTTTTTCCTTAGGAAGATTTCTCCTCAGGAGATTTAAGGATCATTATGGAGAGATTAATACAGATTTCAGCTAAGTTCACAGCAACGGAAAATAAAATGCTGAACTCTGGTTAAGAAAGAAACAGATTTTTTTATGCGTTATCCTCTAATACCTTAGTGTAAACTGATATTTTCTTTCCTGGTAATTATATAATTTAGATTTTGTTATTTCAGAGGGAGAAAACAAACTGTACAATACCCCAGAAGTTCTGGAAGAGCAAAAGCTGAAGGAAAGGACAGTAAAAATGTTACAGATGTAAAATAGAAGGGAAGGAAGTGGCAAAATCGGCATATAAAGGAAGAGAGGAAAAGGACGTTGTGCGTTGTGTGATAGTTGTGCAGAAGTGATGACACAGAAGCTCATAACAGCTTAAAATATATTCACAATTTTTAAAAAGAGGTTTACTCCAAAGTCCATTTTTTTTTCTTACAAGGAGGATTCATGATACCACTTTAAAATGATCTCTAAATATGGTTTAACATTGAGTCTCTTAGGAGAGTGAGTGAAAGAGAAATTTCCTTCATAGATATGTTTTCTGCCAATTTCTTTTTCAAAACCACTTCTGCCTTCAACAGAATTTTGTGTGTAATGTTTTATGTATACAAATTATGATTAGTTCTCCAGAGTAAAAAAAAAAATTAACCAGGTGCCTCTTCTTCTGTATTCATTACCAAGTAAATCCTAAAATATGGGAGGGTGTCTCCATTCAACTCCATTGGCGTTAACTGAGACCCTCCCGGCCAATTTTTATCACTTAACTGCTGTTCATGTCAAACAGGGCCAAATGGATTAATTTTATAGTTAATGATATGTCATTTAATCTTTGGCTTTATAAAGAACAATATTGTACTGTTTTAGTATTAAGATATTTATCTGTAGAAACATTGATGTGTTTATGATCTTACCAGTGAATTTGTTATCAAAACCCAAGCTAGCCATTACACTTAAAGGTTGATTAAGAGCTGGTATTTTGTTAAATACCAGCAGGTTTTCACAGACAGAAAATTAACTGTTAGGGGAGCAGAGCTCTGCTGCATATTTAAGTAACACTTAGATATGTTGTGTAATTCATTACATAACAACAACAACAAGACACCAAATGTTTAATTTTCCTGGAAAACAAACACAGAGATAATTGGAACTTGATATATTGTTGGTGTAAGTAGAGGAGCTGTTATCTAAAGACATAAAACTTGTATTTTTCACACTCCAAAATAGCTTTTTTTTTTTTTTTTACTTGCATTATAGCTTCATACTTCACTGACAGAACATGATATCCAGCAGATGTGCCCAACTACAAACATAATAGAGCTGGTAGAACTAGCTTCTATCCCTGCCCCCCCCTTTTTAATCTTCTTTTTTTAAATGAGATAGTCTGCATGGGATAAGTTACTCCAAAATAAAGTTATGTAATATATATCTATTTTTTTGAAACATCCAGTAGAAGTCGTCTAATATTTTTTTCTTCATTTACATTTATTACATTTATTTGTAATTGGATGAAATTGTTATATACGCTGTATGTATTGTGTATATATGCTCTGTTTTTTACTAAGTGAGGCTAGGAGGTAGCAGTTTCAAAACAAGAAAAAAAGTTGTTACTTTCTTATTGTATGATGACCCCTTTGTGGAATTATTTTCTGCAGAATGCTGTGGATGAGAAAAATTTTCAGAGGCTCAGTGGAAGAATGGAGGAGTGTATGGAAGAGAATTCCTTAACAGTTACTAAATCCATGGAAACAACTTTAGGTCAGGCAGTCCCTGGGATGCAAACAGAGATTTGAGAATACTTGGAGAAAGTATCACGTATGCCTGTATCAGTCTGACATTCCTGTTTCTTATCTGCTTTGGTACTGTCACAGGCAGTGGACAGGACTGAATTAGACGAATCTTTCAACTGTTCTGGTTTGGTCAGTCCTATGTTCAAAATATTTTATTTTAGTCCTACTGGAACTTTTGAAGTGAAACTTTTCAGAAATTTTATGCTATAATTTTGAAAACACACTTACTGTTAAAATTCCCTGATAGAAAGGAGCTCTTGTGTCTGGTCATGAGACTACTATGCTGTCATGCACATMTGAAACCTCTAAAAGTATTAAAGTAAGGCTTACCTGCCTCGGATTATGTCCTTGCATACTAGGAAATAGAAAACAAGAATTATTATGTCTTTTTGCTTGCCTTTCCATAGCATGCTGACTATTACTAAGGCCAAAGTTTATAAAAAAATAAAAAAAAGAAAAAGGTACAAAATACTGCGCTATTGATACTTCTTGTAACTCAGTGTCTGCTTGTGATCTAGATACTAGTGTTTGAATTCCTGCATTTATTTCTTGATTTTAAAAAAAATCCCACTAATTTGAGAATATATATCTAGAGTATAAAACTGTGCCATAGTCATATTATTACTTCTGAAAATAAACATCATAGTGTAAGGAAATTTAAAACTAATGTTTAAATTAAAAGAATTTAGGCTTGTTATATATAGAAGGGTAAATAGCAAACTGAATATTGAAGAACCTAAATCTTCACATTATTTTCTTGTAAAATGACAGACATCCAGTCAGTCCCATTGTATTCCTCTTGTATTAGAAACAGCTATTCTGTAAAAGTATTGTTTCTGCAAATCCTGTTTCCTATTACACCTGCCTTTTTTATCTTTCTCAACAATGTGCACTAAATACCCTTTTGCTAATCAGAAATCTACTTGTATAACAGTGTTAGTCTATTTGTACTAACAGTACTAGACAGTGCTAGTCTAATTTGGGAATTACATCCGCAGAAATTCTCATGAGTTTATCCTCACTTAGAAAATTGATCTTACTAGTTTCTGTAGACTGTTATGGTACAATGGTATTCCTATGACCTGTTTGACCCACTGATTTTGGTCATTCAGCAGTGCCTTTTATGTCAAAGGCTTCTCTTATTTCTAGGCATTCTAGTTTTGCTTTTTAGGCATCACACAAAACTATGCTCACTTTTTTTTTTTCTTTTTTTTTTTCCTCTCCCTTGTGCCTCTTTCTGCTCAACCCTCCTCATATGATACTCTGTTTCAAGAATTTATCTCAGTGATAATCTTGGCCGTTTCTTGCACTGGTTCAGCTATATTTTCTGCCTTTTCTTTTACTGAATGCAGGAATACTGCTTTTGTTTCAGCATTTTCAACAAGTATCTTTGTTCACCCTGAGAGTTTCTCAGCATTAATTAACTCTTAATTCCTGCTATAGCCACAAAAATCCATTACTTTACCTGATTTTTGAGGGGAAACGAATTTCAGTCTCCTCTTCTTTGCCCAAATATGATTTCCAACAAATAACAAAAGCAGCCACTTTGCACCACATCTTCCTTTATGATTTCTGCTGGTTATGGGTACCCAAATAGATGCATTTAATAAAATCTGCCTTGGCTCTGCATTCTTTTTAATAGATAAAAGTTTTAAGTTTAGCTTACCATGCCCAGAATTTTGGTCCCCCTCTCTCTCCTTCTAACGTTATTTCAATGTGTAGCGGAAACTAGTGGTCCCGCAAATGCATTCGGTCTAGCTACCTTATGAAAAAAATCACTGCAGGAGATAAGCAGATTTGTTTGTGATTGTCCTAGTACCTCTTTCCTTGGATATTAATATTTTTTCTTATTTCTTTATTTATTATTGAAATAGTGTATTATTGCTTAAGAGGTTATTTTTATGCTGGAGATAAATAGCCTGATTAGGTCAGTGTCACCTGAATAGAGTCAGTGTAAATTGGCTTGGAATTAGACTGCAATGGAAGGATCCCTTGATTTTGCAGACTTAACCACCTATTCCTTAGCCAATTGGTGTGCACCCCTAAATGGGCTTAGGAATAAATTACTAGCTGTCCTAGATGTGAACCTCTCATGCTATTGGTTTTGCATGGTATCAGCTGCACCACTTTATTATAGAAACCTATTCTCTTCTATTTAGATAAACAGTGCATTGGAATTTAGCAGAAAATTTAGGAGAAAATCCATGTGTTTGAGCTGAAAAGTGGTTCTTTTTACCTTATGATTTTTAAATTGAAATCTTTGAGCAAAGTTGGAGAGAGAGTAAGTTTTCCCACCTGTTTTCTGCCTTTTCTCCTGGACACACAAGAGTGACTTTGGCATGAATCAGTGGTCCTTTTCTTGCTGCAGTGACTCAGCCAATGACTCTCTGTATGTCATTAGGAACGTATTAACTCATCCTATTAACTCCATGACTGCTGGTAGTGCCTTCCCAGACAGACCTGTGGTCAGGGAAATGAAAGCTGACCTTTTTTTTTGATGTAGGAAAGGATTATGGTTTTGTTCATGGAGGCTTTACTTTCTGAAGTCTGTTTGGTTTTTTAGCCCAGGAACTAGTTAGAAATGAAATGGTGGGCTCTAAAGAGAGTTAAAGTCATAATAACCGTGCTCTAAATAAAAGACTTCAGGTTAGCAGAAGTGAGTGAAAGTAACTAACAGGTAGCAAGAAGAAAGCCTGTTTTTTTTTCTCATCTTGGAGGATGTTGTAGATAGAATAGGTTGGGATTTGAGTGTATAGCTTATGCTATGGGGACAAAAAGGAGATAATTTACACCTGTAGAGTGTACTAACCTTAGCATTTCTTACACAGATTTTCTTCTCCAGGGAGAGCAATGAGCAAAGGATAAACCTGTTTCTCCTTACATGCTTAAACAGCTAAAGATTGCTCAAATTATAGTTCTGCTCAAGACGTCCTAGTGGGATGAATGGGTGGAAAGGACAAAGCTAGTCACCAGAGGAAGGAAAAGCAGGAATGCAGAACCCCTAGACACAAGTCCTAACAGACTTTCCATGGATGTTCAAAACCCAAATCTACGTTTAGATGCTCATTATCTTGTCCTCCTGAAGTCTTTTGGGGCCCTAGCCTGGGGTGAATATACAGTGTGCATGTATCTGAGTAAGCTAACTGATGGTTGATCTGTTCTTGGGTCACCCACAGGCCCTTTTTAGCTGATTTTTTTCTAAATCTCTACCGCTGTCACTCATGCGTGCCGTTGGAGAACAGGATTTTTCAACCTTACCAATACTGATTCTCCCCGCACAAGTTGTCAAATTGATGATTCAAGCAGTGAAAAATCTACAAAGTCTCTATAGAAATTCTAACTGTTTGTTATTAACAAATACCTTAAAAATAGCTTACTTAAGGTGGTAAAAAAGACAACAAGCACTAGTATTTTATTGATCGCAAAAAGAAAAAAAAAACCTTTGGCAATGCTAAACAGGAAGTGGTCACTAATGGTTAAAAAAACAATTTTGTGTAGTGCAATATAATCTCCAAATCCCTATGCTTCTCTGGTGATTGACCATTCTTCATCCCATGGCTGGCTGAACAATTACTGATCTTTTTAACTTGGTCAGCAGGATTCTTCCTTGCTGTATCTGGACCATAAGACTTTGTAGTAGAACACATTAGTATGCCTTTATAAATCAAAAAATGTGTTACCTATCTCCCTGAATACAGGAGGCCTAGGTTTTTAAGTGCCATTGCAGAAGGAAAGAATCTGTGGCAACAAACGTAGGGACTGCATATGCGGTGTACATGTCACTGTTCACCGTCCAACGTGCTTCAATAGCAGCATTTTGGCATACCATTTTTAATGTAATGAGATTTTAAAGTTGCATCTGAATCTGTAGCATTTTTCACTTTCAGAAATATTTGATGTTTAATTTGCCTTTATCTCTCTCCTCTCTTTCTATTCATCTTTGATAGTGAAAAGTAAAGAGTGGCCAAGGTAGATGATCTGCTGGACATTATAAAGAACGATGTTAGCTGCAGAAATACTATGTTTGCTTTACCTTTACRTTGTAGTGCATGGGTTTTTGCTTTCATCTTTTACACACTGTGCCCCCGTCAACCCCTCTGCAGCAGTTCTAGAGGAATCTTTGCAGTTCTGCAAATTCCAGGTTTTTATCAAGTTTCTTACTTGCCGCAAATAGCTTAAGATTGTGGGTTTAGGGATTCCCTGTTTAAATGAATGACTGAGATCACTCTGAACATTTGTTAAAGATTTTGATCTGTTTCCAGCTGAGCTGTTGTTGGCTTGGAGGTGYGGTTGTCTTGCTGACTGGGTCATGCCTATTTTTCCCCTCTGTCCTGACAAGCTGTCAGTTCTGTGTTGATATCTTTATTTAGTCCCTTTCTGGTTTCTTTTTTTAGAACTTAATTCAGCTTCTCCTTTCACTGTTCCATCTCACTTTAAGCCATCTAGGGTTTTTTACTGCAAGGCATAACAATTTGATATGATAGAATATATGCAACGGTATTTTTTCTGTATCTTACCCAGCTTGGGTTATGCTAATAACAATATTTGGCACGTTTATACGGCTTGAAATAATTGCACAGAGATTAACTAATTATTCAGCACAGGGAGGTAAATGGAGAAAGAATTATTGTTTGTTTTTTAAATAGAATGAAAGCTGAAGCGACTCACTCAGGCTCTATAATGAGTTGGGGTAAAAGTAGGTGGAGGACTTTTTTTTTTTTTTTTTGAGAAATAAGCTTATAATGTCTTTCAGAACACAATGTATTTTAGTAACTTAATATATCAAGATAGTCTTGATAAGTATATTTCTCCTTACAATACCAGTGTCATTTTAGAGCATCTATGAAGCATGAATGTTTTCTATACTCAAATCTGTGGGCACCTAATGCAAAAATTACTGGGTAGACCAGATTCACTTTGATATGAAGGAAGTTTAGGCTATGCCAGTACAGGTTGATTGTATAAATAATAAATTACGTAAATTATTGATTGGTTTTATTTTCTGCTTTTGCTGTATGGGAAAATTTCGGCCTTATGCTTCAGTATGGCACAGCCACTACTTCAAAATTTAAAAAAATACACTTCAGAAAAATATAAATACATTTCAATCTAAGCTATTGCTGTAAGAAGTCACGAAGTGAAGAAAAGGTTATATGAAGGGTTCTGAAATAAAACAAGCTGTCCTCCAAGTCGATATCCTGTGGCTACTACTTCAGGACAATAGAAACATTTAATAAACATTGAACAAAATTGGTTAATTTAATATGAACATGTAAGAAAAAGTACAAAGCTTTACGCAGACTTTTGCCTGAAGGCATAAAGCAGGACTTGATGGTCCTCAGACCAGTCTTGCATTCTCAAAGGTTATGGAAAATTATTCTACACTGCTGTTTTTCTGCAAAATAATGTTTTGGACATCTTCCTAACCATAGTGGTTTGTGAAATTACTACAACTGATTTTTTTTTTTTTTTTTTTTTTAATCTGTTTGGGATTCTATCTGGTTATTCAGTTATATGTAATCTCTCAGTTTGTATGAATGAGCATTTTAAGTGTTTATCCTATCATTCAAGTCATGATTGAAAATACGTGTAAAACTGGGCCCAGGATAGACTCCTCTAGAACTCTGCTTAAAATGCCTTTCTGGTTGGCAGCAAACTGTTGATTACTGCACATATATGAAGTTTTATGCCCATCTTCTGTTGTCTTTATCAAAACCAAATTTCCTAGTTTACTCATGAGAGTGTCCCAAGGGCCAGCATCAAGTGCGTTATTAAAGTCAAGACAGACCGTCTCTAATGCCTCCCCCTTATCCGCTAGGCCCATTATCCTGTCACGGAAGGAAATTGGATCATTTTGATGTGATTTGTTCTTGACAGATCCATGTTGGCTGCTTTTTATCACCTTTATTATCCTGTAGGTGCTTTTAAATTGACTCTTAAGTGATTTGTTCTAGTATCTTTCTGAACATTGAAGTTAGACTGGCTGATACATAATTTTCCAGGCCCTTTTCCTTATTTTGGAAATACCCATGAAGTTTGCCCTTCACCAGTCCTTTAGAAACTTCTTTTTATATCTTCAACAAATTCTCAAAAATAAGCATTAATGACTCACAGATTGCATTGGCTAGTTTCCTGTGCACCCTAGGGTGAACTGCATCAGGTCTTGTCAGCTTGGATGCATTTAATTTATCCAAATATTTTTTCACCGCTTCCTTTTTTTTTCTTTTCTTTTTTTCAGCACTGTGGCCTAATCATCATCTATTCTGCTCTAATGCACATTTTTTTTTAAACCAATGACTGAGTTACTCCTTTAGAGGTTTACATGCATGTATGATAAACATCCCATTTTACATGTACATCCCATTTTATGCATGTTATTAATGTACATCCCATTTAAAGCCTCAAGATGAGCTTTACAAGGGACTTGAATGGTTTTCAAACCTTACAGTTACACTCAGGAACAAAGAAATTGCATTACTGGGGAAATTTCAGTTACTGAAATTCATCTGTGATCTAATAGTAACTGACAATACATTTTAAACAGGAGTGCAAGTGGAGAGATGTTATACCATCCATCCCCAAAGCTTTTTCATGAATAACTGAGACGTAAGTTTAATTCTGAGCATGATATTTTATTTTTTTAATCAAAACCCAAACCATTTGCTTTTAAATGTCTGAATTTTTCTCTGTCAATTGTAAAGATGGATTCTCTTTGAACCTTAGGAAAATGTTAACTATTTGGATTTAAGCTTTAACTGTATCTTTGTGGTGAGTATTTTTCTTTTTTTAAATCCAAGCAGTATTTACAGTGATTTTAAAATTTTGGTACAGTTTTTACTTTTGAAGAGCAAATAGCAGTGAGTACTTTGTAATGTGTTATTTTGTGGGATTTTTTTCTTTGTTTTCTATATGCAGGAGGGATTTTTCTCTCTGTGTGGGTCTTGAGTTCAGATGCATTCTGTATTGTTCAATTTAGACAAACCATTTGTTACTATGGATTTTCAAAATTGCTCAATTTTCCAGACTTGTACAAGAATCTCCCCCTTCAACCCAAGCCAATTTTTTAGCATTTCTCATCCAGTATGCAATGCATCATTTCATTTAATGGTAGCAAGGAGAGCGCGCAGTGTTCCTAACAGTCCCAGAGATACTTTATGGAATAATCAAAATCCTCAAGGACAATTTGTGTGCAGCCAATACTGACTCAGCAGAGTTCAAGGCATCTTTTAAAAGTATATGTAATCACTGTCTATTTTGAGCACATTTGCTTGCACAATGGCTTGCAAAGGCAACATAATTTGGGGAGAACATTTTTGGTTTTGTGGTGTTATCTAAATTTTTCAAGACAGATATGTAGTCTGGGATGCAGAATTCATGTATGAATTTAAGTCTTGTTACTTTGAGAACTGATTTAAAAGTAATGCTTGTATGTGTGTATATAGGTGAAAGGTTCTTGCTCTGAATTGTCTCTGGAGTACCTGTACAGTGTAATTGTTTGAAAAATAAGAGTTTATTACAACTGAGAAAGGCCCATGAGAAGAGAAACCAATGCAACCATCTCTCCCCTCACTGCATTTTGTCTTTTAGTGGTAGAAAACCCAATAGCACAATGTTGCCTAAGCTGTGGACGGATTAACCATAGCATTGATAGGTTCAGAGGTAACATTTTAGAAGGGAAATTCTCTCAGGCCTTTTGAAGGCCTCTTTTGTGCTTAGCAACTATTTAGATGCAAATAACGATATGAACCATTACACTTCAGTATCTTTAATGCCCATTCTGTATTTTTTCTGGACTACATACCCCTGACTGTGAATACACATCTTGCAATTTTTACCATATCCTTTGTATGCTGTAGACTGATTCAGCAAAAGCCATTGGTTAGCCTGAATCCTCTGCACCGTGAATCAAAGCTGTTCATCTGGTGTATCTATTCAACTTTTAGATTTCTAGCTGGTTATGTCAGGATGGGGTCTTCCTGAGACAGCAGAGTTATTCTGCTTTGCAGCATGTTCTGGAGCTTTGCAGTTTTGTTTTCATTAGCACTAAACTAGAAAAAAACTTCTGAACATTTTGCTGTGAAAATGGTGGCTGGCTGAAGAAAGCTGTGGGTACTGACTGGCTGTGGATGAGAGAGGCGCAGATTTAAGTCTTGACTCAGAAAGATCTGGAATAGGATACTCTGGCTGAGATACAGCAGGGTATTTCATCCATATCATTCTAAATCATTCTAAATAAGGAACTTGAACCTGGCTTTCACCCAATCTAGGCTATGTTTTATCTTTTATAGTGTCTTTCTTCCATTTTTGCCCAGCAATCCATATGTGCTATTGAAATAGAAATCTTTTAGCTCCAGTGAAATTTCACTGTGGCAGAAATGGTTCTGTCAGTATTTCCTCTTTATTTTTCAGCAGTCCTGCATTCTGTGGGGGATCCTAGCTATAGAAGCACTGAACAACTGATGAGATACTGCAGTCTTTGTTAGGCTGTTACTGCAGTCGGTTTTACAACCTTACTGAAAAGTCTTGCAGTCAGTTTTGTATGCTTAAGTCATGAGTTAGAGACCTCTAAAATATTGAGGATCACAAATGTTTAGGGATGTGTTTGCAAAGAGAGCGAGAGTATGAATATCTGAATTCCTGTTGAAATAATAGCATGGTAGGCTAAAAGATTTTTCACTTAAATACTGATATTTTAAAAAAATATTATTTCATATTCTACTTAAAAGGTAAGCAGTACTTACAAGCTTATAAGTGGTGCAGTTGTTTTAAGTGACATATCACGAAGGGCATTTTTTATTTCATATGCAGAGGTTTCCTTCCCTTTTCTAGATGGGAAAGAGGCTGTCCATGAAAAGAAACTCTGGCATACCTTTTGCTATCTGCATACTTCTAAAGATCAATTTACTTATGTTCTGCGTAGTGGGAGTGCAGATCCAACCTACAGTGTGGCAGATCTAAATATAGTGGGTCTTTCACCTTGCTGTACATTCACCCAAAAACCACACCACATTGTATTACAGTCAGTAAGAAAAATAGTCCTGACCACTTATCACACTGATTAGGAAGGTAGTAAGGTTAGTACGAGTTTAAATGTGTGAATCCAGGAAACTCACAGTGTGTATGACATCTTCACTTAATTCTGCAACTCAGAACATAAAAGTGACATGTGATTCTGTAATAAGTCTCTGGTCCAATATGCTTCTGAAAATTGTAACCTTAGCTCTCAATATATCATTATTTAGTTGCAACTTGTTGAGCTTATTCTTACTGGAGGTACCCTCCATGTTCACCCACTTACTCGCTGAAAAATGAGCTGAAAGTTGTGTTTGAATAACCAGTTATCCCTCTGTAGTCCATTAGAGAATTCAATTTTCCTCACTGTTGCCATGCTGTTCATTTCCAGTTGTACTAGTAGTCAAAATTACAGGTTTACCTGTGCAAAATATAAATTGTGTATGAAATCCATTTGAATTAGTCATGGGTATTGAGTAGTAGAGGAATGGAGTGGTAAGAGGAGTATTCAGGAGCCAGAAAATGCAAGGGGATTTGATAATCAGGATGTAAAGAATACAAGCCTAAGAGTGAGGATAGAAATAGAATTACCTAAAACTTATATGTTTTGATTGGATCTCCTCTGTTTATTACTACTTTTTTTTAATCATTGAACCTTGAAAAAGTCAATTTGCATTATTAGTGGTTCATGTGCAAAATTGAGACATTTGTCTAACATTGCATACTCAGAAAATCCAATTAGATTAAACTCTTGTTGGCACGGTCTCCATGCCAGTTCTGCTTTCACCTTTATCTGCTGCAAATAAGGTGGAGTTGCAACAAATATTAACACAGTGAGATCAATGACATGTACCAGGTGTTTGAACATACACCAAGGCTGTCCATCATGTTTAGGAATGCTTTCCTTGAAAAATGTAGTGGGTGGCTGCTATAAACATACAGGTTTAGGAGCATGCAGGGAGAGAAAACAGAATGCTACTGGTAAATCCAACCATCAAGATTGACCCTTTTCCAAGTATTTTTTTAATGATGTTTTCTTTTCTAAAACTGGACACCAGCCTTTACTGCAATATGAGGATTTGTGATATTAGATCAAATAATATTACTTCTTTGTCTTTTCCTTACTGTTATCTTTTTGTGCCACAGTTTTTTCCTTCTGCTGGCATTCAGCTACAGCTCAAAAGAAATGGAGAACAGATTCTTATTTTAGTCTAGCTTGTCTCAAGTGTCAACTCAAATATTAAATTTTTTTGTTCAAAAAACTGATCTCTTTTTTTTTTCCATGGAAGAGAAGGATAAACCTTAATTTATGAAAACTTTGTTTTATGCCAAGACAAAGGGAATGTTCACCTTTCTCAAGTAATTAGAAGTTCATTCTTGGATATGTAACATGAGTGACTATTGAGCSTTGGACTCATTCTGCCACACTGATTATGTAGAGGATTGTTGGATAAGATGTCAGGAGACAGGGCTGCTGTGCCTTTTTGTTAGGGTTAACAGAGAGTAAAAAATTGTATAATAAGCTAGCTATTATACAGATCATAATTCCAAGTTGAGATACTGTGACTTTACAATACATTTTACAAATATAAATCTTTTGTATTGAAATACCTATATTTAATACTTAACAGCTAATATTTTATTAAATATAATTTTTAACATATGCCACATAATGGATATTACAGTAAGAAAACAACAGCTGTTCACTCACAGAGCAAAGGTTCAAGGACATGCAGCTCTGGAAAACTCCCATTCCTTCCTGAAAATTAGAAAATTCTTTTCATCTGGGTGGAAAGCAAAGGGAAGCAGCTTCTGAGAATCCATAGCTTTTCTAGCCCATGTCTCCTGCATAGGCATCTTGGGAGACTTATATATGTGAAGAACAAGAAGTAAGGATTACTGCCCAAACGACACGATAAAAGTGCTAGCGTAATCAAAGTGATTTGATAGTGTATTTCTGAGTAAAGGGAGAGGCTCATATGCATGAAACACGTTCCTCTCTGTTGTTCCCATCACCTCCATCCACTTACTCGTGTGTTCTTAGCAAGCTCCTTAGGCAAGAAATTATCTGTCTGCTAAGCAACAAACTCATAGACACAGATTGAATGTCATTAACCTCTTTGTCTTTGATTGCAACTCTATATCCACTAACAACTTCAAGCTCTTTAATAAGCAATTTGTATTCTTTTCAATACTGTCACATTTTCAAAAGTGACTTAGGAGCCCTAGGGCAAGATTTTTCCAATATTGATTTCAAAGAGATACAAGTCTCTAAGGTTTTTGAAAGTCTTGCTATATATTTAGGTGAAAAAGAACTTGGGAAATATTAATTTAAGTCTATTTTTAGAAGTTAATACAGAGATCCTAAATCACTTGGTACCTTTCTGAAGTACTGTTTTCTTTTTAATATTTGAACTATATTCTTTCTTTTGAAATGAAGCACAAATATCTGCTAATTAGCTCATTTTGCTGTTTAAGTATTTTCTTTTTTTATATAGCAAAGATTTCAATAGAATAGTACTTGAAACTTTTAAAAAGATAGAATTTAAATTGTGAGTATGACTGTTAGGCAAGTCAACTATTGAAAATAGGAGACAGTTACTGAAATATTTTTGAAAGAGCACTATAAACTGTGAAGGACTTCACACGAAGAATAATAGGACACGTTTGTGTTAGGTAACAGAAGCCCAAAGGCAGAAGCTGATATATTATAAAAGACAGTATTTATGGCTCATTAGATAAAGTCACAATTCAACCCAGTGTTCAAACACATGACGCTGATGGGGAAAAAGGCATGCAATTAATCAGGTTATATAGGAGAAGGCAGACAATTAAAAGAAAACTCAGATCTAAAGTTGACTGTGTAAAGTTTGGCAATGGAAGCACTGGCTCCTTCCTATTCTGTTTGAAGAGGAGTGTGGTATGTGAAAACCACAGGATGCATGAGTCATTTCAGAACAGTTCAACACAGTAATGGTAAAGAAACAGTCTCACAGAAGGGTTGATGTTTCTATTGTTTTTATAGATTTTTCTACCTTGGGTCCCATAGGCCCTGTTGGGCTAGGTACATTTTATTGTTGTGTGTTTGTAAAATACTTACTCAAAGAACTTCCCATCTAAACAGACAAGACGTTGAAGGGGCACAAGGGGCCAACAGGATGCAGCAGCACATTGGCAAAGCGAGTTGTAAACTTCAGGCTGTAGATAGATCCTCATATCAGTTATCTCAGCATCTCTGCTTTGTTTATTTTGTTCCCATACTGACAGACACAGGCTGCCCGATACAGGCCTTGCTCTGAGTGCACTGGCTGGGAATTCAAAATTGATGGGTCCTTTGAGCTTTGAACCTTTGCCTGGGACGTTTAGTATCTGTTCAGGAGAAGTGAGGGAAAATGCATTGTTTGATATAGGAAATCCTGGGAAAAAACTACTTTCTGGCTGCTGCACTTGATATCAAGTATTTATTAACACTGCAGCCTTATTCTTTTTCATGACTGCCATGTTTGTGCTTATTGCTGAGGTTATTTTTGAACATTAATTGGCAGTTAAAGTAACCTTGTCCAATGCTCTTTTGCTGCTTCTTTTCCCTTGGTTGCTTTTCTCTTCTCGTTCTCTACACTTCTAATAAATATTTCAAATTCAGTTGTTGCTTTTTATTGCACTTTGGTCACAGAAGACAGCGAGCTTGGCTTAATCTGCACTCTGGAAGGTAGATAAGCAGAAAAAATAGGAGCAGAGAATTCCTGGAATAATGGCACGAATACAATAAATACAATGCTGCAAAAACTCTTCTATAACTCTAACTTCAGTCRAGCTGCAATGGTGAATTTTGATTTCTTTGGCAGTGTATACATTTATATAAAAAAAGAAAACAAATATCAGAGAAAGGATGGAGGAGGGAATTGTGATGTTGTGCAAAAGAGAATACAATGAGGATTACTTCTCTTTTCAACACATTTTTTAAATCTGTTTAATATTTTTAAGTCACTTTTGGCCTTTTGGTGATTGGTACATTGTTAGGTAATTAAGAAATGAGGCTCACAGATGTATTTGGTATTTTAGAAAAGGACAAAAATGTGTGCATGGAGGGGTGGGATTTGGGGGATGGRTGAATTTGGTGTTTATTGCTCTAGTGTAGGATTCAGAAGCAGGTGGTGTGCAGGCATACAATGCTAGGTGCAGAGTGATCCTGTTGCAACAGAGCTGCTGTGCTGCCACCAATGCAGAGCAACATTGAAATAGCCTTATTCCATATCTTCCTGAACTTCCTTTTAATCTTCCTAAATATCTCTACGTTCTTCAACACAATCACTCTTTTTAGTAATACAAACACAATTACTTGACTAGCCTTATTAAATACAGTGGCTTTTTCCTTCACCGCACAGCTCACATTCCTGTTTCCTCAGATGCATTTTTACCTGAAGAACATCAAACAAACATTACGACCTCACACTTTCTAGACCAATGGTCAATCCTTATCTTTATTTGTTTTATTTCTCAGATTTGTATTTTTCGCATGTTCTTAGATTAGGGAATGTATTTGTACTTTAATATCTGCATAAATTAAGTGATTTTAAATTGCAATTTTATTTTATAAGTTCATGCATGTCCCATAAAAAYGCAATTCTTATGCCTGATAACTTTTACAAAGTCATAAAAATACTTGGATGCAATTCCTGTAACTTTCAAAGAATAATTATGAGTTATTTGGAAAGCACAATACACTGGAAAGAAGAACGATACAATAAATCACTAAACAATAGCTGTGGATATATTTAATAAGGTGATATTGCTCTGATTATCATCTCTTTTGTTACATCTCTAAAGTAAAACATACACCAAACATTTGTGTCCCGGGCAGAAACTGTGATTGTRTTTGGTTCCTGTGTAAAGGAAGGACAGTCCCTCCTGTTAGAAAAATTCTGAAATATGTTACTGAGCTAATTTATGTAATAGTTAAGAAATGGTAAGAAGATATATATATGAAAATTAATAAAAAACAGAAAAAAAATATAATTACTGGTTCAGTGTTCGGGAGGTACATGGAGATTCAATGAGCTTACAGTGGCATAGAGAAAGTTTTTTCTGATTTCATTTGTGTCTTGTACACTCCACTGAAGGCATTTTATAGCTTCAAAAGACCAAGTCATTTTAAAATGGCATTGAGACTCAGATACTATTGATGCTATTGTCATGTACTGCTGTCTTCCATGTGGATAATTATAGTGAATTTACTTTAATCAGATTGGTTTGGTGAGGCTGGTGGGGGGAAGGTTAGTGCTGATGAAAGATCATTCAAGCTCCCTTAAAATTACAAAATTTTAAAAAGACCAATTATTTTGTCGGGGGTTCCATTTTGTCAGGAAATTTTATAGGCTGAAAGCCTACAGGTTAAAACCATGTGTCAACTGAGATACGCAACCACGAGCACAGTTTGTCTCCATTTTTATGTAGGTTTCTCTTGGTAGGCTTCTGTTCAGAGACGGAAGGTACAAAACCAGCCATGTGCTCAGTGACTATGCCAAAGGAACCCTACCCTGTGCAAGAAGTCAGAAGGGTCGTCCTAGAGCAGACAGTTGAACTGACTCCTAGATGGAAGTGATTCTTGGTTCAATCTTCCTAATGTGTAGACTACAGCTTTCTTTGAATGGATTTTATTATGAAGACTACATCCCAAAAGGTGATGGGAGAGGGGTATGTGTATAAGCTGCGTGTACGCCCACAAAGTTAATTTGTTCTTGATCTCTTTCAAGTACCTTACTTTGCCTTGAATCTAGACACGTGCATCCTAGCTTGCAAAATACATGAACCCTGAAGATGAATCTGTGGCCCTACTGGAAGACTGAAGCTCTGAAAGCTTTTACCTTGCTGCTTCGTTGATTCTCAAGATAGGAGAGTTATAGCTTGCTGTTGGGTCATGTATTTCTGCTTTAGTCACCCTAGCCTACTAAAGCTTATGTTTTTCCTTCCTGTTCTCCAGCTGTTTAGTCTTAGATGAAATATATTATCTAACTTGCTCTGTGTCCCTGAGTCCAGACAGGCCACAGGGGAGTGTGTGTGGTGGGGGAGATCACCCCTGAGCAGATCTGTAGTCCAAGTGAGTTTAACTCAAATTTTTACATGTTTTCTATTATCCTACTAGGTGCTGTGCCAAAATGACCTTGTTCTGCAAACTCAGGAGCTGGGACTCTCCTATTGCCTATTCAAATTCAAAACCCTTGCTGTCTGTGTTTTTCTACACTACTAGCACAACTTTCTACAGTCAGAGTAGCACTTAATCTCTTCTGATGTGGAGGTGCTGTTCAATTCAGGCTTCCAATTTTCCACAAGTAGTTTTGTGAGTCAGTTCTCATCATACCGTTATGTGAATTTAACGAATAGAGCAAAAAGAGAAAAGAGACCCTTAGTGAAGTCAGTGGTCTAGCTGTGGATGTAGGACTCTCAGATATCCATGTGTTATAATGCAAGTCATTTCCTGGGGATCATCTGATGTTTGTCATTTTCAAGCAAAGTAAAATACTGTATTTCCAGCATGATCTCTTGTAGTTGCTAGCACCTCATGGTGATAGGTTGCATAGACAGAATTTTCTTTCATGCTTTGATGAGAAGAGGAATCAAGACACTACTTGTGTGTGACGCAGAAACCTTGATATTGCCTTGAATGGTTGCAGTATGCTGCAAAAAGGAATTTTGTGCTATGCAATAGGGGGGAAACCCTCTGGATAGCATCATTATCAACTGTGTGTGATTCAATTGAGATCACTGGTGTAGTATAATGGAAAGCTTGGTATGGTACAATTATGTGTAAATAAACTCAATATGCTATGACATGAATGATCACTCAGTGTCAGAGCTGTAACTGGGAAATGGTTAGGCTGCTTTGCAATTGTGAATAAAGACTAGCAGAAGCTGTAAGAATGAAGGCAAAGGCTCTGAGTATGAAAATAAAAAATAGTTTAAGCGTAAGAGAAGGAAATACTAAGATACAGTAAAAACAATTTTACTGCACAGGAAACATTTCAAAAATAATTGCTGCACTTCAGCATGATTAATGTTACCACGATATTCTACAGAATAACAAATGATGCTGGAATAACAGGAACTTACTTGACATATCATCGTCTGAGACATAAAACATTACCATAGTCTAGTTACATTAATTATAGGATTAAATATCCTCTGTATAGATATCTTCTACCTAAATCCTTTAACCTAGTGTCCTGGTTTTGGCTGGGATAGAGTTAATCTTCTTCCTAGTAGCTGGTATAGCGCTGGCTGGGCTGGCTGTCAATGTTGGGTATCCACCCCTTATTCCATACCATCTACATCATGCCCAGGTCTCACATTTCCCAATACATTCCAACTGATCACCACCACTTCTCCTGTCTTTTGATATATACACACAGAGATATCATTCCCTTAGTCTATGGGCCATCCCTCTAAAATGTCCATTGAGTTCATTTAGTCCATGACTTTGGGCTCCATCTGTCATGGCAGTCTTTCAGGGCAGGAGAGATGGTGTGTGGTGTTGGATTGTTGCATCCTGAAGCCAGTTCTGGTTCCATTATTGCTGCACTTTGCTCGGTTTCATCAAAGTTCCTTCTTGTGACGGTGTGCTCCCCCTGCCCCTGCCCCCGCCCCTAACCCTGCTCAAGCGATAATCACCTGTGGTGATCGTGATGAATGCCTCTGATGGATGCAGATAACAACACAATAGGCGATGCATTCACCTAACCACAGTGCTGATCAATGTGTGACTCCTGATAAATTTGGAAGAAACTAACGTCTGCAGTCAGTTTGTAAATATGACTATGAGTCAATCATCTTTCTTACCCCCATAAATAGTGGGCAGCCCAAGAGCCCTTTGAGCTCTCCTGCTCGGCAGCGGGCTGCATGCCAGGATCTCCCCTTGAGTAGGGATGCCTCTCAAGGTTACTCCTCGAGGTTGAGRGATTCCTTGCCRCAACAGATCCTCAGTAAGTGACTAACAGCATGCTAAACTTGGAAATCGTAACTAAGTGATATAAAGGATTGATTGTGCATATATAATCCTTTAGACATAAACCATTGACCAAGTCTGGGACTAGGATTGGATCCAGACGCACCTAGACTCCTCTCTGAGAAAGAGTTTAGAGAGCAAGGGGGTCCTTTCTGAACCTTGTGACTCAATGGGAGAGTCTCCCTGACAGTTTTTGCCTGATCCTGTCCTCCATGCAGTAAATAATCAAGTGCACCTTGCCATCAAATCTTGTTAACTCACTGTCGCATTTACTATCAAAATTTTGTTAAATTACTGTCTTACATCAATAAACATATTGCTGCTTCTCTCTGACGAGTGAAGTGCATCTCTCCCCCTCGCTCCAATCCGCAACACTTCTTCATTAATCTGGGTGATTCTTACCGCAATACTGTTGATATGACATATAGTAACCATGGAAGTGATGACATACAGTATTATATAGCGATTAACATCATACAATTCAGTTCATTGGCTATTTTCACCCAAAATCAAATCCCCTTGAGGTACACATCGGACTGTCTTCCCCAGCATATTTTTAATGTGCACTACAGGGACTCTATCCCCATCTACAGTACGTAAAGGTTTYGATTTGGCAGGGCCAGCTCCATTGACAGATCCCCTGGTGTTGACTAACCAGGTGGCCTTTGCTAGATATGTATCCCAATGTTTAAATGTCCCACCACCCATTGGTCTCAGTGTCGTCTTTAACAGTCCATTGTATCGTTCAATTTTCCCAGAGGCTGGTGCATGATAGGGGATGTGATACACCCACTCAATGCCATGCTCTTTGGCCCAGGTGTCAATGGGCTATGAGTTGTTTTGGAAATGGGTCCCATTGTCTGACTCAATTATTTCTGGGGTGCCATGTCACCATAGCACTTGCTTTTCAAGGCCCAGGATAGCGTTCTGGGCGGTGGCATGGGGCACAGGATATGTTTCCAGCCATCCGGTGGTTGCCTCCACCATGGTGAGCACATAGCGCTTGCCTTGGTGGGTTTGTGG